>CM064502.1:40658365-41091735 GCA_032716605.1 Paralithodes platypus | reverse complement strand
ATGTCATGGGGGTATTATTGTATCCAAAGGCAATCAAAATAGACGGGAACATGATGGCAAAGGTCCGACGCCACTAATGCGTAGTGTAAAGAAGGCTGGCGGTACGCCCGCACTTAACATTCTTGCCTTTATTTACCCTAAAGTAAGCAAATCGCACAAAGTCGAGGTAACATTTTGCTCCGTTTAGTTTTTCTTTCAAGGGGCCTAATCAGGGATCCGAATCATTATAAGATTGGTTGAGGGGGGGCACTCACCCCCTCAGAACTTAGTGTAATCATCATCTATGTTGCCATTACGGGGCATCAACAAAATACAGATATGATAATCCCGCGCATGAGTTGATATGAACGGATCGCCAGGATCGGCTAGATAGTCAACAAAACTGGGATTCAAACACAAGAAGTGGCGGATCTATCACAGACTTTACTCTTACAGGCGCCTGTGCACATATTAGTACCGTACCTAGGTAATGGACTAGTGCCAGGGCCCAGGGATGTACATTCTGCTTTACAGGTAGGAGTACAGTACCAGAAATTGTGTTCACGGCGAAAATATAGGCTAGTGATAAATTGACACCAAGCTACCAACACTTCTAGACTAGTACGAAATAATCCAAATACACACATAGGTCTAGCATGAAAATATAGCAGAAAGGGCAAGGATGTAGTATGCGGGTTTACCGTAAAACCGCCCGCCTTGATTACACTACACAGACGCTCGCGATCAGGTTCCCATCTATTTTGACTTACATGGTTTACAATAATAAGTTGAGGGGGGACTTTGCCCCCTCTCACCCCCCCCCCCCATGATTAAGCCTATTGTCATCCTCATATATATTGCCAGCAGGGGGCAAACAACTGTAACAACATGACAAAATAGACGGGAACTTAACCGCAATTTATCAACCTAGGCTATGTAATCATGCCGACCGTCGGCCTGTACACCCGGATACTATATCCGGGTAGAACGTAGAGTTCGGGCGTACCGCCAGCCTTGTTTACACTACGCGTAGGCCGTAGTGGCGTCGAACCTTTGCCATCATGTTCCCATCAATTTTGACTGCCTTTGGATACAATAATATGTTGAGGGCCCCCCCCCCCCCCCCCCATGACATATTGTCATCATCATTTATACTGCCAGCAGTGGGCAAATAACCTAAAAAAATCGCCGTCAAAATAGACGCGAAGTTAACCGCGGCGATCGCCCTATGAAAACATGACGACCGTAGCCTACGCCCGGAATCTACATCCATCCCCTATATCCTTCCCCAGAAAAGTTTGTTTAGCCTACTAATAAAAACTCATGATGGTGCACTTATAGAAATTTACCAATATCATAAGTTGTCCATAGGCTCACCTAGGCTAAGTGTAATAATAATAATAGGCTAATAATTCAATCGTTCGACCTAGCCAGTAGCATAGCCTATAGGATGTTGCGAAAGATTAGGCTAGTAGCCTAAATGTCATAAACTGCACTAGCCTTAGCCTAGGGGTTATTTTAAACGACACTAGCCTACTGCAGCGTTATGAGAAACAATTTATTAGGGAAAATAGGCACCAATAGATTCGCCATATAGGCTAGGCTAGTCCTCATGGAGGATTTTCGTTATCGATAAATTGAAAAAAATACCCGCTTCACATACAAATAGCCTACACCAAATATCTAGGCTAAGTCAAAGATCATAATGTAAAACAGCGGGGGTGGCAGCCCCCACCCATAATATTAGGATAGGTTAGGTAAGGTTGTTAGGTTAGGCTAGGCTAATGTCATTTCAAAGGGGTATAGTAAACACTAGGATAGTCTAGGCCTATACCCGGTCAGAGGTAAGTCCTGCAGTAGTCTCCTTGAATGTAACCCATATTGAATTTGACGTTTCATTGCTGCTGGCCTCTGCAATGGTGAATGGTTTAGCAATAGGCTATGGTAGCTGAAGAGCGATTAGGCTAGAGCTGCAGGTATCTTGTGGGTGGAGATTGTAGGAACAGCATTACTCTTTAAATGTAGTCTCTGCCCATTGTAACCTGTTGCTTAATAATGAATGCACTCTCCTCGAAATGTAAAGTAGGCTACACAGCCTAGGCCTACAGCTAGACTTTGGCTTTTCATTCCAAATTCTTGTCTGGTTGGCAAAAACATACCATTTTCTAACATACTGTTCTTCCTCAGGAAATTTATAAAGACATATACATGGTCCAGGTGTGTTAAAACACCCAAATACCACACAGCAGTTCGGCAAACATAACCGCTCCTGACGAGGGGTGAGGACTGAGGAGGCACTGCCCGTGACTGACGTGAAATTAATTCATTCCCAAATATTTTCGCACTCTATTCCTGGTGTGACGTCACACATCGTTGCCAGTGCGTATTGTTAATAATGTTTTTTTTGCCATTACGGAGTGATATTTTTGGTAAATTATATATAACCAGTTATTTATCAGCTCCTGTAGAACCTCTCAACCACGATAAAAAGTAAATGTGTTAATTCATGCATCACCACCTTTAAGGGGGTTCAACGTTTTGTTTTTATCTTTCTCTCCTTTTCTTTCCTTCCCTGGCTTGTATCCATTCGGCCCCATTCAGCCAACTGTTTAAAGACGTTTATCCCCATCCAGATGTCGATTTCTTCCTGGCGAGCGATATCGAGCCTGCATTGTATGGAGAAATCCGGCTTCGCTGGAGAAATTTTTCTATCGAAAAATGTACAAATTTAGCTTGCTGTCAAATCAAAAATATATATATGGAAAATATTGACACCTGGATGGGATAAACGTCTTAAAACAGTAGATTGAATGGGGCCAAATGGATACCAGCCAAAGAGAGGAGAGAAAGAGAAAACAAGCGCGGTGGGCTCCCTTAATGCAGATGATGATGCAGTTTTTACCACCATACACTCCCTGCTGAATAGCCTTGCAAGGGTGGGTGCCCTGATGAATCAGAGACTTAGTGAAAAGTTGCCACAGATTGCTAGACCTCACCATTCACCAACAGCACTGACGTCTGCCAATAACACAGTGGCTGGCCCGAGGCTCGAACCGTCAACCTCACGGTTAGCAGGCGAACGCTCTACCAATCGAGCTACGGCGGCCTGTAACAATGGTATATCGTGTGCAGAGGCAAGTGTTTGGCTGTCATACCTCCTTCTGTGCTGGCGACATCTTTTTCATTTTATTCTAGCTACAGTATATTTAGACGATTTTGTGCAGCTTAGGAAGGATCTATGGTAGTAACAATTTGTAATTAAGATCATTCAGACCCTGTTAATTACTGGAGGCCCTTACTAACTGAATAAACTCATCAATTAGTAGCCAGCATATAATGAAAAGGATGACACTGGTACTGAACGGGCTAAACTCTCCTAGCTCCATAATAGTAAAGGTAGATAGGGAAGTACAGCTCACCAAGTTTACATCGACATGTTTATGGTGTCTTGGCGAGCTGGGTCAGGTAAGGTTGTGCATAAGTAGATCACCATTTGGTTGACGATCCTAATGTCAGAATATCAAGTAAAGCAGCAGGAGCGCGTTGAGTCTACCCAAACACGCAAACGGGATAGCTCTACTGAACGTGATCGCCTCTGATTCGACGAATCACGTTTGTGATTGTTTGCAATCAGACGGCGATCACGCTAACACTCCCTGGAGGTGACTAGCGAAGCTATGCTATCATAACAATAAGCCTAAATCTCACCTCGACATTATTTTATCATTATTAAGCTTAATTAGCCTCCCTCCATATTATATATGTGTCGCAATATAAATTATAAGGTTGCACACCTATAAAATTCATAGTTATCATGACAATTTTGCTATATATAACATAAAACAAGCAACTTGGAGCGCAACCCTCACAGCTACTTCGTCTAGACTTCAGTGCAGTAAGCATAGCCTAGTCGGTAACGACTTCGCCTTTAAATCCGTAATCCTACTCGCAAGGGTTCGAGGCTCGAAGAGTTAATGTTTTGTTTTTTTGCGGTTTTTATCTAATTTGTTTCGTTATATATTGGTACTATGCCAATGATGTATTGTAATGGGTTATAACTTGCTGTACAGGTTTTTGAGCGTTTATCTATATTATTGATTAATTATTATGTTTTGTATGCGGTTTGTATTTAATTTTTATAGTTATATATTAGTAATGTTACTATGCCAGTGATAGCCTATATTTTACGGGTTATAGCCTAACTTGATGTACAGGTTTTTCGGCGCTTGTCTATATTATTGATTGATTACTCTATTTACTTTCTTAAAAACAATTTCTGAGGCATAATTGCATCGAAGTATGTTAGGTCAGTTAAGCTATGTCTAGTAGGGTAGCCTAACCACGCTATAGTTCAATTTTCAAATGTGATCTAATGGTTAACAAATAATATTAATGAACCTTCCATAAATATAGGTTTGCAAATAGCCAATATACACATAGATCGTCAGAAAAAGAAAGTATGCCTATACATACATTGCCAGGAAGAGATAATATAGCCTATATAGGCTACTATTTAATTCAGCCTGGCTAAATAGCCAATATATATAAACTATAGGCCTATAGTTTAGCATATTCATAGTCCTACATCGCCAGGAAAAGAACATCTACTTTTTATTTCCCCAATAGACTAACGGAAAATTGTTTGAAAATTACACGGGGAAGAAAGAGCTACATTTGCCAGATAAGGACCGTAATAACTTTGTCAACATTTCTTAATAAGATTACACAATATAATAAGCCTGATGGTAGCCTAGCCTACCGTCTGTCTTGAGCTTGAACAAGGCTGCTGACTGTAGCTGACAGTGTGACTACCTTAGCCAATAGTCTATATTGATGGATGATAATATCCAATAATAAAATGTATTAATTGAAATTAATAGACCGAAAAAGCATATGTTACAGCCTAAAACCTTCGTAGACATCGCCAACAAGATTTGAATTTCGTGCTCATAGCCACTGACCAATCAGCGACGAGAATCAATGTTTGGCTATCAATGTCGTTCAGTCTGCGCGATCATAAACAGGATTGCCCAAACAGAAACAGGATTGCCTGATAGGGTAGACTGAACGCGCTCCTGGGTATCACACGAGTGATTTTTCACTCAACATTCATCCTCAACACTGGTCTGGCAGCTTATGAGCTCAACATTTAGAATATTTCGGTTACATAACTTCATCTATCACCTGGGTACAACAGGGGAAGAGGGTTGTAGGAACGCTAAAAGCAATAACAAGAAATAGGGTGGTCAGTATGGAAGTGAAGAAGTCCTTGCATGACAGTGTGGTAATCCCGACACTGACTTACGGAAGCGAAGCATGGACGCTGGTTGAGAGACTCAGACCAAGAGTGAGAGCAGTGGAAATGAATTACCTAAGGAGTGCGTGCAGAGTTACATGGAGGGATAGACAGACTAATGAGGAAGTAAGAAGGAGGTGTGGTGTGGAGGTAGATGTGCTGGAAAGTGTGAAAAGGAACAACTTGAGATGGTTCGGCCATATGGAACGTATGGAAAGCGAGAGAATGACTAAGAGGGTGTACGAGAGCGAGGTGGAGGGACAGAGGGGGAGAGGTAGACCGAATATGAGGTGGAAGGATGGAGTGAGGAACTACATGAATGAAGGCGGTGCTGGTTGGGGGGAGGGGCGTCGACTGACTGGGGACAGAGGTGCATGGGGGCGGTTCGTTCGTGGCCACCCCTTCGGGGATTACGGCGTCAGGCAATAGATAGATAGATAGATCTATCACCTGTCTAGTTTCCGATACCAGTGCAAAATATTCCAGAAATGTTGCCAGAAAAATGTTGATCATCGAATGTTGACTATAAAAGCTCTCGTGTGATACCGGCTTAAAGTATGCTTACCGGTAAATATTGATCTTATCGGTCAAGGTCTGGTAGTGTAATCGATATATAATATGAAGTTACACTAACTAACTGACCCTGTAGATTGATATTAACCCCTTCTGTATCAGCGACGTTCTTTTAACTTTATTCTGGCTACTATTAGACAATGTTATTCATTTTCGAAAGGGTCTCCAGCAATTAACAGGCTTCGAACTATCTCACTTAACCCTATTGACTACAACAGATCCTTCTTAAATTGGACACAATCCTATAGATATAGTTACAATAAAATGAAAAGACTGCACCGGTACAGAAAGGGTTAAAGTTTATACCAAAAATAGTATCACGACTTACGACTTCCTGACCACGGGTGGGGAGTCAGTAGTGACCAACCATTGACCGGTCGTGAAGATCAATGGGCGCCACTGACATTACACACTTAAAGCCTCTGTCACACGAACGATTTGTCCGTCAATTTTCCATGAGTAAGTGTTTTCTCGTTATATTTCGGGACTTTTTCGCACTGGTATCGGTAGCCAGACTGAAGTTAGCTTATGTTAGGCAGTCGAATTCTGATAAAGTGTAATTTTTAAAACTTCAAGACCATTATTGCCTGTAAACATTGCTCGAAAAACGGCCCATGTGACTCCGGCTTAACACTACCACAATAACGACCACACACTGAAGAACACCTCCATAACAACAACCACCCACTAACCTTGAGGGGGCCCACTTCGCTTGTTTTATCTTTTCTCTTTTTCTCCCTCTCTCTTTGGCTTGCATCCATTCGGCCCCATTCAGCCTACTGTTTTAAGACGTTTACCCCCATCCAGGTGTCAATATTTCCCCGGCGAGGGGTAGCGAGTCAGCATATGCTGTATATACAGTATATATACATTTTTTTTTTGACAGCAAGCTAAATTTGTAAATTTTTCGATAGAAAAATGTCTCCGGCGAAGCCGGATTTCTCCATACAATGTTGGCTCGCTATCGCTCGCCAGGAACAAATCGACACCTGGATGGGGACAAACGTTTTAATACAGTTGGCTGAATGGGGCCGAATGGATACAAGTCAGGGAAAGAGAGAAAAGGAGAGAAAGATAAACAAACCGGTGACCCCCCTTAACAACAACCACACAGTATGGTTATACAATTTACGGTGTTATCTTTGAGGCCTACAGTAACTTGATGGATCTAAGGGAGCATAAACCATGATTGATGCTCGCTTACAAGTCTATTGCCCATAACGAATTGGCTGCAAGGAGAGATTTAGCTTTTCTGTGGATGTGTGCATGTTTGTGTGTATTATAAACAGATGTGATGTTATTAACTGATTAAAATAAACAGAGGTGAATTCAGAGACAGTTGTATTTCATAAATCAATTACTCGAAAATATTTATGAAAAAGTTCAGTATATGTGTACTACTCGCATGAATAAAAGTTTCAATATAAACACCAACAACAATAAACTCTGTGATCTAAATTGATTTCAATATATAGTTCCTCCATCCACTTTGTGATCCATCTAAATTGACTCCGAAATACAGTTTTCCATCAGCTATAATTGCAATTCCTGTGAGTGCTTTAACGTTGCACCAACTCTCATTAAACGTTCATCCGGATACAATTCCACCGAAGTTATTGAATAGGATACATTGTAATGGAAACTTTATCCTTGGAATATTTAGATATATTACCACCCATGCTTCGATGTTTTGGTGAATAAAATGCATGTGCCTTCAAAAATTTACCTTTTTAACCCTCTCGGTGCGACGATTTCTATAGGAAAGATTACGCCACTCTTATGTTTGTAGCTCATTTTAGTTCACTATAACTCGCCTTAGTGCAAGAAGTATGCGAGCAACCTGAATGGGATTCATCGAAAAATTAAGCTAAACTTCTCCCTATACAATTATTATTCATTCATTCATAGATCCCGTGGCACTGAGAGGTGGCAGATGGCAGTCTCTTTATTGCCGGGTGGTCAGGGGCCCCTGAACGAGCGTATTATTATCTCTGTTTTGATCTTACTCCACTCGCAATAACTCAAGGAAGTAACTGGTTATTTTAGCAACTAATGCGTTTAATAAACAGTACGATTTATAGCTAACAACATGAAATGAACCTCAAAATCGTATCTGATATATAGTTGTCAAAAATTCACATGAAAGTATATCTGTTTCCTGGTTGAATTTAAGCTTTCAAAAATCATCTCTTGCTTGGACACACACCCTCTCATTACCAAGGTCTATAGCATACTGATATTGCAATGGGAGTAAAGGCTAAATGATTGTCTTTCATTTGGCAACAAACAGAGCGAGCCGGCTCGGTACTACCATAGTCAGCCGGTAATACTAAAACGTACTGGCATGTCGGCCATGGAAAACGATTATATTACACATAACGCCTAAAGACGTCAACCATAGCAATAGGGTTAAACATTGAAACAAAATAAGCATTTATCTCACAGATTTTGGTAATGAACACTGATTCATGAAATAAATCAAAATGCATTTATATATATTTTATCGTAAACCAACATACACTTTCTGGCAGAAAATATGTATTAAACGTACGCAAAATTGAGGTCCATATACAATATATAATGCAATCCACTCTCTCTCCCTCTCTCTCTCTCTCTCTCTCTCTATATATATATATATATATATATATATATATTTGCTAGATCACTAATACACGTAAAAACATGCAAAACAATTTGTTAGGCCTATATGGGAACCGAACCCACAATCTTAGAAGCAAGAGCTAGATAATCTTGCCTACCATGCTATGACTTAATAAAACCTTGGAAATCATTATTTATTTCAGAATCTGGATATATAATTATATATATATATATATATTCCATGATGATACTATTCCAACCCATTAAGCATTTGTAGACCCATATTCCAGAGTTCGAACATATATATTTTACAATAAAGCCGGGCCAACTCTTGCATGAACGACAATTTACTTAGGGTTATTGATAAGCTTGGAAACTCACAACTACAGGTACTCGTGAATGCATACAAATGTGTTTCGCCCTGTGCTCACGTATAGGTGTGACCTTCCAAACTTATCAATAACCCTATTATATTGATTGAGTTCTTCAGTATATTTCGTCAATATTACTTAACCCCAACAATATAAATATCGTCTACATAGTAAAACAAGAAAAGCAAATGCTGTGACGATGATACGAATGTTATCACCAGCACATTTGATGAGCAGAGATCATTTGATGCCGTTTAGTGCAGCAACAATGGGCAACCAACACTTCCAGGCTTCACTCAATAATCTTAGGGTCTCTCAAGACATTCAGACTAATGAGCAGCTTAGTCCTGAGGTTCAGACATCAAATAAAGTTCTCCCATTTACCATAACACATATCATAGATAGTTAACAAGAACACTGACTACCTGCCCATGTGATAGTGCAAATACTTGAAGTAATTTGAAACCGAAGAACTTAATCCTGTAATAATATTTCTTAATATCAATATATAATTATAATGACATTACAATGGATTCGTTAACCCACTCTTTTTTTTCTCAGCTTAGTAAGTCACTTTTCTCATTAGCTTCACTTGTCAGATATTTAATCTTACTAATTTATTTATGGTCAATTATTTGCCTTCCTACAAAACCTGTTTCTCCTCTTCCTCATATAATGAGGCAGCAGCTTATCATGACGTGGTGGAGCAGGGTCGTAAAATCAGACTGGCAGGATAATTAATTATATCTTTCCTAGATAGTTTCTCGATAAGCGGTTATTTTAGAGGTGGCAACAATTATTTGTCTACATGTCTTTAACCTACTGCCAGCTACATCGTTATTAACAGATGGTGAAAGCTGACATATCAAATTTGCCATGCAAATAGAAAACAAATATTTAGCAATTTTGCTAATATAAGTGAGTTAGACAGACGAGGTAACAATATCAAGTTATGGTAAATGTTTGTGTAGGCGAATACCTTGATTCTTATATGTTACTGACTTCTTTCCCGCAGTCACTTCGATAGTTCTTATATTGTATAATTATAAATGCAGTATATTATATATATATATATATATATATACGGTTAGGTTAAGCTATAATGCTTACTATTTGAGTTGTTATCTCGTTTGCATAAAACAACTTTAGGTAGAAGCGAGAGTAGTTTTAATGAGGTAGTGTTAGACAGCATAAATATTGGCCTCTGGACCAACCCAGGTAATGATTAACAGGTAGCGATCATGATGTGGCTGACAAAGCAGTGAGATAGCATAGTTGGATGTGTGATTATACCGTGCCCTATGAATTTATGTTCTCAATGCAATACACGTAACTATGTTACAGTAGATAGCCTGATAATGATACTGTAGAATATAGAGGGTTTCTGCTATTTGTTTTCCCTATGTGTATTAAGAATACAAAAGGCTGGATGCCTTTAACGAGTGTCTCCCCCAAAGCCAAAAGAGTGACAGAGCAAAATTCATGGGACGATATGGTCAAAATGTCTGGACACACGAAGTGAGTAATTGATAGTATTGTGGAGGATTGCAACAGGTAGATAGAGGGAGAAATTGAGTCTTGGAGGCATTGAAAGTATCAAGATTTTCTCTGCCCCAATCAGAAATAATTGATAGATCAGAAGATAGGCGTCCCATGGTATCGTCATGTGACTTTTGGAGTGATTGCACACTGGTTTGTAGTGAAAAACTAGTTGAATTGTGTAAGGTAGAGTCATCAGCATATGAGTGGATGGGACTAGACGTACAGTTAAGGAAATCATTAATGAATATTAGAAAGAGACCTGGAGACAGGAGGACCTGAGGAACACCGGAGTTGATAGGTTGAGGTGATGAGCAATGGCTGTCGACAACTGCTGCTAAGAAATGATCAGAAAGTTAATTAGAGACAAAGGCAAAGATACAGGGATAAAAACCGAAGGAGGGTAGTTTGGAAACTAGAGATTTGTGCCAGACTTTTTCGAAGCCTTTCGATATGTCAAGCGCAGTAGACAATGTCTCCTCAAAATCCCGAAGGGAGGATGACCAAGAGTTAGTAAAATATACATGGAGATCAACTGTAGAGCGACCCTTGAAGAACCCATATTGGCGATCTGAAAGTAGATTAGGGGAAGATACATGCTTCAGAAATGTTGAGTTCTGAATAGTTTCTTAAACACTTTAGAGATGCAGGAAGTGAGAGCAATTGGACGATAGTTGGAAGGTTGAGAACAGTCACCTTATTTGAGACAGGTTGTTTGAGAGCAAACTTCCAGCAAGAAGGAAAGACATTAGAGGAAAGAAAGAGACGAAAGAGTTTGCCGAGGCAAGGAGTCAGCACGGAAGAACAGTTGTTTAGTACAACATCCGACCTGTATGCCTTCTTAGTATTAAGCAGAAAGTACATAAGAGATTATGATATTAGGTATAAATAAGTGAGAGGCGTTTGGAGAGAGAGGAATAGCACCAAAATCATCCAAAGCGAAGTTTTTGGCGAATGCTTAAGCAAAGAGTTCAGCTTTGTCAGAGGAAGAGGTGACGGTGGTGCCATTAGAGTGGAAAAGAGGAGGGAAAGACAAGGAAGTAAAATTGTTGGAGAGGCTTTTGGCTAGATGCCAGAAAGCATGGTAAAAGCTAGAGTTGGAAAATTCAGAACATTTGTTATTGATGAACAAGTTTTTCACTAGTCGAAGAACAGATTTGGCTTGATTTCGGGCAGAAACATAAATAGCATGAGATTCTAGAGTTTAAAGGGAATGGTTCCGATTGAATGCTTCCTCCTTATTGCGGACAACAGTTTAACAAGCGTGAGTAAACCTAGACGTGTTTGCATTACACTGAAAGAAAATAGAATGTATGCCTTCATGACCGAGAGGATTTCTTTGGTTATACGCTCAGCACACTCAGAGGGTCCCCGGCCATGGAAGCAAAAATAATACCATGGGAAATAAAAGAAATTCTGCCGAAGAGCCTCCCAGTCGGCATCGCCGAAGTGCCACAAGCACCGCCAGCTGGGAGGATCGGATGGCCATACTGGAGAAATAGGACAGGTAACAGAGATAAGGTTGCAATCCGAGGAGCCAAACAGAGATAAAAGGTTTACCGCGTAAGTAGAAGGATTAGAAGTAAGAAATAAGTCGAGAATGTTGGACCGATCTCCAAGGCAGTCAGGAATTCGAGTAGGGTTCTAGACTAACTGCTGTAGGTCATTTAGGATAGAAAACATGTAGGCTTGTTCACCAGGTTGGTCAGTGAAATGAGAGGAGAGCCATTGGCGGTGGTGAACATTGAAATCTCCTAAGATGGAGATTTTTGCAAAAGGAGAGATGGATAGAATGTGTTCCAATTTAGAAGTTAGATATTCAAAGCATTTTGGATAGTCAGTAGAAATAGAGGACTGATAAACAGCACAGCAATATTTAGTTTGGGTGTGACAAGAAAGATTTACTAGGGAAGAGAGTTGATAATTCAGAAGACTTATGGTTGGGAACACGAAAGAACGCAAGATTGTTGCGCACATATACGCAACATCCACCTTTGGCTTGAAACTGAGGAGAGAGATAGTAGGAGGATACAGAGAAGGGTTTCCTGTCAGTATTTCCCGACAATTGGGTTTCAGTGAGAACAAAATATAGGTTGCCAGAGGAGAGGTGGTGTTTAACAGAGTGGAAGTAAGAGGAAAGGCCACTAATGCTGCAGCAATTGATAGTAAGAGTGGAAGACATCGCTCCAGAGCATTTTGTTTGGTCGGCAACAGGGGTGTCACTCCACTGGGGGCATTTATGGGGTGGAGGTGGGGGTAGTGTTTGATTTAGTTACAATTTTGACAGTTATATTCACGTTAGTAAATACTATACATTACCAGTTATAATCATAACAGTTCATACAAGTACGATCAGTACACATGTGTGGAATATTACCGACCACTTCCATTACGGGACTGGACCACCCGTGATTAATATCCTGGTAATATATAGCAATGATAATACTTTATATCCCGCACGTCCACAATGTTAATACACGATTTATGTCTCTAATACTATAATACCGAACTCTCGTAACATATACTATATATATATTTGGATACCCAGGATCATAAACTACATAACAAATTATCGTGTTGTGCAAAACTGAATGTGAGTCATTGGGCTCAGCATAAATAGAGTAGTATTTATAGCTAATGTTCAGTAAATAATTACGTACAAAATAGTTTCGTTGTATACATAATAGTTGCCATTAGCCATTTAACTGAAAGTATTTGTTGATTGGTAGATAAACGTGTAGTAGTTGCTCTAATTATTCTGTAATATAATTTGATAATGGCATGTTTGATGGCTATTTCAATCTTGTGGTGAACACGATAAATGTAAACTTAAATGAAAATGTTACCTATAATACACGAAGGTAACATAATGCTGAATATTGACATTAGATTGATCATATATCTTAAATATATGTAAACACAGTGTGATTGTTATCTGGGAATGTTTCATATTATTGTAACTATTTATGATTCCTATGTACACTCGGATGCCAAAATCTCTAGCCCACTAATAAGAATTTGTGGACCCCCTATGGTCTTCCTTGTGCAATTATAACTATCGGAATTGATTTTTTGAATAGAACTTGCTTCTCAATAAATATTATATATAGTTTGGTAGTTGATGTATAGAAAATCATGTTAGTAATTACGTTTCCAGGGATATACTTCCATAATTACAAATAGATGAAGTCCACGAATGTTTATGAGTGGACTAGAGACTATATGGCATCCGACTGACTTTGGATCACATGTATTATAACCTATTACATGTTCTTTGACCTTTTTATTGAGTCACATGTAGTCTGAGCTTCTTAATGAGTTACTTGTAGTCTGACGTTGTTAATTAGCCACATGACACACCAAATTATTATACTTGGACCAGAATAAACACATTCAAGAGCCTGAGGAAACGTCTACGTTAGTTGACTGCACAACTTTCGTATAAAACAATATATATAGACATTATATATACATAACTTCAACGCAGTGATGAACATGAGGAAATAGTAACAATCTATTCGCCCTAAATCCCGATGGAAAGCATAGGCGTGAATGCTAATAACTTTACAACCTTTAATTTAAATATTTGAAGCATTTGGCATATAACGAAGCATTGTAATACATAGGGTTTGTTAGATACCAACTCCATAGTTGAAGACATTTCATACCAAAAATATGGTACGGCCAAATTATTTTTCAACCTACATAAAATGCTTTACTATCAAATTATTCGCATACCACACACGTTTAGTATCCACGCATGTTTTCATACAGGAGAGAAATTACATCCAAAACATTCTTTACGCACATTTTAAATAACATCCATATATCAGATTTAGTGTAAATTACATATAACACTATTCAAGTGGATTGAAAGCAAGAGAAAGGTACGAATTTTACCAATCACAGTTGTCCATAATTATATTTAAACATGAAGTAGTAAACTATATACAATCACGGAACATGTTTACATTAAGAATATATATATTATATTTTATAAACAGTATGATTACCAAAGGCAAGAAACCATTCACTGTCATACAATATATATATATATGTTTCTAATCTCTCAGTGGGGCTCGAACTGCCGACCGTCAGGACGATAGCCGACGCTTTAATCAACTACACCACGGCAGTGGTTTTTTATTAAAGCGTCGGCTATCGTCCTGACGGTCGGCGGTTCGAACCCCACTGAGAGATTAGAAACATTTAGTGGCTCACGTGTATTTGTGATATATATATATATATATATATATATATATATATATATATATATATATAGGTCTATATATATATATATATATATATATATATATATATATATATATATATATACCTTATACCAGCACAATTTTGTTTGAAGTTAAATATTCCTTTGAAGTTGTCTTTGATGAGTGTGAGGATAATGACTTTGTCCTGCTGTGTGTCTGAGTGAGGCTCAGTGTTGTCGGTGTGAGTCAGACATATAATTGTCTTTGTGTCTCTTGCATATGCAAACGAATATGACAAGCTCGTGCGCTTGTTTGCATATATTTCTACTTGAAGATTTGTATTCAAACCACTGTGACCAATTACAGTCTAATGAACTGTGAATCAATTTACCTGTGGACGAAAGAACCTGTGGACAAACTGTTGAAACACGATCATAAATATGTATGTACAGTATGTACTGTATATACTCAGGCGCATACCCCATACCTCAAGAATAGCGCAAGGATTAGAGCCCCTTTTAGAGAAATCCAGTCACTTCCAGTATTAAAGTAAACTTTATTCCTATAAATATCCTGGTGTCTTCGAAAAAGGAATAAAAGTGTATCATAATTTGAATAGATGAACTACGTTTATTGTGAACAGAGATTTCAGAGATGTTCACAGTCAATATTATTACTCTAGGATCCGGGGATGAAGTCTGGTTCATAAAGGATTCATCCATAGTCGAACAACTAAGCATACGGCGAGAATAATTATTTGCGAAAAGATGCATCTATTATTTGGTTACTTCACCTATTATTAGGTACTGTATTACCAATTATGCATTTGGGAAACGGAAGGAAAATTCAAATTACTGCAGAGCTGGTGAAAGAACATGTGTATAAAAAGCTTGTTGTGCTTTGTTACAATCTCGATGTTTCACCAAATGGTCAACAAATACTCGGTAACCATAACGACAATCCACAATGTAACTGTGAGAATTCGATAGTAAACAAAGCGGATTTACCTATAAACTCACAAGAGTTAACTTACTTTTATTGGTTGATAGGGATAGATAGCTCAATGATAGTGGTAGGAATAGATGGAAGATATAGTGGCCACTAAGAAATAAGAATTAGGATGACTTAGCAGGAAACAGGTGGTTGTATTGGAGCGGCTAGAAGGAGATGTTCTTGAGGTCCTAGCTAAAGCGATTCTGGTTTGTCTTGGAGCGAGGGACCCTCAGGTTCCCGAATATGACGCATGCGCAGTTATCTTATCTACCAATGCGTCATTTAACTAACTACAAGATATACCGGATTTATTATAATGACAACCCGATATATTAATGGATAATAAACCCATATAAACTTAATACGAAATAGTATATATCTTTTATATAGATTTATAACTTAGCCTAATACTGGCGCCTAATTTGAACTTCCAGTATGTTTACTTAACCTAAACTGTCGAGTTACTTATGAGTCTCGACACATTCCCACCACCAATATATACATTATCTACAATAATCCCGCAGCGATGTTAGATCTCCATAGCTGTGAAGAGCTAACAGCGGCTCGGCGAAGAGGTAATCTTCCAACAGGATCATTACTGGCAGATGGTCCAGCGACCGCTGGTGACATAGGAGTGGAGTCATGAGAGCTAACACCATCACCAGTGACCGCCGGTCGAGCGATCGAAATGCTTTCGATTTCCTGTTCCAATGGATACAACTTGACGATGGGTCGAGTGGTCAGGCCAGTCTTTGTTCTAATCTGGACCACTCTAACCAGATCATCTCGTCCGGGATAGAGTCTAACTACCCTACCAAGTTTCCAAAGGACACAAGGTCCCTCGTCATGTATAAGCACGATGTCATTTATCTTTGGCCATACACTGCTTGATGAGCCTCTTTTATTCTTATAGGCTTCTCGTAGTGATGCCAAGTATTCACTAGACCAACGCTTCCATAGGTTCCGGATCAATTTATTGATGTAATTGTACCTGCTCTGTATCGCTGCTTTACTATCGTAACTAGGATCCTGCAGCTCATCTAGCTGAATTAGGTCCTTTGGGAAGTCACAAAGTCTACGACCTTTCACCAGCATGGATGGAGTAGTAGGGCAAGGGTTCTCCAGATCACCCGAGACATATGTTAAAGGGCGATCATTCACGGTAGCCTCCAGTTCCAATAGGACAGTAGTTAGTTCCTCAAAGGAGACTAGAGCATGACATAGTACTTTTTATAGCCCAGCCTTCACAATACATATGGCTCTCTCCCAAATAGCTCCGAACCAAGGCGCGCGTGCTGGGATAAAACGCCATTCACATCGGATTTCGGCAAGATGAGCCTGAAGACTGGGATCGCTTTTGATGTCTTCCAAGTGTCTGGAAGCTCCCACAAATGTAGCAGCATTGTCTCTTAACATTATTTGTGGAAATCCCTGCCTACTACAAAATCTCCGGAACGCA
Source organism: Paralithodes platypus (assembly GCA_032716605.1). Taxonomy (NCBI): domain Eukaryota; kingdom Metazoa; phylum Arthropoda; class Malacostraca; order Decapoda; family Lithodidae; genus Paralithodes; species Paralithodes platypus. The sequence goes on along the minus strand of CM064502.1, from coordinate 41,074,713 downwards.
TGGATAAAGCTGTCACAGGTCATACTGCTAACTACTTCAATGTGAATAGCTCTTGTAGTAGCACACGTAAATAAAAGCATATAAGCCTTGTTGTTGTGTGAGCCCCGGACAGGAATTGCTCCTGTAAAATCGACCCCCGTGACCTCGAAGGGATCTCTAGGAGTATTCCTGATGTCTGGTAGAGGAGGTACTCTAGCTTTCGCGTAGGTATTACCCTGTATTTTACGACAGGTTATACACTTACTGGTCACTTGTTTAACTGCTCGTCTTATCTTAGGAATCCACCACCTCTGTCGTATATATGTGACCACGTGATTAACTCCATAGTGACAACAGACACGATGACACATATTGATGAGCATGGTAGTGATAGGATGTTTGGAAGGCAGTACTATCGGATATTTCATTGAATCCGGAAGAGCCGCTAACTTCAATCTACCTTCACATACAATTAGTCCTCCTTTCATGACAAGTCCTAATTGGTTTACCAAATTATTGCGAGTACCCTTGTCACCAGACAGCATCTCGTACTCCTTTGGGAAGCATTCCTGCTGGCATCTTTGAGCTATAATCTTTTCTGCTACTTTTAGTTCCTTTATGCTGAGGAGGGCACTGTCTGTGGGGGACGTCCCTTTAATTTTTGCCTTCAAATTATTCTTGTATCGAATAGTCCATGCAACTACCCGAATGAATTTATCATAACTGCCATATTTTTCCCAGTTCCATAACTGTGTGTCTTGTTTATCATTGGTCCCAATGACTTGGCAAGTTACCTTGGGCGTTGGGTCATCTGGTATTATATCTTCTGGCACTTGTCTTAATTTTGGAGCCACATGGGCCCCTCCCACCAAAACGCAGAATATTTCAGATGTTATGCCGAAACACCTCTAGACAGTAAGTCACTAGGGTTTTCTTTAGAGGACACGTACCGGAAGTCTACAGTCGGAAGAAGGAATTTGATTTTGTCAACTCGGTTTGCGACATACACTGGAAGCTTCTTCATACTACGCAACCAATGCAATGTAACCTGGCTGTCGCACCATAAAACAATTTTGTTGACTTTTACAATATTATGATAGGCTTCCTCCACAAATTTGATTAATCTGGTGGCTAGCAAAGCAGCAGTTAGCTCTAGTCTTGGTATTGTTATGGATCTTATGGGAGCGACCTTTGCTTTAGCGATGACCAGACAGCTATGTTCCGGGCTCACAAAATATATTGCAGTGCCATAGGCGACACCACTTGCATCGCTAAACGCATGAAGTTCCACTGATTCAGCATATACCGTCCTCCGAGGATAAGTAAAGTCACAGCAGAGGTGCAGGTCCTTGGTAACTGTAGACCATTCGGTAGCGCAGTCGTCAGGTAGCGGATCGTCCCAATCTAGTTTCAGTCTCCATAATTGCTGTAAGAAAAATATGGACCTTATTGTAACGGGCAGTAGTACACCGAGTGGATCGAACAGTTGTGCCGCCACTCTAAGCACTCTCTCTCTCTGTTGCCTTATTGGTCTCTGGGAGACTAGCATTGAACATCAACAGATCAGAGTCAAGTAACCATAAGAGTCCTAATGTCTTCACTCGTTCTTGATTCTTGGCAGCAACACCATCCAATTGCAGGAGGTCACGTAGTTGAGGACTATTGGTAGCCCATTCTCTGAGATATAAATGTGCTTGAGACATAATTCTTTGGGCATCCCAGTAATGCTTAATGACAGTCTCTTCATCACTGCCTGTACCCTGGAGGTTGTCAATGTACAAACCTTCCTTAATAGCCTCCACAACTCCGGGATCCTCTTTAATAATGGAAAGATGTTTTAAGATCGTGGCATTAAGAAGAAACTGTGAGCAAGTCGCCCCGAACAACACTACCTTAAATCGGTAGCAAAGTAAGGGTGAAGATAAATCCAAGGGATCCTTTGGCCACAGAAATCGGGTGTAGTCACGATCTTATTCATGAAGTCTTAACATGAGAAAGGCCTTCTCGATGTCATTTATCCAGGCATATTTGTGTACCCTGAATCGCAGCAATATTTTTGCTAGATCTGGCACCAGTGATGGCTCTGTGTAAAGGCAGTCATTAAGACTTGGCCTGCCTTTGCCAATACTAGCGGAACAGTCGTACACAATACGAACTGGCGTCGTTGTGCTATTCTTGGTAAAGTGATGTGCCAAATAATGACTGTTTTCAGTAACACCGAAAGGAACCTCTTCAATAAAATCACAATGAAGTTGATCTTGGATAACGTTGGTGTAGTGACTACAATAGACAGGTTCTTGTTTGAAACGCTTCTGCAGGCCCCTTAGGCGACCCGCTGCTAAACCATAATTAGAAGGCAGCTTCTCTTTATGTTGGTTCCATGGCAGTCTGACTTCATATTGCTGATTCTGTGCAGAGTATGTTACCGTCTCCTTGTATAATTATGTCCAACGCAGTCATGTTTTCCTTTGAATCTTCGTTTGAAGAAATTCCTAGATGATCCAGTTCCCACATACATTTTATTTCATTATGACATGGATTACTTGATTCCGTGGATATATATTGATCCATCGGGGTGACCGCAACTTTCAAAATTGTAGCTACCTCTACTTGGGCGCTAGACTTGTCGTTATGGCAGGAGCCACTTAGTGCATAACCAAATTTAGTGGGCAAGATAATTATGTCACCCTCTTTCTTGTACCCTGGCCGCACTAAGTCATAATAATAATCGGCACCAACCAACAAGTCCAGTCGAGATGTCTGTGTCATTAGAGGATCAGCTAATTTGTAACCCTTGTTTCGCAAAACTCTCATGTCTGCTTCAAGGCATTCTGATCCTTTGTGATCCGGGAGAGTTTCTACCACAACTGCTTGTAGAGGATAGTTTCTGCTCCGGAACTTGTATTTGAAGGACACTACTGGGTACTTTCTGCTCTCACATGCTCCGGTAAACCCTCGCAACTCTAGCTCTTCATCGCCCACTTTTATATAATGGATCGAGTCTAGAGCGGAATTTAAAATGAAGGTGCGCTGTGAGCACTGATCCAGCAGTGTTCTCATCTTGACTGTTCCTCTTGATTCCTTAACTGTTGGCAGCATAACAGTTGGGAGGATAATACTTGTCTTCTTTGACGACACAGACATCGTGGTAGTTTGCGTCTTGGTCTTTGTTACCTGTTGAGGTTTTTGCTCCTTCTTTGCACCGTCCCATTGAGATCTGGACTGACAGAGGATATTGTAGTATCTGTTTTGACAGAACTTGCAGCTGTAGATGTCAGGGTTCACACAACCATTGCTCCCGTGGGTTGAAGATAAGCACCCGGTGCAAAGGTTGAGTTGTTTTGCGCGTTTTACTTTCTGAGCACTGGTTTTGAATTTGAGACACTTAAACCATGCATGTGCCCCTTCGCATAACTTGCAACCCTTCCTTCGCACCGAGGCCTCCTGCACCGCAAAGGATGCTGAAGCAACTGGTATGTGTGGCGTAGTCCGTTCTGCTACACTTTCCATGTTAAACACTTCTGTCTGGTAAGACTGGACAAACCATTCTAGGTCCAGACCTTCTTCACCTAAAGTTCTCTTTAATGTTTCCTTTAGTGGGGATGGCAATTTATTAATGAGAATCACAACACTAGCTTCATGAAGGATAATTTGTAGGGTCTCTATTGACCTCAGTGTACTTTCAAAACTAGCATAGAATCCCTTTAGTTCCTCGACATTGTAAGAGGGAGGATTCAAAGTACTAAGGTTAGTTATATGTGCCGCCTTAATTCTATCCCTGTGCCCATAGGTTTTCTGTAGAAGGGCAACCGCTGTTTGGTAGCTGGCTCCCTCTATTGCGAAACCTTCAATTAGTTGTTTTGCCTCGCCATTCAGTTGACCTCTTAAGTAGGTGAATTTTTGGATGTCACTGAGCTCCGCATTGCTGTGGACACTACAGTGGAACATATTCCAGAATCCCAACCATAGAGTGGGATCATTGTCAAACACAGGAAGGGTTATTTTCGGCAATCTTATACCGGCATTTCTGTTGACTGCAGCACAATTTGGCTCCTTGTGTTTTAGCTTACCTTTGAGGAGGATGATAACTTTATCAAGACACTATATAATCCACGTCTGTTTCTATGTCTGCAAAATACTCGGCGTCATCTTCATAGAGCGTTTCCATTTCGCGGCGACATAAATTTAAACCTTTGAGCTGTCTTAATACCGAAGCCAATTTAGCCTAAATCGCATCATTATCTACATCAACTAAAAATGTAGCAATAACTTTGGTGATCCTAGTCAAACCACTCTTGATACCCCCCTTGTGTCGCTTGTACTGGGACAGTGTCAACGACATGATGGCAATACACAGGAAATAGAATAGAATAATACTATTCTTACCTACATGGACGTAAAGCGCACTCAGAAAGTTAGCTGACGCCAATAAAGGCAAGATATATGGAACCCCGACTTAAACGTAATAATTAATTAAATGTATGATGCCGGGGTAGGGCAATAAGCGGGAAATATGTCGCGGAACGCAATAATAAAAGTAAACGAACGCATAAATATCTCCACACTTAAATTTAAAAGGTAAACCTTATATAATATGCGGCAAAATGTTGTTAGAGCACACTAAGGAAGGGAGGCCAAAAAGGTGTATAACAAGCCAATTTAAATTGTAAACATATATTAAACTAGGCTAGCCCAAAATGTTTGTGGAAATTACCGCCTTTTAATTTAGTTAAGACCGAACAAATTCAATTTAACCCTTATAATTCTACTTTACGTGGCTCTCCCAGGCCGCAGAGGACGTGATATTGTCCACCCTAGCTCCCCCTTGGGCAAATGTTACCACCTGGAAAAATGGGTGGTACACCGACTGGCGGCGGCGCATATGGTCGGGCAAAATAAGCGGGACCCGGCGGAAATTAGGCCACGGACAAAAAACACCAGCCCACAAACCGACAGGGGACACCAGGGAAGCAGAAATAGGGAACAGAAAGAAGGAATAGCTAGGAAATAGTAGAAAATAAGAAAGCAGAAGAAAGAAAAGACAAAGAAGAAAAGATAGCAGAAGGCAAAAGTCAGAGGTATTGAAGGACCATATTGTGAGAATTCGATAGTAAACAAGGCGGAATTTACCTATAAACTCACAAGAGTTAACTTACTTTTATTGGTTGATACGGATAGATAGCTCAATGATAGTGGTAGGAATAGATGGAAGATAAAGTGGCCACTAAGAAATAAGAATTAGGATGACTTTGCAGGAAACAGGTGGTTGTATTGGACGGCCATTAAGAGATGTTCTTGAGGTCGTAGCTAAAGCGATTCTGGTTTGTCTTGGAGCAAGGGACCCTCAGGTTCCCGCATATGACGCATGCGCAGTTATCTTATCTACCAATATCTACAAAATATACCGGATTTATTATAATGACAACCCGATATAATAATGGATAATAAACCCATATATACTTAATACGAAATAGTATATATCTTTTATATAGATATATAACTTAGCCTAATACTGGCGCCTAATTTGAACTTCCAGTATGTTTACTTAACCTAAACTGTCGAGTTACTTACGAGTCTCGACAGTAAATACCGCTTCACTCTGTCTGACAATCACCAGCGTCCATTCTTTGATCTCAAATGTTTGGCTTAAGTGAATAGGGTATAACTGTCACGATAACGTATTTTCAATTATACATGGTTTACATAATTATTAAATACACCTTTAATGCTTCGGAAACTAAACATCTGCTTAATAATGGGGAGCTAACCCGAAGGCTATATATTGCACTTTAACGGCTTAAAAGGGCTGGCAAGCTTATTCAAGACAGTCTTCTCAGAAAGACGAGGATAATAGGGAAGGTTAGCCAAGGAGAAAGGCTTTTGGCTTCTTGTGTAGGAATCTCATAAGTGAAACGTTAACATCAAAATTCTAGCATTTAAAAGACTTGTTCGACACTTTGACACCGACTGGGATCCACACACAATAATATGAATATATTAGAAGCCATACAAAACAAAGCTACAAAATGGATCAGACGTGATTATAGACACTGCATCTGTCACTTTGCTCAAACAAGACATTTGACTAGACCCACTTGCAACAATAACACAAATACACAAACAACAAATGTTATACAAACAACTTAGTAGACATAGCCAAAGATAAATATTTAAACCCTACAAGTATATGTTTTACAAGACGCAGCCATAACCTAAAATAGCACACCTATCAGGCAAGCTCAGGCATATGTAGACACTCCTCTTTTCTCCGATGTATCCACAAGTGGAATCGCCTCCCATTTCATAAAGTTAATAGTCACATTCTCGATTCTGTTAGAACTAGCATCACCAGTCATTATTTCCCTAGTCCTTCTCCTGATCCTGTTCCTAATCAATAATCCTCCTGCACAAATACCTGTTGGGAACTTGGTGAATTTGCTGATAAAATAGAACATCAAGATCAGTGGGGATAGTAGTGAAAGAGAAAGAACTATTATTTGCGAGTGAACCGGGAGACAAATGGCGGACAAGTTGGACGTGAATGTAAACAAACCAGGACTCCAACCAACAATGGCCCTCAATCCGACAAATAATCCACTCCCATACAATTTGAAAATTTCCAAGGCCATCTCTATCGTGTAAATACGATAGGGTATGACGCTTTTTGTGATACCGTACGTCTCTGTGACGTCACGGTCGTTCCCGCTGCACGGTGTAGGACGAGTAGATTGTATATTATAAGATTGTAAGTAAGTTAAGATTATAAAAGGCCTAATTTGCTATTAAGCAATCGTGGCCACCCCTTCGGGATCACGGCGTCAGGCAATAGATAGATAGACATGGTCTTATGTAGTATATATGAATTTATCGTATATATTGATTTAATTTATCGTACTGAGCAACATAGATACGGTATGATAATTTGGGCGCCGGGCGTTTGCCAAGGCAGCAAGGTGTGACTCTGAGGATGACAGTTCAGAGCCTCCACGAACACCGACCAGTTAACATCTAATTTCCGCCTTCAGTTGATCGAGCTTTTGTGCCTCTAATCACAATACACTGACAGCAATACAAACATCTACACCATCACGACGCTCTCATCGACTCCATGACTGACTGACAGAAAAGCATATAGTATTCATGTCCATTCCCATATAATCATTTGCTTCTTTCTTTCACTTGACTCGAGCCTCAGGGCCGATGTCTTGCTTCCCCATTGTCCGCCATATTGGGTAAAGGTTCTCCTTTGTTTCGTTGCCACGTGGAACTATTGGTGAGTTAATTCCTGGATAATATTAACCCTTATAACCTTACCTTATATATAAAATATTATGTGAGACCTTTGGATATAAATTAGCTTGTTTCAGATTGAATTCAATTTAGATATGGAGTCATTTTAATTTAGATTGATTTTATATGAATCATTATAGCTTAGAGATATTTAACTTCCATTGATAGTATACCACAGTGGTGCCCAGACCTCGGGATTAGCTACCAGTAAGGAATTTTTTAAAGCAATGAGCAAGGGGACATTTAATAGGATGCAGGAACAACTCTATGATAAACTGGGAGGACTAGCCAAGCGATGGTTAGAGCCGGAATGCAGGGTTGCATTGTTTCACCTGCCAAAGTCCTGCATCCCACCCATCATCTTCCCCCAATAATTTTCTTTTTCATTTCAGATTTCCTGTGACATATGACCTGACCTAAAAAAAAATCTTGTTCAATATGACCCATTAGTGTGGGTATTGCTATTTTGTGTGCTATTTTTTTCTCCATAACATAGAAGTCTGCCGGTCGGCGTCTCTTAACTAGACTACTATTTTGACGTTGTGTTTGTAACATTTTAGGTAAATAGCCTACAGGCTTACATGCAAAATGAGTAAACAGGAAGAGACACCGTCTAGTGGGGTGCTGAGCAAGGCCCCTAAAAATCAGAGGGCGGGACTTCGGGGAGTATTAAATAGGCTAATTATTGATGTCAACGCTTTCATCACTACTGCTGACCTCGAAGAATTAGAGGATAGGTTAGACAATGTCCAGGCTACCCACGGTCGTATTGTTGCTCTGAGTGAGGTGATTGTGGCGGGCATGACAGAGGAGGAAGAGATAATTGCAGAGTGTGATAATCGCACCCTCTATGATGAACCTGTCTTTAAAGCGAAGCACCTATTACAGCGCGCTGTTGCAAATAAGAAAGGAGGCGGGAACGAAGCCCATAGAAGGGTTGACCCTAAAGACACTGTGCACCTCCCAAAGCTCAATCTTCCTACAATTGGGGGCAAATTGACTGAGTGGTTAGCTTTTTGGGATGTATTTCGGTCTACAGTACATGAATCCTCTTTGGATAATGTCCATAAGTTTCACTACCTGAAGGGACAAATGGAAGGAGAGGCCTTACATTTGATAGAGGGTTTTGCGGTAGTAGGTGATAGTTATCTGGAGGCAGTACAATTATTAAAGTCCACATACGGGGATCAAGAGCAGTTGAAGATGGCCCATGTCATTGCCTTGCTAAAGCTCGCAGAACCACAGTATAAGGTTGAGGAGTTAGCAAATTTTAGGGCAGATATGGAGTGCCATACTCGATCGCTTGACACCATAGGGCTCACCACACAGGAATTGATAGTCATTATCTTACGTCAGAAGCTTCCTATGGCAATACTTGACAAGGTTAGATCATTTGATCTGGGGGAGTTCAAAACTCAGTTCAGTAAAGAAATTAGTAATCTACAGTTGAACAATGGGAGAATGTATGTGTCGGGAGGGAGTGGGAATGTGGAGATGAGGAGAACTGTAAGCATGACGGTGGGGACTAAAGGAAAGAAAGAGGGTACATATAAGAAACCTGCTCAGATTCTATGTAAGCTATGTAATAACAAGCATAAATGGAGTTTCTGTGTAAAATACCCAACAAATGAAACAAAACTAGCACAGGCAAAGAAGTTGAAGCTATGTGTAGGATGTCTAAGTAAGGAACATAGTAAGCAGGGACAATGTACTGCTACATACTTAAGGCCCTGTCGTCACTGCAAACAACATCACTTTGACAAGTTGTGTCCTACAGCAGACAAAGTCAAAGATGTCAAACCAGAGGGTACTACAACTTTGACACTAGGTAGCACGTAAGACACCACTCTATTGCCCACAATACAGATTCCCGTGGAAGGTAATGACAGTAACAAGGTTTGTCGGGTACTTCTTGATGAAGGGTCTCAACGATCCTTTATAAAAAGGTCCGTATTAATGGGACTTAAGCACCGAATCGTAGGGGCTGAGACTCTTCGATTGCAGGGCTTCACAGGAGTTACTGACAAACAAGTCTACGAGATAGCGGAGATTTCATATTTCTACCGTAAAAACAGGTACTTTATGACATGTATCGTAGTAGACACCCTACCAGAATATGTATCTGTAGGAGTGAAGAAGGTGGAACACGCATTACGTAGCAAAGGGGTTAACTTGTCAGATCCCATGGGAGATCAGAATGAGGTGCATGTTCAGCTTGGTGTGGATCATTATTATGATGTAGTATACCCTGGATTTAAAAAGATGTGTGGTGTAATTTTAATCCCCACTAAATTTGGCTATTGCATGAGCGGAAAGGTGCATACTACACAGTCAAATGTCCTGGTCGACACGGTCTCGATATTAAAAGTGAATGTAACCGTGGCAGAGGAGTTGGGAAGGGAGGATTCCCAACCTAGTGAACCTAAAATGACTGCCGAGTTCGACCTGGAACGACTGTGGAGATTGGATCGCATAGGCATTAATCCTATGGAGACCAATTATGACTCGGAAATTGCGCTGAAGAAATTTGAAGAGTCTGTGAGCTACTGTGCCTTAAACAAGCAATATAAGGTTAGTTTACCCTGGAAGAATAGTGAGATAAGCCTGCCAACCAACTATGGATTGGCATTAGGTCGCTTGCGCGCATTACAGCGTAAATTGACGAATGAACCGAGCACGTGCCAGGCGTATGACAATGTTTTTCGGAGTTATGAAGATAGGGACTTCATCGAAAGAGTCGATGTAAAAGAACCGATTAGGAAGGGAAGGGTTCACTATCTGTCCCATCATGGGGTGAGAAAAGACAGCGTCGCCAAACCAATATGGGTGGTGTATGACTGCTCTGCCCACCAAGGTCAACAACCCAGTCTAAATGACTGCCAGCTGACAGGTCCATCCTCGGTGTCGGATATGTCCCAACATCTAATGCGGTTTAGGCTGGAGCAGTATGCATTTACTAGTGACATCGAGAAAGCATTCTTGATGGTCAAACTAAAAGAGGAAGATAGAGATGTTACCTGCTTTCTTTGGTTCGAAGACATTAGCGACTCTAAAAGTCCGGTCATAATCTACCGTTTTCGGGTCGTACTCTTTGGTGCAACATGTTCACAGTTTTTGTTGAATGCCACATTCAAAATACATCTATCAGATACTCTTGAGGACACAAGAAACTATCTCGCGGGTTGTATATAGACAATTTGCAGGGTTCTAGCGATAGGTGGAGGTGTAGTGGAGTGGTCTTGCCACTGGCCTGGTAATCCAAAGGTCCCGGGTTCAAATCCCGATGTATCAATGGGAAGATATTATTGGGATGGAATTTGTGCTGTACCTAGTATCAGTGCATTACCACAAGCCCACCGAAACGTCAATAAAATACCCTCATTGTTCCCTGATTAAATAGCACTGTATGAATATTCCCATATTCAAAAATGCTATAGGGGTGCAATGCCTGGTGAGTTATCTGCTCAACAGGTGGCGTTGTGTGTGTGTAAGTGTGAGAGTCCGAGTGTAGGGGGTGAGACAGTGAAGCACGGGAACGAGGTGGCTTCAGAGATGGGGTCGTTTCGGGCCATGAGTGAGCACCGTGCCTCATGTGAAGGCAAGATGGCAGGTGCTCGTTGTACTCTACGTGCTTCACATGTCTCACTCCCTAGACTGGAACAAGACCTCACGTGCTTCACTGTTCATTGTAAAGCGGTGAATGTTAAGGCTCTCAGCCTATGCCCGAGAGGAAGTAAGTTGGAATATAGAAAAAAAAAAAAAAAAAATCAGGATGATTTGTTACATACCAACTGGCAAGCACGTAGATTGTTTGGGTCTAGCATTACCCGTTACCATAAGAGCTAGGATTCTGATGCAGGAAGTTTGGAGACGCAAAATAGGATGGGATGACAGTTTGCCCGAGGATTTGAATGACCAAGGGACATTGTTGTTGAAAGAGTATGACATCCTATGTACTAAACCTTTACCTCGTAAAGTGGCGGCGTTCGGTGACGTTACATTACACACGTTTTACGATGCTAGTGCCACGGCATACGGGGTAGCCATATACGTCGTTACTTCATTTGGGGCGCATTTAGTTATAGCCCGGGCCAAGGTAGCCCCGGTCAAAAAGGTAACTATCCCTAAAATGGAATTGACTGCCATGCTGCTATTAGCACGTCTGCTGCAACATGTACGCGCAGCATACGAGAGCGAGATAAATATTGAAATCGTTCACGTTTGGTGCGATAGTCAGGTCGCACTCAACTGGATACATAGCAAGAAGTTTCTGCCAGTTTATGTGAGGAATAGGGTAGATGAAATTTGGGCCCTATTGCCAGACGTTGCTTATCATTATGTAAACACAAAAGACAACCCTAGTGATCTCATAACTAGGAGTATAACGGCTAGCCAGTTAGTGAAGTCCGAATTGTGGTGACATGGTCCAAAGTGGCTGCTCAAGGAAAATGAATGGACGATTTGGCATGCTGTTGGTGAGGGACTTCTGTCACTGGAAACAGTGGCAGTTACAGCCCAACCAAATGAGCCACCGGGTCCAATATTAAAATGGGCAAGATTCGGTGACTATAATAAATTAGTCAGAGTTGTCGCTTGGGTGTTGAGATATATATCCAATATCAGGCTTAAAGTAACGGGCCAGCTCTGCAACAGGGGTCACAACATTGATGCTCGTGAATATACAGTAAAGCAGCTGAAGTAATTTTGATCAAGTGGGTTCAAGCAGAAACCTTTTCCAATTAATTAGAATCTTTGCAAAGCTCGAATAAAACATTAATGCCTAATTTAGTGCGTCAATTAAGGTTGCACCTAGATAATGACCTCATCAGGTGTGAGGGTCGCCTGAAGTGGTCGGGTGTAACGGACGGCACAAACCGTCCTATACTTATGCCAACAAGACATCACGTTACTGATCTATTGATCATACGTGCACATAGGGAAGTAAAACACTACGGGGTATGTCATATTATATCAAATTTGCGTCTCACATGGTGGATACCCAGAGTTCGACAAGTAGCTCGACGTGTAGTAAGAAAGTGTGTAATATGCCAGAGACTAAAGGGTAAACCATATGCAACTGGACCAGCTCCACCTCTACCTGAATGCCATGTTAAGCACATAGAACCTTTCCAAGCTGTAGGGTTAGATTACACAGGGGCATTGAAGACGAGAGAGCATGAGAAGGTTTATATATTATTATTTACCTGTGCAACGTCTCGAGCGGTAGGCTACACCTAGAACTATTTGATAATATGTCTAGCGAAGAATTTATGCTGGTGTTTAGACGGTTTTGTGCCCGTCGTTTATTCCCTCAACTCATTCTTAGCGACAAAACTCCTACTTATGTCCAGGCATTAAAATATCTAAGGGATATGAGCTGTGATCCTACAATCATCACTTTTTTGGGAGAGAGGAAGTGCGAATGGAGGTTCATTCCAGTTAAGGCACCTTGGTTTGGTGGAATGTGGGAACGGTGTGTCGGCATAGTAAAGTCAGGACTCAGAGCGGTAGTAGGACGTGCTCTATTAACCCACAGAACCCCAGCGACCCAAACAGTGCGTCAGCAATGTTTGTAACGCTAAACCCCAGCGACGCATACGTTTGCGTCAGTGTTAATTACTCCGGTCCTATGGCACCTAGAGGGCTCAGATTTGTATGGGAACTGTGTAAGTATCCCACATAACAATGCCGATGGTTGAAAACTCTCAAAGTCCAACCGCGTGCGCATGAGCGCGGAAAAACCTGTTTTTGGCTGTTTTTGCCTACAAATTTCCCCTCTTGTAAATCCGACTTTCGGGCGCCCCGTAGGACCCCTTATGCCCCTTTCCCACTGGTGAGACAACTCACGATTTTCGTCGCCGAAGACTTCTTTTTGACAAATTCGCAAGAATACATGCAACGTTCACAATTTTGACCGTTTCAAACAGATGACAAATTATACTCGGCGAAGATGTCGCCGATGAGGGGCGACGCAATCGGCGGCATCGGCGACGTTATCGGGGAAGTGAGCGATGTTTCGCCGATGTACCTCTGCGAGGCATGTCACATTTTCAAAAATCTCTTGCGAGATCATGCGAGAATGAAAGAATACTCGCCGTATGTTCTGCGACGTCTTCGGCGATCCAAGCGATGGTTCGGCGTTTACTTCGGCGAGGTGATAAGAGTATTTTTTTAAGGCACAAATTCTTGCGATAAATGAATGATTCATCGTCTCGTCGATCATCGGCGTTTTATCGCACATACGTCGGCGAGATCGGCGAGGTGTGCGCAGCTGAGCGAATGTAACGTGAATGTGCTAATTGCAGAGTGGAATTAGCATATCACGCCAAACTAATGGGCCGAACGTCATAACATATGAAAACTAATGGGGTTAACCATGAGGAAGAAAGGAGACCAGAAAAACTACCCATCTCCCCTTAATTCGGAGGTTGGCAATGCTTCGCCGGAGACATTTTTCTATCAAATAATGTACAAATTTAGCTTGCTCTCAAAACAAAAAATATATATGTTGGCTCGCTACCGCTCACCAGGAAAATATTGAAACCTGGATGTGGGTAAACGTCTTAAAACAGTAGGCTGAACAGGGCTGAACGGATACAAGGCAAAGAGAGAGGGAGAGAAATAGAAAAAACAAAAAAAACAAGGAGAGAGAGAGAGAGAAAGAGTAAACTAAAAAAAGCGAGGTGGGCTGAAATGTTAAGCCGTAACGCAAACATTGAGCCCACCTCCTGTTTGTTGTTTTCTCTTTCTCTCCCTCTCCCCTCGTTTTTTTATTTGTTTTCTTCTATTTCTCTCCCTCTCTCTTTGCCTTGTATCCGTTCGGCCCCGTTCAGCCTACTGTTTTAAGACGTTTATCCCCATCCAGGTGTCGATTTCTTCCTGGCGAGCGATAGGGAGCCAGCATTGAGCCAGCATTGTGGCGAGCGATAGGGAGCCAGCATTGTATGTCTCCGGCTTCGCCGGAGACATTTTTCTATCGAAAAATTTACAAATTTAGCTTACTCTCAAAACAAAAATATATATATACAGTATAATTATGTCCGCTGAACATGATGGCGGTGTTTAGATTATTCTATCATCATTATTGGATTTTATAGAAATAAATCTATAACGATAGTGTTTCGCTCTTATAGAATCCATTCTGCAGCAAAATATTAACTCTGGTCTGTTTTCACCAATAATAACTGCTTTTTATATTTTTTTGTTTTCATGAACGGCAAGAGGAAAGGTTATTCTATAAGATTTCATCAACAACAACAACAAAAATAACAATATGTGGAATTTCACCGTAGGTGAAGGCATATCATCAGTCCGCCTGTATTTGCCCTAACTCTCAGTCGGTTTTCACCCATAATAATTGTTTTTTATTGTTTAGTTTTCATGAACGGCAAGAGGAAAGGTTATTCTATAAGATTTCATCAACAACAACAACAAAAATAACAATATGTGAAATTTCAAGATATCTCGGTATAGGCCTAATCATTTTTTTTTACCCACCTCTCCGAAGTTGCTCTTTGGCCTTGGCAGGTGTGTCTTGAGCATTCCGCGACGTCGCAAGGCCCTTCGCATGCCTCGTGCGGAGCATACCCCTGGCGGGTATACTCTCGGCGAGTATTCGTGCGCACGTCGACGACTAATCGACGAGGAAATCGCCGATGATCGTCGATGTTCTCGGAACATCCGAGAGCATAGGCGATCAGTCGTGCGACGTTTTGGAAAATTTCAACGATTTTTTTCGTGCGACTAACTCGGCGATGTCTCGCCGATGTCGCAGATGATCGCAGAAAACCTCGCAGTTCCTTCGGCGATGCTCGACGATGCTACCAACCCTCGTGAGTCCTCGTCCAAAATTTTGAACTGTCGGAACATTTGCGACGACCCGCGAGGGCCCTTGCGAGGCCTTGAGAGGCCTTGAAAGTCAAACGATTTTTCATGAGAGGTGTTGAGACATGTCATGAATGTGCCAATTTATCGGTATCGGCGACGAAAATCGTGAGTTGTCTCACCAGTGGGAAAGGGGCATTAATGACCTAGGGGATGTTTTTTTTTTTAGTTTTCCTTTATTTCTAACCCATTCCTGGTGTTTTCTGGAATTTTTTTTTTTTCAAAACCTGCTGGTCCTGGGTGGTACATTTATTATAAACTAGCTGGGACTCAGCGGGTTAAAGAAGAGTGAGTTGACGACAGTCCTCACAGAGATAGATGCAGTCGTGAATGATCATCCGCTCACATATGTGTACACCGACCTGCAAGAACCACTACCATTAACGCCAGCTCACTTGCTATATGGTAAACCATTGACTGCATTCCCATTCGATTTCCAGTCTATCATAGAACTAGAGGATCCCTCGTTTTACTCTGAAGCAGCGGTGTCTAAGCGATTCCAGTATTTATCGAGGGTAATCGAGGATTTTAGAAAAAGGTGGGTTAATGAATATCTGCTAGCATTGAGGGAAAGGAGTGTTGCACCCTCAGGTAGACCGACGGCACCTACAGTTGGTGAAGTCGTTTTAATTAAAGAAGATAGTCCTCGTTTATACTGGAAATTGGGCCGCGTATTGGAGCTATACAAGGGGGAAGACTCTGTAGAGCGGGTGGCGCTATTGAAGACAGCCAATGGTACTACTGTTTGTCCTATCGCACGTTTATATGCTTTGGAGCTCGATTCCACTTTACAATCGGAGACTCCACCTGTTATTGCTGGGTCCGAGGATTCTCAAAGTAACGACTCCCCTCTTACTGATGGTGATCAATTTCGGACCGGGACGCGTCCCAGACGCGCTGCTGCTGGCGCCGTCGACACGTGGCGTCAGAAGATAGCCTCTGGCCAACTTTAAGTTTTAGGTGGGGTTCAGGTATTTTTTTGTGGGGGGAGTGTATCGTGTAAATACGATAGGGTATTACTCTTTTGTGATACCGTACGTCTCTGTGACGTCACGGTCGTTCCCGCTGCACGGCGTAGGACGAGTAGATTGTATATTATAAGATTGTTGTTAAGTTAAGATTATAAAAGGCCTATTATGCTATTAAGCAATATTGACATGGTCTTATGTAGTATATATGAATTTATCGTATATATTGATTTAATTTATCGTACTGAGCAACATAGATACGGTACGATAATTTGGGCGCCGGGCGTTTGCCAAGGCAGCAAGGTGTGACTCTGGGGAAGACAGCTCAGAGCCTCCACGAACTCCGACCAGTTAACATCTAATTTCCGCCTTCAGTTGATCGAGCTTTTGTGCCTTTAATCACAATACACTGACAGCAATACATACATCTACACCATCACGACGCTCTCATCGACGCCATGATTGACTGACAGATAAGCATATAGTATTCATGTCCATTCCCATATAATCATTTGCTTCTTTCTTTCACTTGACTCGAGCCTCAGGGACGATGTTTTGCTTCCCCATTGTCCGCCATATTGGGTAAAGGTTCTCCTTTGTTTCGTTGCCATGTGGAACTATTGGTGAGTTAATTCCTGGATAATATTAACCCTTATAACCTTACCTTATATATAAAATATTATGTGAGACCTTTGGATATAAATTAGCTTGTTTCAGATTGAATTAAATTTAGATATGGAGTAATTTTAATTTAGGTTGATTTTATTTGAATCATTATAGCTTAGAGATATTTAACTTCCATTGATAGTATACCACACTCTCAAAGAAGATCCAAGCATGCAATAGGGAATCACCTTGCAATGTAGTCAACACCAATGGGGGTATCAGAATCTTCTTGCAGGCAGGATCATATGAGGTCCTTAAATTTGCACTCCAAAGTCTATATACAGACTACCCAGACACGGATATCAGAATAAGGATCCCTGATCCTGCCAAACTGAAAGAGATGGGAGGCCTCCAGGTAACTCAGCGATATACCTTATACAAAGACAATAAGAAGATCTTCACTCTGAATCTATACCACACAAAATCCTCACTTCTAGTTAACCCCTACTGTACCATAGGGTACAGTAATAAAAGTCCCCTCCAGTCACAAGCAATGTGGTGAAAATGGCAAGATATGACAACCTCCCACCTCAAAAGATGGAGGAATACTGGCTCTCCCAGCCTGTAGAGGCTTGAATATAAGCTGAGAAGTGTTACCAACTCTAGAATAGTGCTCAAACGGTCGTGGTACCAGGCACTGCCTGATACTGGCAGTTAGAAGGAAAGTATATTACTGACGGCTCTCTGTCCACCGGACTTGTGCTATCCTATCTAAAGCACAATTCCAAGCCATAGCAAAATCAGATGTTAACACCCCTTTTTCTTGTACACAGTGTAGGACAGCTGCTATCGAAGATTCAACACCACTAGTAGCACAAGGTAATACCACCAAACATACACTCCTATCATCACAAACTCAACAGCTGCTACTGCTAGCCACAATAATCCTGCATCCATAATGACTCCAGCTATTGTTCCAGTACCCTCCGTCAATAATTCAGCATCCATAGCGACTCCAGTTATTGTACCAGTACCCTCCGCCAACAGCCTTACATCTATAGCAACTCCAGTTATTGTACCATTAACTTCCGCCGATAACCTAGCATCCATAACGACTCCAGTTATGGTACCGCCACCGCTACTACAGCAGCCGCAAACTCCACAACCTTACAATAAATGTTGCAGCCCAATCCTCTTCTGGAGTCATAACAAAAACTGCTAGAATGCCCCCAACATCATCCATATCTGAAATACTAATGATACCAGTACCACCCACAACCCTTCGGCTGCAAAAACACTCCTCAGCCCGCCCTCTGAATCCCAGGAACAGGTTAATGAACACAGTGTCACAGCAACAGCTCCTGATAGCTCAACTGCAGACAACTATGATGTCAATTTAACAGCAAACAGCCATGATGATGTCAACTCTGGCTCAGCACAGACTATACCAGGCACCACAGATTAACACACCGTCGCAAGGATACCAAATGCCTAACCACTCACTAATACAGCCACAAGTACTGGTTCACATACCCCAAGCGAGAACTACAAGCAGTACCGAGCAACTTGATCCTAGCCAGCATCTCCAAGTCAGGCAAATACACATGGATCTGCACTTCCACCATGGCAAGCCGCTCGAAACAGAAACACTCAGCAGCTCGACCCTTGCCATCAAGCTCCAAACCAGGCGACTAAACATAGAGCTGCAATTTCACCACAGCATGCCATTCGAAGCAGAAACACCTAGCAGTTCGACCTTTGCCCTCAAGCTCCAAACCAGGCAAACACACATAGAGCTGCTCCTGCACCACAGCAAACCGTTCAAAATAGATACACCCAGCAGCCATCAAGCACCAACCACAAAAAGAACCCAACAATGCCAAGAACAGTTCATCTGCAGTCACACCTTCTGGTATCAGTAGATCGCATCAGGCTCCTGGTTATCAGCAGCAACACAAGACGTCTCAACACACAATCGGGAGACTCAGGGAATAGCCTGAATTCCATTTTCTCTCCCAGGCCTTGGTAGCTGGATACATATCTTTCTGCCTCACACATCAAGGGTATCAGGAAAACCCTCTTTATATAACATACACATCCAACTTCACGACATTGCCCTACATCGCTATCCTCTATCCATAAAATACTACTCTTCCCACTACATATCATACATGTAACACCATACACTTACCTTATAAATATGGCAGTACAATTGTTAAGAGCAAACCTGGTGGTCCCTCGGATATCCACCCCCGGCAGGGTTGGGTTATTGACACAGGGCCCTCCCGGTCGTCATCATGCGACTGTGTCAAGAGCATTGCAACGTCCCAAAGCTGCTTGTCAGTACAGCTATTTCTTTAGTAATATAAGGGGACTTCACTCTAACATCAATTCTGTACACCAATTTCTTCAAGCAGAATCCCCTACTCTCCTTTTTTTGACAGAGACTCAAGTAACATCCACATCTGACACATAGATTTAATTTTCCAGGTTATCAACTGCTCCAAAATTTCAGACCTAAAGGTGGTGTATGTTGCTTCGCAAAATCTGAAATTGCCCTGGAGGAGGTTACTAGTTTCAATTGTCCCTATTTTGATTATTCTATATACAAATTAATTTCTGCTGGTAAATTTAAATACATATGTTGCATCTACCGTTCCCCAAATACTCCTCCAGAGCAAAGTCTTTTTGATTCTCTGTCCTCACAACTCAGTGTCCTCAACTTAAATGCTTCTTCTGAAATCACTGTGTTGGGTGATTTTAATGTCCATAATGTTGAATGGCTCACTCATTCAGCCAGGACTGATGATGCTGGTCTTGAATGTGAGCTATTTGCAGACTCATTTAATCTCATTCAACTAGTCAACAACCCACCCGTGTACCAGATAATCCTAATCATAATTCCCACCTACTGGACTTATTTTTAACAACCAATTCAGAAAATTATGATGTTACAGTGAGGTCCCCACTTGGATCTTCTGATCACTGTCTGATACAGGCCACCTGTCTATCACCTACCACACCTTCCCACTCTGAACCTGTTTTGGTGACTAAATGGCATTACGATAGGGCAGACTGGGAGGGTCTTCAAGGTTTCTTTATTGATATTCCCTGGACCTCTTTCTTTTCTGATGATGCACACTCCACCTTGAGCCACATACAAGATTTTGTAAAAATTGGAATGGAAACTTTTATTCCTCATCAAAAGTACAGTAAAAGATCTAATTCACCTAAATGGTTTGACCATAATTGTGCTAGAGTAACTGAACAAAAAGCAATAGCCTACAATGCATACACAAGATCAAAAACACATGAAGCCTTTAATTACTTTAGAAACATCAGAAATCATGCCAAAACTGTATTAAACCTAACTAAATCAAACTTTCTCCATAAGCAGGCAAATAAACTTCTAAATAATCCAAATGATAACAAAATATTTTGGTCTACTCTTAACTCATTCAAATCCAACTTCACTACTGCTTCATCCATTCCACCATTAAAATCTCCGACTGGCAATCTTGTAAGTGACCCACGAGGTAAAGCTAACCTTCTTGCAGATATTTTCTCCACCAACTCAACCTTAGATGAAATAAATCAAGATGTCCCTGTACTTAATTTTAATTCACCTGAAATTCCCTCACTTAAGATCCACACCAGACATGTCAAAACTATTTTGCAGAATCTCTCAGTAGATAAGGCTCCTGGTCCAGATGAAATTCCTCCAATAGTACTTAAGAATTGCTCCTTGGTGCTCGCTCCTGTATTGGCAAAATTTTTCCGTCTGTGTACTCATACCTCATGCTTCCCAGTACCCTGGAAAGAAGCAAACATCCATCCAGTTCCTAAAAAAGGTGCCTCTTCAGATCCATCAAACTACAGACCAATAGCAATAACTTCCACTCTTGGCAAAGTTTTTGAAATTATATTAAATAATCACATAATTAAGCATCTGGAGAATAATAAATTAATCAGTGATAGGCAATATGGTTTTAGACGATGTCGATCAACTGCAGACATTCTTTGCCTTCTTACGCATCAAATCAACCAAGCTACAGACCAACATGGTGAAACACATACAATAGCACTGGATATATCAAAGGCATTTGATAGAGTCTGGCATCAATCCTTATTGTCGAAGATGTCACACTACGGCCTTGCATCATTAGTTCCACTAATTTCTTCTTATCTTCATAACAGAAAAATACGTGTAATGGTAGATGGCCTTTATTCTCAATTTCACTCAATAAATGCTGGTGTTCCCCAGGGATCAGTTTGGCCCCAACTCTGTTCCTCATTCATATCACTGATCTCATATCTACCACTCATAATCCAATACATTCCTACGCAGATGACTCAACACTCCACAGTTCCTTCACATTTACCAATTCTTTCACCCAACCCGATCTTATAAATTCAAAAATAAACACTGCAATTTCTCTGAACCGGGACCTTTCTAGAATTAATGAATGGGGACAAGAGAATCTAGTTTCCTTTAATGCACAGAAAACCAAGTACATTCAATTTTCTAACCGACAGAATCTCACTGACTCCCATATATTTTTTAATGATGTAAATATTCCCACTTCCCCTAGTATTGACATTCTCGGTGTAACATTAACTACTAACTTGAGCTGGACACATTATGTTAGAAGCATTGCTAAGAATGCCTCTAAAAAACTGGGACTCCTGTACAGAGTTCGAGAATTCTTCACTGACGAGCAGTTGGCCGTAATATATAAAAGTCATGTGCGCTCTCAGATGGATTACTGTTCACCTCTGTGGGGTGGAAGTGGAGTGGTTGCATTGAGGCAGTTGGACAAAATTCAAAATAAAGCTATTAGATTAATCAATAACCCTGCAATCACACAGGACCTTCCTACATTAGCCATACGAAGAAACGTTGCATCCCTTGCATTATTCTACAGATATTTTCACAGCAATTGTTCCGAGGAACTTGCTTCAATTGTGCCGCCTCTCCACATCTTTCCCCGTAGAACTAGGGCAGCTGAGAGCGCCCATGAATTTACACTTTCTCCTCCACAATGCAGAACTTCTGCTTATCAGAATTCATTTATCCCCAGAGCTACTACTCTTTGGAATTCACTTCCCTCGAATTGCTTTCCACAAACTTACAATCAACAAATGTTTAAATCCAGTTGTTACAAACATTTTATGAATGGAGGATGCCTTTAGGCCCATGGACCTTTTTGTTTTATCTGTGTTTTTCCTTCCTCCGTTCATTGTCTCTTAAAAAAAAAAAAAAAAAAAAAAAAAATGTCCCAGATGCTGGCAGACACCTTTTATGCCCAGCCTGGAAACAGCCATAGTAATGATCTAAGTCCAAACCGGGTGCCTCCTGTGTTTAACTTGAGAACGTTTATCTCATCCAGATTCTCCCATAAAGGATGACCAATGAAAAACCCTATCCACCAAGAAGTGCAGACTGCCATATCCTCCAGCCAGACGCTCCCCAGAGCCACAAGTATAAATGTAAACACTCAAAGTTAGTTTGGGCTAATGAAACCCAGCCACGCTAACTCACTACCTATTGAAGAAACTAGGAAAACCTCCACAACCTTTAGGTCCTGATGTGGCGGCGTATACACCGTGGGACTACCTCCTGGAGCTGCCAACTGTGGGTGGCTGCCGACCCTCCACGGCCGGAGACAAGATCAAAGACCAGTGGAGGACAGCCAGCTGCCGGCCGCGGGGAGCAGTTCTACGGGAGCCAAACCGTCACACCTATCCCCTGCCCCCTCCCTGGGGGTACGGGTCCTTGGAGCGGCTTTGGTCACGCCGGGCAATTTCCACACCTCTCACACCACACACACACATTACACAGTTTTTCCTACACCGAGAAATTACTCTCCGGCTGTCATTTCTCGAAGACTTCTTCTAGCCGGAGACATTGAAAGCAACCCAGGACCCAC
The DNA here is from genome assembly GCA_032716605.1 of Paralithodes platypus. Taxonomy (NCBI): domain Eukaryota; kingdom Metazoa; phylum Arthropoda; class Malacostraca; order Decapoda; family Lithodidae; genus Paralithodes; species Paralithodes platypus. Next base: position 41,052,056 of record CM064502.1, on the reverse strand, counting down.
CTACACATACATATGTCCAACTTGCTCAAAACCCATCACTTTGAGTTGCCACACTAAGGGTTCACTTTCCTGCAATTCATGCGGGAACTGGACCAATTTCACCTGTACAACACTTGCCTCTAAGAAACACTACACGAACACCTGGACCTGTTCCTCATGCCCCTCCCTCTCCCAGTCAAATCCCTCCCCTAAAACCCATCCACCTAACCTTCCCATATAATCCACTCCCCCCCATAAAACCCGTCCACCTCTCCTCCCCAACCCACCTAACCTTCCCATACCATCCACATCCTCAACTCAACACACCACACCCCAACCTAATCCATTCTCACCCTCATCTCCTGCACCCCGATCACCACGCCCAACACAAAACAACACCTACATTTCATGATTTCACCACCATTAGAAAAGACCGGGCCGTCGGCGGCGGCAGTGGGCTCATCACCCTTGTAGTACACAAAGAAATATCATACATAGTCACCAGTGTACATACCAAATCCCTCCTCCGACCAAATGACAACACAACAGAAATACAATCAATTCAAATACGCACTGGCAACAACTCCAACATAACCATCATAAACACATACATCCCTCCCCAAACATCCCCTACAGTACCAAATGAATACAGACCACAATTAAAACAGATCACAAACACCCCACACATCATCCTGGGTGGCGACTTCAACACAAAGACGTCGGCCTGGTTTGTCGACAATCCCGACACATCAACATACCCATATTCCCAACCAAGCCCTCTATAACCCATCATCTCCAGACATCACCTTTTGCTCCCCAGAACTCGCCCCCACAACATCCTGGAGGGTGGTTAGAACCTTAGGCTCTGAGCCTCTGACCACCTTCCGATCATTATCACCACCAAAACCAGACTCACCCCAGCTAGGCACAAACACACTTACACCAATTGTAAAAGAGCTAACTGGGAAGCATTCACAATTGAAACAGAACAACACTTCACAACTCTAAACAGCGTACCCATCACTAACATCAACAATGCTGTACACATACTCAATAAAACTATCCAAAATGCTGACAAGAAACACATTTCAAGAGGTAGCAGAAAAAGACACAACCACAAACTTAACACCAGAAATTCAAAACCTCATCAGAAAATGCGACATACTGAAACACTCCCCAGCACCCAACACACAAGACATCACACAACAAATCCAAGCACTCAAAACCCAGACTAACAATAAAATACAAGAACAACAAAAACTAAATTGGAATAACTTCCTACAAACACTTGATCACAAAACAAACCACAAAAAACTCTACAAAACAATAAACAGCATCACACTTTCCAACAGCAACACAACACAATCACATGCTGCAATCACAACAACAGACTCTACTGAAATAGGGGAGCTATCCCCCCGCCAAAGGCGGCTTTCTAGGGCCTTTCCTAGCTGATGCTGAGAGGATTGGGTTCTAGTCATGTGGTGATGGGCTGGTCTATCAGAGTGAGAACTGAGCGATCTCTGCCATACCCATAGCTTACTCTGACTGTTCCTTTAACTTATATATTTTCTAGATCTCAAGTGACGGCGTCTTTTCCGTGGATTGACCTCCCAATCTACCAAGATTGGTAGCCAAAGCGTCACATTTTTCCCTTGCCCCTCAACTTTCTCTTCATAATTGCTGAGGGGCACAGGGCCCTGGGTGGGGCTTTGGTTTCCCGGGCGTTTCCGCACCCTCCTCAGCTCCCCGCCTTGGAGTGGCTTCGGTCACCCAGGCTTTATTGTGGTCGGCAGAGAGGGTTCTGTGGGGCCGATCGGTTATGGCCTTGGAATTGCTCGGGGCCTTGGGGCTGTTCGGCCAGGCAACTTGGGGAACAACAACAAGAACAACAACAGACTCTACTCCTTCATGTAAACAACAAGCAAACACTCTTATCAATCACTTCTCACGTGTCAGCCACTTAAAACCCCACAAAGACGACCAACGTGTCATCCGACGTAAGAGACAATTCGCTACAGACCCTGACTATACACCCTTCACCAATCACCAGACAAAGCACATCATCAACAATCTCAAGCACTCACCCGCCTGTGGCCTAGACAACATAAGCAACATACACCTCAGACCACAAGGCATACAAGCACTCACTAACATATCAAACTACAGTTATTCACACAACACAATCCCAGACATCTGGAAGCATGGTATTATCATCACATTCCCCAAACCCAACAAAGGCCCCAAGCTACCCTCCTCACACTGCCCCATCAAACTCCTTTGCACCCCTTCCAAAGTCATGGAACGCCTTGTACTACAACTAATTACACCTGACCTACCCCTAGCTCCAACACAACATGGCTTCAGGCCACTGCACTCCACAAACACTCTTCTCACAGACCTTACACAAAGAGATTTTGATGGCATCAACTCAGCTAGACCACCACACAGATCACTACTAGCCACACTCGACATTAGTAAAGCCTTCGATGCCATCCCCCGCCACAACCTAACAAACAAAATCTACAACACAAACATGCACAACAACACAAAAAGGTGGCTGGCCAACTTCCTAGCAGACATATGTGCACACGTATCTTTTGCCGGTCAGTCATCTAGAATCAGAAACTTTCTAAACGGAGTCCCGCAAGGATCCGTCCTATCGCCCGCACTTTTTAATCTGTACATGCACAACATAAATATACCCAATACACCCCAAATAAACTTAGCCTCCTATGCAGACAACATAACACTCACATGCACACACCATGACCCAAATACAGCAACAGATCTCCTTCAACCCTATCTCAACACACTACATGGCTGGTGCACTACACACAGACTTAATCTAGCCCCAGCCAAATCCACCGCAACCCTGCTCACAAGCTGGACAGGAGAACACGAATACATCCCTCGACTCACCATTAACAACACACCCCTAACACATACACACTCACCCAAAATCCTAGGAGTAACATATGATACTCATATGACATTCAAACAGCACACCACAAACACGAAAAAGAAACTGATACCCAGACTTAACGCCCTCAGGTCACTTGCTCACACAAAATTTGGACACAACAAAGAAACCACCACTACAGTCTACAAACAATACATAAGATCAGTGATGGAATATGCAAGCCCAGCCTGGGCTTCTAACCTAGCTGAAACACATCACAAAACCTTACAGACTATTCAAAACAAAGCCCTAAAAATCATTACAGGCTGCACAGCTACTACACCCACAGATCACCTACATCAAGAAACCAAAATCCTCAAAGTCAAAGACCATCTGGACATGAGAGGCACCCAATTTCTGGCAGCAGCCTCTACGAACCAAAAACCACCCACTACACTACATGGCAACACACCCACAGACACCAAGAAATATCAAAACAACACCCAGCACATGGTATCACACACAAATACTGTCCTCTCTCCCTCCCTGCCCACCCCAAGCCAACTTCCAAAAGCACATCCATACTCATATATCTCACCGATCCATCCACTCACTCATAGACAACACGCAGCTGCAAGCACGACCTCCCGAAATCCATCCTTCCGAATACTCCCTTCCTCTGGAGGACAGAGTCCACCTGGCCAGGCTGAGATGCGGACACCATCCAGCTCTTCTGAGCTATCAGAAGAGACTGGATGACTCCGTCGTTGACACCTGCCCAGGATGTAACACAGCACCCCATACCATCAAACACATCATAGAAGACTGCATTTCACACAACCACTTATGCCAACAACACAATCTACACTCAATGAGAGCTCTGTGGGAAAGCCCGATCGCGGCCATGACCTTCCTCAGGGACTCTTGGCTGTTCGGCCAGGCAGCTTAGGGAACAACAACAACAACAACAACAACCTCCACAGCCCAGAATAACTCGATGGATCAAGGAAATAACCAGCCCATAACCAGCAGCCAGATGCCACCCTACCAGCCTCTTCTTTTTCAGAGAATGCCCAACCAACCCCGCAACAACTATAGTCAAGATTGCAACACTCAATGTTGAAGGGGTTAAGCATAACAACATCCCCGTGAAAACTCTATCTATCCATTACAATATTATAGCCCTCCAAGAACTCTGGCTTTATAATTTTGAATCTGATGTCATACAAAACCTGGCCTCTGAACGGGAAATGACATGTCCAGTGAAGTGTACTGACGACTCTTCTCCCATTTTCAGCATTCAACGCCTGCGTGGATATGGAGGCGTTGCAACCCTATGGTCCAAAGTATTCGATCACCAAGTCACATCACGTCCAGATGGCTCAGACTTTATCCAAGTCATTACTATTACACTCACATCCAGCAAAGATCTCTGCATTGTGAATGCCTACATGCCTTGTTGGGGTTCAAGCGTCCATGATGAAAGCTTCAAAGTTGCATTGAATGAGCTGTATGAAGTCTACCACAAATTCCACCCAACTCACTACATTGTCCTATGTGGTGATTTCAACGCCTCCAAAATGCAATCAATATGCTCTTGTGACTCAAGATTTCAGTCATTCCTTGATGATTTAGATGTCTCCCTGCCTGTCGGATATCCTAAAGTGCCAACTCACTATCACCATAATGGCAAGGACAGATCAATAATAGATTACATTCTTCCATCAAATATCTTACACCAACTCATTGGAGCAGTAGACATCCTAGATCTGCATTCAAACACTAAGCTTCACCTCATCATCCTCTCACTATGGAGACTTCATTTATAGTCTCGACAGTGAACATCCAGAAGAAATCAAGGTCATCCACCACCAAACTTATGTGGGACAAAGGTGACATCGAGGCTACATGCAGCACATATATTCCCATGTTCCCAAAGATGTAACCTATACCACACGAGGCATCGACTATTATATAGCTGAGATCACAGACCTTCTGTTCAGAGCCAGCAGTTCCTTTAGCCCCACTAGATGCTCAGGTCCAAAGAGATCTCAACCATGGTCACCTTCCATTGCGGAGCACCTTTATGCCCATAAACAAGCTCTCAACCAGTGGATCACAGCGGAATGGCCCCCCCTGTAGTCATCAGGAAAAAAGTTTCAAAGAAAGCTCTCCAATCACAGTTTTGAGAGGACCCTGTACCAAAGAATGCAGGAAGCCTCAACCAAAGACACTAAACTCTTCCACGATCTAGTGAAACGCCAGAGGTCCAACTCTCCATCCACAACCTCAGGAGATACACTGATGATAGATGGCACAGTCACGTCTGACCCTGACAACATCCTGCTAGAATGGACAAGGTTCCTGAGTATGGTGATTCCTACTTAAAAGAGGCCACTCTGGACTTGGAATTCATATACACCTGGAGCAAGAAAACCCCTCCAACTCTCAGCCACCCAGTAACCACCAAATAAGTAAGCTAAGCCATCAGTAACCTGAACAGTGGCAAAGCCTATGACCAAACTGGAATATCAGCAGAACATCTCAAGTATTCAGATCTCATCGTTGCTCCATCCCTCGAGACCCTCTTCACAAGTATGATGCTCTTGGGCTATGTTCCAACATCCATGAAGACAGACTTCATTATACTAGCCCACAAGAAAGGGAAGGATCCTCTCAGTACCCTATAATTTCCGAGTTATCACCATCACACCGACCATCGGCATACTGCTTGAACACATCGTTGTAGCCCTCTGCAACTGGATAGCATCACAAAGCAAGCTGCAGTTTGGCTTCACAGAAGACAGGTCCCCAGCTATGGCTGAACTTGTTGCGACAGAAGCAATATCGCTCAACCTCAATATGAAGAAGCTATGCTATGTGGCAGCCCTCGACGTGAAACAAGCCTTTGATGTAGTGTCTCATCCTATTCTGAAAATAAGACTCTTCGTACAGTACCCAGATAGTGAACTTTGGCCCATACTCTCCTCCCTCGTCGATGGCAACCAGGATACGCATGAATAACCGATACAGCGACATTATCTCCCTGAAGCAAGGCGTTGCTCAAGGTAGAGTCTCTTCCACAGGGAACTAAAAGATCTACATTGACCCACTAATGCAACAACTCAGCATGTCAATCCTCGGTACCCATGCTGGCCCTACATTCATTGGAGCCCCAACTTGTGCTGATGACAAACTACTCATCTCCGACACACAAGAAGATCTTCAAGCCATGCTAGATATTACATACAGATATGTCGCACAGAGTAGATATATTATGCACCCGAACAAGTCGCAGATAGTCACATTTGGAAACAGCAGTAATCCAGCATGCCTCATTAGGAATGCCCCTATACCAATACCAGGTAGTCTCACCCACCTAGGTCACATCAGAGCATATGATGAAATTGTCAGATGCAGCCTTGTTGAGGACCGTATCGCTCTGGCGAACAGCACAGCTTATTCACTTATGGGTGCTGGTCTTCATAACACTAATGGGCTTCCCCCAAAGGTCTGTCTACAGATCTATCGAACCTATGTACTGAGCTACCACTTTCTCCAGCTCCGACACTCCTACTCGAAAAATACCACCGGAAATTCCTTCAATACATCCAGGGGTTGCCCATTCGAGTCGCCACTCCTGCGATATATCTGCTACTTGGGGAACTCACACTTGAGGCTCACATCCACAAGAGAAACCTAATCTTCCTGCAGGCCGTCATCTCGGACTCACAGTCGATCCTACCTAGATTGGCACTGCGATATACAGCTACTGCAAAACGAAGCATTTACTCATGGTTCCACCACACCAATACCATCCTACAACAATCTGACCTTCCCAACGTAGCCTTCCTCCTGACCATCTGTCCAACTACAGACCCATGAAAACACCTTGTGAAGCACCGAGTCACCGATGACTGGTCGCACTCAAGAATCAAGCAAACCAGATGTCCTCATTATACCACCACTAGCAGATGCCAGCTGGGCACCCTTCACCCGATATGGCGAATCCTGAACACCGGACAGGACGTTATGAGGGCTACGCTGAAAGCTAAGCTGCTGCTTCTGCCGATACACAGATCAAGCTTCAATCAATATGCCGTCAACCAAATTTGCCGTCTCTGTGGTCAGGAACCAGAAGGCCGAGCACGCTATCTCTTACCCTGCCATACTCTCAGCTCAACCCGTGCTAAGCATATATTCTCTCTCTCCTTGCTTCACCCTGTCCTGTCCACTTTGGTCATCCTAGATACTCAGGCACTCCCAGCAGATACCATCGCAGCATACGAACATGAAACCCAGAAGTTAATCCTATGCCTCCACGAAGCCAGAACACAACTCATCGCCTAGATTCTGCACTGCAACATTTTCGCAAAGGGCGCCGATCAAGCAGTGGGAAGACACGAAATCATCATCATATGTCCCCCTAGAGAGACCCTCTGCGGGTCCCACAACATAAACGTAAAGGCGATACACGAGATGTAACAGGTAAGCTAAAAAGAAACAGTACTAAGAAATGCAAGTTACGGAGGGGAAGTAGTATATTGTAAAAAAAAAATATATATATATATATATATATAGATATGTCGTACCACGAAACATAGAAAAAATATAGCTTTTCAGTAAAGAACAATTTTTACTACATACGCACAAATAAGGCGGATGCTAACTAATATCGTTATCGTTATCTATTAACCCTTAACTGGCGGCGCGCAACATAAGTCAAGTGAAAGAAATTTGGATTATGTGGCGGCTCACAACATAAGTCGTGTGCCATTTTCAGCACGTAATGTTGCTGAGAGAGAGAGACAAGTGGTGGCAGGAGAGTAGCGAGCGTATGACTGCTCCAGACCACCGCGGTGGACCAACTGACATGAATCTCACCCTCCTCCACTCTCTCACACTTGCTACACAGTGAATTGTGTGGGGAAAGTACCGAATTACATGGGTTTTGCACTCGTGTTGCACGATTGTTGCAAGAAAACTAGCGGTAGTACAAGGATCGTTGGGGTGTCATTAGAAAGCTCTGTTTATGCCCTTTCAGGGATAGATCCTTGTTTTACGCTCTGGGTCTTATTTAGGCATGAAAATGATCACGTAAACAACCCTACATTGGGTAAAAACACCCCGCTGGTGGCTACATATTATTTATCGCCTAGGCCGCTCGTTAGGTGTTAAGGAACACAAGTTTGTATATAGCATTACGTAATTATATCTATCATATCGGAAAATATATAATATATACTTGCTTGCATTGAATATACTTTTAACAATCACTATCACAACTAACTATTGTGACAGTCGAAAATATGTGATTTCAGTATAGTATACTGTGTAAGACAACCTTTGGATGATAAAGGAATGACTATAGATCAGGCAAGGGAAGTGGTAATAAACAGGAATGAATGAAGAATGCTTGTGAATAGATGAGTGAACACGTGGTCATTTGGGTCGGGCGCAAGTTGGACTAGATAATAGTCCATCAGGGAGACGGTTTATATGAAGGGTGCGCCTGGAAGTGTGGTGGGCAGGCTTGTGGCTTTGGCTCTGCTGCATGTCTGCCTGCCGAGATCGGAACCTCTCCGGGTGGTCGGGGGCTGGCAGAGTGCTGGAAGGCCCTTGGTGACCCTGGTCTCTGGGTCTTCTCCTGGATGACCTAGATGTGTGCAAATATGTATTTTGTTTTTGTGTGTTCATTGTTTTCTGTTGTGTTTTGTGTTGTCCCTATTCTGGCTCTGTCTTGAGGCCCCCCAGCCCCCCACAAAAAAAGAAAAGTGGGGATTGGGCCTGAGTATATAGAACATTTATAGATAGATAGATAGATAGTATGTTAAATATTTGGGGCGCCAGTGCTGGGATTTAACAAAGTTGTGTATTTATCAAAATGTGACTGGCATACCACTTCACTTTGGTTGGTTGTGTAGTATATGGCTGCAATGGACTATCTAGCCAAAAGAGTTATAGTGCTTAAATTTCCCTATGCCAATATAATTCGAAATATAGGATACTAAAACAGTGATCGGTCTGAAGAAACTAGATACATATTGCCATAGTTCACACATAGTGTTCAGAAAGCTAGGTTAGGTTAGGTTCTGTTACAATTAACAAATCGCTAAGTTAGGTTCAGTAAGTTGGGTTTGGTTAGGTTAAGTGTGTTAGGTTAGGTTGGAATTGAAAGAAATGCTAAGGAATGACATTGATCTTAACTCCTTCAGTGATCTTCCATTTTATTCTGGATAGTATTGGATGATTTTATTAGGCTTAGTTAGGTTCTGATCATGTACAAAATCATATAACAATTTGAAGAACCACCTATTGAGAGTTGAATGAACACTAATAAAAGATGATGCAGGGGATTGTGTACGACAAGATATATTTTTAGTAGTAGTATATATTTTATGCTAATATTTTGCCTAATTCAGAAACCATAAAACCCATTTTTAATTGGGCAGTGCCAATCTTCACCTCTTATACTCCCCTATACGTGTGCCGAATCTCATTACAATTTGACCAAATCCACTGATACCTTCACGAAAAAATAATCCTGTGAGCCCCTTAATAGTTTGCATTTAAAACGCAACAAGCATGTACATTTCCAAAAAATATTTCATTAGAGAACATCTCTTATTATTGCAATTACTACACATATATCCAGAATACTCATAATTAGAGATAACATGAGGCGAATTTGTGTTCATGCGATCGAAATATCTTCGATAAAGAGCACTACACAAACAAATTTTGATGTATTATGGGCTTACTATCCTAATAAATGATATGCAGAAGTACAAAAATGAACATAGATCGCCGATAGTAAATAATAACATTTTGAAGACCATAGCCTTTGTCAGCGTTGGCGCATTCGTATGGTAAAAAAAAAAAAAAAAAAAAAAAATATATACCGGTATATATAATTATATATATAGCCTATATATATACCGGTATATATATAAATGTTGAAAATAATTGATTAGTGTTTTGCTTTGATCATCTATTGATTGTAGGAATCGTTATAAAATGAGTTACAGATGATTAGTGAATGATCACATTCCCAATTAAATTTGTCTGTAGCCAAACATGCAGTGATAAAACAGCCTTTAACCCGGGAAAGGCACCGGGCGAAGGCGCCGGGATTCTCAAGAGGTTAGGAATAAAAAATGACTTTCAAAACACCCCACTGGCACTCATAACAAAGCAATTGGTGATCGAGGGAGATATTTCCCCTCCATACCTTCTATCACTCCTCCACATGTGTCCAAACCTTCTCTCCCCCTCAATTATCACCTATTTTTCCTCTTATGTCCCCTTTTATCGGGTAATTTTCGGCGCAAATTTCCCGCCCGCGGTCTCCGGGTCACAGGGGAGGCAGTTAGAGATCCTAGCAACAGAGAGACTTCACTTGCATGACGTCAGTATCAATCGGGAAGTGAGAGAGAGAGGCTATACGTCGCACCAGCTCTCCCCTCCTGATACGATCAGTCGGCAATAATACGTCTTTTTCACCCCCCAAATAATATTCCCACTTGTTTTATTGCTGTTACATGTTAACCCTTTATTAGCGGCGCGCAACTTATGTCGTGTGAAAGAAATTTGGACTAAGTGGCGGTTCACAACTTATGTCGTGTGCCATTTTCAGCACGTAATGTTGCTGAGAGAGAGAGATAAGTAGTGGCAGGAGAGTAGCAAGCATATGACTGCTCCAGACCACCGCGGCGGACCTACTGACATGAATCCCACCCTCCCCCACCCTCACGCACTCGCTACACAAGGAATTATGTAGGGAAACTACCTAATAACAATGGTTTTTGCACTCGTGTTGCGCGATCATTGCAAGAAAACTAGCGGTCGTACAAGGATGGTTGGGGTGTCATTGGCAAGCTCTGTTTATGCCCTTTCAGGGATAGATACTTTTTTTACGCTCTGGGTCTTATTTAGGCATGAAAATGATCACATAAACAACCCTAATTAGGGTAAAAGCACCCCGCTGGGCGGTACATATAAATTACCGCCTAGGCGGTAATAGGTGTTAATATCTTCATATTAAACGTAAAATAGGCACATATGAATAAGTAATAACGATATTTATGGTAAAATTACGACTTTCGTCGGGAATGAACCAAAATACCTTCGCCTGACGGGACGTTTCAAATAACATACCTTCGCCGTTTAAAGGTTAAACCATTTTCTTCCAGGTCTTGTACCTGTGTACTTAGTACCGCCATGGACTCAAATGGCATTATTTGTAATTTTATTATGGCAAATTTCCTCATAATATGCAGGCGATTTATTCGATTCACCCTCGGGGATCATGGTTTCTAGCAATAGCCTACCTATTCCTATTCATCGAACTATGAATGATTTCTCTAATATTAATTTTGGTTGGGATAAGTTTTGTTAGGTGGTTAGATATGTGGGACAAGCAAAATTATATATATATATATATATATATATATATATATATATATATATATATATATATATATATATATATATATATATATATATATATATATATATATATATATATATATGTATATATATATATATATATATATATATATATATATATATATACAAATATATTATATATATATTTTTTTTTTTTTTTTTTTTAATGATGGTGAAAACTAAATAACAAAACACATTAGATAAACTCAGGTTTGATGTTATTAACAGTGAAACTTCGGAAGTAAACAAAATGCTAAGTGAGGTCGATTAGAAGATACTTTAGCCTTACACAACTTTATCTTGCCTTTCATTGCCTAATGATTGAAACGTGGTGACTGCTTTCTTATGGGTAATCACAATTTTAGGTTACGTTAGGTTAGTAATGTCACTATATCATTACGTCCTAGCTTTATATAATGCACCATCTAGCCAATAATATTCAATATTTTTTACCTTTTTACATTCTTTGTGGGCTGTAGCTCAACTCTGTGTGTGTCTTTCGTGGAAGCTTCCTTAACTGTGTACGCTGAGGATCTGGGAAGCCCACCAGGTGAGATACAGTATTTTGGATAAACTATAGGTTTGAATATTTATGTTTTAACACCTTACGAGCGGCCTATGCGGTTTATTTATATGTACCGCCCAGCGGGGTGTTTTTAGCCAAAATAGGGCTGTTTACGTGATCATTTTCATGCCTAAATAAGACCCAGAACGTAAAACAAGTACCTATCCCTGAAAGGGCATAAACAGAGCTTTCGAATGACACCATAACGATCCTTTTATGATGGCTAGTTTTCTTGCAATAACCGTGCAACGCGAGTGCAAAAAGCATGTAATTCGGTACTTTCCCCATATAATTCAGTATGTAGCGAGTGAGAGAGGGAGGAGGGAGCTGAGATTCGTGTCAGTAGGTTCGCCGCGGTGGTCTGGAGCAGTCATACGCTCGCTAGTCTCCTGCCACCACTTGTCTCTCTCTCTCAGCAACATTACGTGCTGAAATTGCCACTCGACCTATGTCGAGCACCGCCACATAGTCCAGCTTTATTAAATACGACTTATGTGGTGAGCCGCTAATTAAGGGTTAAGAGGTTTTCACATTTATTATCTACAGCTTTACACATAGGATCGCATTTCTGAATATGCCTATTACTCTGTAATAGAATCAATAGATACTTTCAGATTACTATTTCAAAATAATTCGTATTTCAACAATGATTACCATATCACTCCTTTAAGTTAGGCTATAATTTCACCTAATCAAAAAACAAACAAAATATTAATAAATAAATAAATAAGTAAACTAATTTACCAACACTTCCGCATATATTTCTTGGAAAAGATATACACTCACCTAAAACAAAACAAAACCCAGTGAGACAAAATGCTGCATATTGTCAGGTAGTGTCTGAAACTATAATATTACCCTTTATTTATCTTATATAGAAAACAAAAAGCGAAACTAAAAATTAGTTCGACCGGCCGAGACTCGAGAAACATGACTGTTTACTTATTGATTAAGTAACACATTATATATATACTGCATATATATTGAGATGCCACGGGAGGAAAATGTTCCAACAATTCCCCCCAACCATCTACCAACCACAACAACCATCTCCGAACCACCTGTACACGTTGCTTCCATAAGAACATGCATCAACGATCAGAGAACCCCAAGACTCTTCAAAACCCTTGATTTACAGGCAGGATATTGGCAAGTCCCCGTCATCTCAGAACATCAAGAGAAAACGGCTTTCTCCACCAGTCAAGCAAGACTATACGAATTCACTTCGGGTTGTGCAACGGACCCGCTACTTGTTTCCAAACTGATAGAATCAGTACTATAAGGGCTCACCTGGGAAACTTGCCTTGCTTATCTGGACGATATCATTGTGTTCGGTAAAACTTGGTCCGAACACCTTCAACGCCTCCAAAGAATCTGTGATGCCCACCTTAAGCTAAAACCTTTTAAGTGCACCATGGCTCAGAAAGAAGTCAAATTCCTTGGCCACATTGTCTCTGAAGCAGGAATTTCACCAGACCCATCCAAACTACAAGCAATAAGTGCCATCACACCCCCAACAATGTTAAAGGAGTTCACACCTTCTTAGGGTTGGCATCTTATTACTGGCGCTTCATTAAAACCTTCGCCACAATAGCAAAACCCCTGCACGACCTTACCAGAAAAGAAGAACCCTTCCTATGGACAACTCAACGGTTACAGGCATTCCAAACCTTAAAAGACTTACTGGTCTCACCAGTCGTCTCCTTCCCTGATCACACCAAACCTTTCCGTCTCTACACTGATGTCTCCCTATTCGGAATTGGTGCAGTCCTAGCTCAAACCCGAGTAGGTAGGGAACATATCATTGCTTGTGCCAGCAGAACTCTCAACCCTGCTGAAATCAACTATCCTGTAACTAAACCAGAATGCTTGTGCATTATTTGGGCACTCCAGCATTTTAAAGCATATCTGGCAGGGGTCAAGGTCACCATCATTACCGACCACCAAGCCTTACAGTGGCTCAGAAAATCTGATACTAAAAATGCATTAACCGTCAGATGGCGAGAGTCCCTTGAAGAATTCAACTTTGAGATCGCGTACCGACCTGGAAAACTTCACACTAATGCCGATACACTGTCCAGATTACCCCTGCAACCCACCTTCACCACAGCAACAGTTCGAGCAATCCACCACCAAGATTCTACCGACCAGGATCAACAACAACTTCTTCAAGCCTATCAAAGTAATGATAAAAACCTGAAAGTATACCTGACTGGATACCAACACATGTGTTTGACCAAATAGAAAGAAAAGGAGACAACCTGTACACCACAGATGGCAATATTGTTATCAGTACCAACACCGCCATAGACGTTATGCAATCTCTGCACTCACATAATGGCATTCACCTAGGCCAAAAGAAACTAGTTACCATCTTTCAAGATATTTATTGGATGCCAAGAACCTACTTTACAGCCAAAATTATTACAGAAGCTTGACGTGCCTGTACCGTAGGAAAAGAAAAAAAAAACAGAACCCCAGGACCATCAGGCAAACTCATTGCATCCAAACCATGGCAACTCCTAGATGACGACGTCATGGGACCAATGGATGGGATCAAAGGCTATAAATATATAATATCATTTGTGGATACGTACTCAAAATACGTCATTGACTGCCCAGCCAAAGAACACTCCGCTTTTGCTGTTGCCGAGGCCCTCTTGCAACATGTGTTCCCCTACTTTGGTCTTTCCCAAGCCATACATTCGGATAATGCCCCCGAATTTACAGGACATGTCTGGACGCAAATCTCCCAGATTTTCGGCTATAATATCAGCCATTCCTCCTCTTATTGGCCCCAAGGAAACTCAATCTGCGAGCGCAGCCACAGAACCATTGCTTACCAAATCAGAACCCGGCTGCAACAGATGAATTCAACAGATTGGCCAAGTCAGGTTCGAATTGTACAATGGGGAATAAACACCTAACCTCGTGATGATGGCATAACTCCTCACGAAAGAATATTTGGAGAACCGCCGCTACTGCTTCCTCTATGACACCTGTCAGCCTCATCAGAGCCCTCACCTGACCTCAACCAGTCACTCGTCCACCTACGCAACAGATTAAGACAACTCCAGTATCTCCAAGACCTGAAACCCAATGAGACGCCACAAATCAACCCACACCACGTCGGCGATATTGTGATGGTGACCCAACCATTCCAATTCCAACACAACCTACCTTACCTAGCCCTCATCCCTCCCCCATCTCTTGTTCCTCCACCAACACCGAAATTCCTTCCTTTACCCCTTCTCCCCCAACTCAGATAACAACCCTTCCTTACCCCTTCCTACCCATCCAAAACCCCACTTCTAACCTTCCACCTCCTTCGCCCCCCATCCTCCCAATTCCCCTTCCCACTCATCCTCTGCAAAACCCAAACCTCATCCTAAACCCCAACCCCCTTCCCACTCCATACTCAGAATACCCTGTTTCCTCACATCCCCTCCATTAACCCCTTCACCACCTCCTATCTCACAGCCTGTGAATTCCCGGTATGGCCACCGCATCACTAAACCTAGGAGATGGGAACCAGCAACCCCTACTAAGAGACGAACACCAACTCCAACCCCACCTGTGCAGCCAGACGCCACGCCCACTATGCA
Source organism: Paralithodes platypus (assembly GCA_032716605.1). Classification (NCBI taxonomy): domain Eukaryota; kingdom Metazoa; phylum Arthropoda; class Malacostraca; order Decapoda; family Lithodidae; genus Paralithodes; species Paralithodes platypus. The sequence continues at coordinate 41,036,557 of CM064502.1, read as the reverse complement.
GACGACTCTACCTTACAATATTCAATTAGTTTCCCAGAATGCCCCAGCAAGCAATCCCTCAAAAGCAAACTTAATGAAGCCATACACATTTAACTTTTGAACTAACTACCATTTCCAACTGTGGCAGAGAAAACCTTGTTGCCTTAAATGCTTTCAAAACCCAATTTTTCCATCTATCTACCCGTCGTGAACTCCCAGAGAGCTATCCCTTATACTTAAACAATACCAAAATTAGCCCTTCATCTTCTCTCAATATTCTCGGTGTCTCTTTGTGTTCTGGTCTCTCTCGGAAGGACCATATCACCACCTTAGCTAAGGCAACCACCCAGAAGCTGGGTGTGCCCAACCGCCTCAAGTTTTTTTTTACCACTGCTTCTTGCTCTTTACAGGGGCTCAATGCATACTTGTATTGAGTATTGTTCACATGTGTGGGGAGGATCCTCTGATACAGCACTTCTACACAAAGTAGAAAAGAAAGCCCTTCGTATTATTAACTCCCGTCCACTCACCAACTTTCTGCAATGACTCTCTCTTCGCCGCAATGTTGCATCTCTCTCGCTATTCTATCGCTTCTACTCTCAGTGTATACCACCTCCTCTACATAGGGTACGTAGTACCTGTCTTGCAGCACAATCCCACCCCTACTATGTACAACTCTTCTATTCAAGAGTGAAACGATACTCCCAATAATTTTTCTATTCAACAGCTGAGCTCTAGAGCTCTCTCCCCGAATCCATCTTTCCTTCATCCTATAACTTAAATTGCTTCAAACTCCGTGTGTCCAGACATTTTGGCTGGAACATTCCTTGATTTTGGCCCTGTCACTCTTTCAACTCTGGGGGAAGCACTCGTCACAGGTAGTTTTTAATTTTGTCTCCATCATCCACATAGACAAAATAGAATAAACTCAGTGACTGCCATGTGACCAGTTCCGGAACATGACGGCCCTTCTGTACCAGCAACATCTTTAATATGATATTGTAACTATATTTAGAGAATTATCTGCAGTCTGGAAAAGGAGCTGTGGTATAAAAGGGTTAAGAGAGATAATTCGAGACCTGGTAATTGCTAGAAGCCCTTTTCAAACCGATTATATTCGTCTATTAGTAGCCAGAATATAGATAAAAGGGCAGCACCGGTACTAATAGGGTTAATGCACTGTAACCTCAGATTGCTGTATGCAGTGTTGCTTTACCTGACACAGGTATAAGATAACTGGCTTCGACTGTGAAACTACTTTGAACTGATAAAGGGTGTACAGTTGACCTCTAAATTACACGTTACATTATTTCCATTGTAAATATATTAATTAAAAGCTATATGAGAGTAGTATTTATGTTTCTATATAAATTCATAAGTATTGTGTTATACAGTATGTATATATTATATATACTGTATATATATATATATATATATATATATATATATATATATATATATATATATATATATATAATATATATATACCAGTATATATATATATATATATATATATATATATATATATATATATATACAGTATATAGATACATACAGTACATATAATTATATATATATATACATATATATATATACGATATATATATATATATATATATATAAATTTATATATATACTGTATATATATATATTTATATATATATATATATATATATATATATATATATATTTTTATATATCAGAGAGATAGAGAGAGAGAAATATATAGAGAGAGAGAGAGTTTGAATGTCATATTGTGACCTCTGTGTGAATATGAACATAACACTGATCCATGTATAAACAATTCATAACAAAATCGCCTGTTACTTGTTACAATACTGGATTGTGGTTACAGTTTACGTATTTCGATTGCGTTACTGATCATTACAATAATGACATATTTGATTAATTTTGATGAAATATAACAACTGTATTAATGAACTTAATGTAATATTAATGTTGTTGTGGAAGCAACTTTTAAATAAATTATTAGATAAAAACAATCTATTGTGATTTAGAAATATCACCTTTGAATTTGAATTCTCAAAGAGCACAAGACTATTTGCTTAATTTTGATGGGTTTCTAAACTCTCCTTTAATATTATAAGCTGTACTCTTAAGATACAACATACTCACACGTCCATATAGATATATCTATATAGTGTTGCTGTAACGGCACCTTTTTGTCATCTTTCTCGATTTCGGGATTTCGGTATTATATATATATATAACATTTATGGGTACTTATTTATGTTGATAAAATTACGTCCCTACCTTAATTGCATTCAATAAGTCAAGGAAACTGTATATTCACCGTCATAATCTGTACTCCACCTTAACAATTTCGACTGGATTTTCCACTCTTAACTGCCAACACCTCCCACCTACCTGTCACCATCTATTTCCTCCTCTGCCGAAATACCTACCCCAGACGAACTGTGAGTATAATGGTCCCCAACATACTTGACTAAACCTTGGGTATGGGGTCTTTTTGTCATGATATATATATATCGGACAAGACTTAAATGTTTTATTATTTTAGACATTAGATATTTTCAAGTATTTGTTTTACGTACCGGTACCGGTTCTGCTTAATTTTTATCAAGCGAGTTATTTTAAAAAATTTCTAACTTCATTGTTGAAAGACCCACGTGTTTGTTTTCTTATAGTTGTCTGCTCTGTTTTTAGGATCACGGTGTATACCTGAAGATGGCTGCTTGTTGATAGCCGAAAATGTGTATAATAAAGATGGCCTTGTTTGGAGTACTGTCCCTATTTTGCCTGCTGTTATATATATATATATATATATATAATATATATATATATATATATATATATATATATATATATATATATATACAGTATACCAGGTATATATATATATATATATATATTTTTTTTTTGGTATTCAGCCCTTAGATTTGCATTCATGATATCCATTTTCAATATGTACCAACCAAATGAAGATATGCTCAGCACAAAAAACAGCATAGCGGCTGTGAAACAACAGGCTTAATGTGCTTCTAGAGTTGTGCATTGTATTTAATATTTTCGCTTGTACCATTTGTTATCAATTAAAAGCCTTTACGTCAACGGGAAAATGTTTGCATAGTGTTTGCATAGTGCTTGCATCTAAGTTGTTCAAGATATACATGAATAGGATGTTGTAAATTGTATTGTGTGTACCAACATTGCAAAAGTAAAACGCTCGCTAAGCTTTGTGTATATTTGTACTGAAATACACGGTACATAATATAAGTATCATTCATATTCAAGAGAATAGAGGAAAGTTAAAACTTTGGGATATTAAAAATAATGTTTAATATTGTCAAATGATGGAAGGCGAATAGTGTTTTTTTATGATATATCTTTTGTTTGCTGATGATAATACTTTACTTATGAAATGACGAGGAACCCGACTGCTAGCCAAACCAAAAGAAAGTGAAGTGTATTATTGTTCAATGCGTAAACTGAAAGACATCACACCATGTCCTTTCACCAAAAAATACTTAATAATTGGATTAATAACATTATAAATATAATAAATACTGTTCTTTCATCTCAAGACAACCAAGGGTTCGTTTGATCTACTACCTTACACTTTTATGCAAGATTATATTTTGTATTTCAACTAAAAATCAAGCTATGGATTCGATGCATCATGAACAACGTACAGGTAGTGCTCTCAAATTTCTCGTTGCTACAATGTCGTCCTACAAAAGGCTCACAATACCTTCACAGCATCATATAACGAAGATCCCCGGAGTGTTGGAGCTTGTACAGAAGGGCAAATAATATTATGGTATTTTAAGGATAGAATTAACTCTCTCTGAAAGCTGCCACCTTATCCGAACATACGGATATTAATTAATAATTCAGTGTATAATATTATTTTTATTAATCTCACCACCACACCCCCAATGAAATTAATTAAAGTATATATGATCCACCGGGATTCGAACCCGGGTTATCACACACATATTTTTGCCACCTTAACCATTACACCACCAGGACGGTTAAAGGTTTATGCACACGCCTACGACTTATTATCCATTCTCGAATACTGGATATTAATCTAATCATGTTCATATTCCCAACCGCACTATGGTAGCCTACTGTTTAAGTGAGAGGAAAGAATATGGGGCACAGATCATATAGACCGGCCTCTCGAAGAAATATCCCTAAACCTACTAATAATATTATTTTTATTAATCTCACCACCACACCCCCAATGAAATTAATTAAAGTATATATGATCCACCGGGATTCGAACCCGGGTTATCACACATATTTTTGCCACCTTAACCATTACACCACCAGGACGGTTAAAGGTTTATGCACACGCCTACGACTTATTATCCATTCTCGAATACTGGATATTAATCTAATCATGTTCATATTCCCAACCGCACTATGGTAGCCTACTGTTTAAGTGTTTAAGTGTTTAAGTATCGGGAAACTGAAACTTGAGAATAATTCACATTTGCTTTAATGGAATAATACCTCAAGACTTATTCAGAAGTACAACTAAAATAATTCAATGTTTAAGTAGCAAGTAAATAGAATCCAAGTATAAAGAGTCTGTTTCACAATCACGAACTGGCCTATGACCCCGTAATGTCAACAAGTGATGGGGTCTTCTCCTCTGTCTCTCTACACCACTAAACTCCCCTTATATCACCTTGGATTACGCCCTCTCAATGACGTCTACCATACAACCTGGGCTTTACAGGCGTCCTAACCAATACCTGTCACGATTACATAACTGGGTGTGGTTTAAACTCTCTGGCACACCTTAGCTACATGTTAAACACCCCCCCACCACACCCTATACATGCCCCTCTCACGTGATAGAGGGTAGATATAATTTGATGACATCAGTCATGACAGGCGATTCACATGACTCCTTCTTCTGAGAGGTCAAATGCCTACACTCTGGCACCGCTCGGTCTGTATCAGATGTATCTAATACAAGAAAATACAATGTTAATACTATAAATAATAAAATACATGTACTCCCTGTAAATAATATTTTTTTTTTTTTTTTTTTTTTTTTCTATATTCCAACTTACTTCCTCTCGGGCATAGGCTGAGAGCCTTAACATTCACCGCTTTACAATGAACAGTGAAGCCCGTGAGGTCTTGTTCCAGTCTAGGGAGTGAGACATGTGAAGCACGTAGAGTACAACGAGCACCTGCCATCTTGCCTTCACATGAGGCACGGTGCTCACTCATGGCCCGAAATGACCCCATCTCTGAAGCCATCTCGTTCCCGTGCTTCACTGTCTCAACCCCTACACTCGGACTCTCACACTTACACACACACAACGCCACCTGTTGAGCAGATAACTCACCAGGCATTGCACTCCTATAGCATATTTTGAATATGGGAATATTCATACAGTGCTATTTAATCAAGGAACAATGAGGGTATTTTATTGACGTTTCGGTGGGCTTGTGGTAATGCACTGATACTAGGTACAGCACAAATTCCATCCCAATAATATCTTCCCATTGATACATCGGGATTTGAACCCGGGACCTTTGGATTACCAGGCCAGTGGCAAGACCACTCCACCACACCTCCAGGAATAAAGTTGGTTAAGTAAGCTTAAATGGGAGTATATAACAATAACGGCTAAATAATATTAAAAGACACCCACGGTTTTCTGTGGGAACGTGAGGGATAAATCTAATTTGATTTAATTTAATTTGATTTGCTGAACTGATATTTGCCAGTCATATACGTATGATTTATAGAAAGCGCACCATACACATTTAGCTGGATTACAGAAAACTGCAATATCAAGAGTGAAGGGGGCTTAATGTTGTGTTGGATCCGAATTATTTTCAAACGATGAATTGAAAGAAGATGCCAAGTTGAAATAGGAAGGTTGTATATGCCGTGTATGACCCATAGAGGTAAGGTGTATCTTACTTCAAAAACTTCGACACCGACCTACCATTAATAATATTGTAATTGCCCGATATGGTTATCTAATTCAGGTAACCTAAACATCCAAATAGTATCGACAAAACAAGCATACTAATTTCTACTGTTCGAAGGAGGCATCGCATACAAATAATGTGCATGTTCCCCTATAGTCAGACTCACGTCAAGCTCAATTATGCTTTTCTCGGTACTGACTCAACATACTGGTATAATGCCTTAAATTTTTATTTCGATTAATTTTTGTTTAATAATATATTTTAACAGCAAAGTTTAAAAGCCATTTATGCCTGATGCATTGGTACATAGAGTATTTGACCTTAACGTTAAATGAATCTTATCTAATCCTCAATGTCAACGGCGATATTAGTTTTTGTTCATGAATAAGTGCCATGCGGTTACTATTATTTTCGTAAATATAGCTATATAAGTGTAAGACTTAGCTTGTAGAGGCTGATTCATGAAAGTATGATAATATAACCGAACATACAGTAGGCCCTCCAAAAAATAAAATTAATCTACGATACCGTTCATGTTCATATGTTCTGATATTACGATAATGGCCCCATGTTATAAAGCAGTCCAGGCCGTTCTTCTCTGTAACCCAGGAGGTAATCTGCGGCCATAATGTAATCTTAAGAAGTACCATTATGCCTTTATGAGACCCATGACCTACGTGTCTGACAGCATAATGACCACTCTGGGGAATCTGGAAAGCGTTTACCAGTTGTAAGGAAATCTGAAAAGAAAAGGCGAGGAAATATATTGGGTAGGAGGAATGGGAGAGAAAAACATCACTCTTTTTGTGTTAACATGAGGAGGGAGACAATTATCATATTGAACATGGGGAACAAGAGCATTAGGTAACATTAGTGCATTCAAATATTTGATAATAACTGACCGCTATAAAATATAAAGAACATAACATGATTAACGTACAGTAGCAAAGAATAAAGCGAAAGGAATAGGATGTATCATGAAATATTTATGAGAATTAATCAATAATGACGTTGAATATCACCACTGGAATACGAGTTTATCCATGCCAATAGAAGATAGGTAATAGTTGTACAGATAAAATGAAAAACAAATATGAGCTAAACTCAGATACAATGTTTCTTGCATACATATCGAGGGGTAGATAATAATACTAAAATCAAGATATTTGTACAGGATAGAAACAACTTGTTAATTAAACTTAACATCCCTCAGTACCTTTAAAGTTACATCATTGAGTTGTTATTGATCCATAATTAAGCATAAAAAGCTATACAATATATCTCAATATTAATAATGATGAGGATCCGTTATATTGTACTGATAAGTAATTAAATGTATATACTTACGACACAAAGGGACTGAAAGAGAGAACATTTTACAACTTCACTCATAATATAATATCTAGTCCAGTATATAATTATATAGATCACTGAAGTAGCTAATATATATATATATATATATATATATATATATATATATATATATATATATATATATATATATATATATATATATATATTATGCCACGTTTTCAATTAAACGTGAGATAATCTGATTGCGATTTCCACCTTAGGAATCAGCGCTAATCATCAACTTAGATACCTCTCCGCTGGGTAAAAATCGGCCTTGGCTCTATAAATCGACACTAGTAATAAGCAATGGACATAAAGGATATACAGGTTTTATTCCTTAATAGCTAGGGTACAATCTCAATATGTCTCTGGAAAAGTAAACATAGCATTCATGTATAGAGAATAATAATGTTACAAATGAACATATGAATAATAGCACATAGAGAGGATAAGTCTCAAATCACAATATATAAAGTCCTGATATAAATATACAAGCTCTCAAATATGGCTTGGAAATGAGTAAATAATAGTTATTGCGATGTAATAAGCGTAGCGTTGATAAGTATGGACAATAGGACAGTATTTGATTTATAAACGAACAATAAGTAAAAGCGACTTGAATAAGTATTTTAACTGTAATAGCTCAAGGAGTAATAAATATGAATGATCGCTTCATAAACTTGTAATAAATATAATAGTTAGATATACGTGACTGAGGAGCAATTTCTCGCGGCTTGAACTATCACTATTGGACTTGGATGACACGTATAGCGTAAAAACTAAGATCTGTATAAGCGTTCAAGTTTACGTGTAAGTGTAGGTCTTTGTAACCGGATAAACAATTGTATATTTCCACATTAATGAATATAGGAGCCTGTATCTGAAGAAGTATATAAACGTTATCCGCATGGTAGAAATATGTATTGTTGTTCCGAAGCAGAGCAACGAATAACACACAAAGAAGGGAAGAATGGAAAATCTTCTTTAATTGACGTTAACCTTAGGGAACCTTATCATACCTCAGTTTAGACCCTCACTTAAATCATTGTTACCATTACGAACAATGAAACACTTAATGGATTTAGTAGAGAGAGTAGGCTCTGGTAGAGCCACGTTGGAGCACACTGGTGTACATTATAGATGTCCTGGTTCTTGATTACAGGGACCTGGGATTTCACACTTCCTAGCTAGGTTCGGGCCCAAACAATTTCAGGCTACGTTCGTCTCTCTCTCTCTCTCTTCTCTTGTCTCGGCAGAACACACTCTATCACTATTCACGCTGAACCTGGAGAATGACAACAAAGGATCCCCTACACTGGTTATACTTAAGGTATTTCCAGGCGCAGGTGGACAATGAGAGAAAAGGCTATCCGGAAACTCGAAGGGGCACAATGATGCAAACTTAGACTAGATTTGTATCAAAAGTACTGGAGTCATCTATTATGCTCGGATCAAAAGAGGTCACAGCCAATACATCTATTTCGTCTCCGTCTGGGAATACCAAGTCACATAAAAGACTTAAGAGGCTGAACTACACGAGATCTTGGGATTCGATTGGAGGCGCACATTTGGAGATGTTTTCCAATCGAATTATCTACTAGCACCCTGTGGATGACTGCTAGTTGATAATGAATGAAGTTCCTCACTGAGATCTCTACCTTTGATTACTTCTAGTTCCGAACCCAAAGTGGTGGTGAAGTCTGAGGGCTGAAGGCTTTTTTGCTTGGGCTCAACGCGCATAGTGACTCTGATTTTGTCGGCACTTTGGGTGCCCGGTTTCAGGGCAAGAGGGACATGTGTGAGACTCTGGCTTGGTTTTTTGTCAGGGAGTCGGTCGCATTAAGGTTTGATTTCACTTGGGGATTATATGAGGAGGATGTAGGCATTGTTTGAAGTTGAATATTTGGGTGGTACTAACTCCGAGGGAGATTTAAATGTGATGTGCGATGTTGTTCTATTTTTATATGTCTGTTCAATTCCTCATCACGGGCATGGTTAATATGATTTATTACTGGTTTTGAATGGTTAAATTGACTCTTAAGGCCCGAACCTTACAGGAGAATAAGAGACAAGCGTGAAGTAAGAGAGGTAATAAAAGTTAGTGAGTTAGAGAAGAGTGAAAAAGAGAGGGAGTACAAGGAAAGACTAAATGAAAAGTGGATGGAAGTGAGAGAGATGGAAGAGAGAGAAGTAGAGGTTGAATGGCAACAGTTTAAGGAAGGAGTGAAAGCAAGTGCAGAGGTAGTATGCGGCAAAAGGAAAGTAGGAGGCAGAGGTATCAGGAAGGGAAGCGAGTGGTGGAATGATACGGTGAGAAAGGCAGTTGAGGAGAAGAGACAGTGTTTTGAGAGGGTTTTACAGGATGGTAGTGTTGAGGTATGGGAGAGGTACAAGGAGAAAAGGAGAGAGGCAAAACGGAAAATTAGAGAAGCGAAAAAAGATGCAAACGAAAGGTGGGGTCAAAGGCTGAGTGAGAATTTTGAAGAACGAAAGAAGATGTTCTGGAAGGAGGTAAATAAAGTAAGGAAAGGAAGACAAAAGAGGGAAGAGTCAGTGAAAGATGAAAATGGAGAATTACTAGTGGAACCAGTTGAAGTGAGGAAAAGATATGCCGAGTATTTTGAATCTTTGTTAAATACAAGAGATGGAAGAGAAGCAGTGATTGAAGCAGAGGTGGATGGAGATAGGTTACCCAGGCCACCCAGGTGGCAGGGAGTGAATGAAAGGATTGAGGAAAATGAGGTGAAAGAAGCAGTGAAACAAATGAGAGCGGGAAAGCAGAAGGTTCGGATGGTATTGATGTGGAGTGTATAACGAAGGGTGGAGATGTGATAATAGATTGGTTGGTGAGACTTTTCAATGTGTGCTTTGCTGTGTCAATGGTACCAATAGACTGGAAGAGTGCATGTATTGTGCCGTTGTAAAAGGGGAAGGGAGATCGGCAGGAGTGTTCAAGTTATAGAGGTATTAGTTTATTGTCAATGGTTGGAAAGCTGTATGGCAGGGTGTTGATAGAGAGGATAATAAAGTGTACGGAAGTTGCAATAGGAGAAGAACAGTGCGGTTTTAGGAGGGGAAGAGGGTGTGTGGATCAGATGTTTGTAGTAAGACAGTTATGCGAGAAGTATTTAGAGAAGCATAAGGAGATATTTTGGGCTTTTATGGACTTGGAAAAAGTGTATGATCATGTAGACCGTGAAGCAATGTGGAAGGTGTTAAGGATTTATGAAGTCGGCGGAAATTTGTTAGAAGCAGTTAAGAGTTTTTATGAAGGGAGCAGAGCATGTGTGAGAGTAGGAAATGGTGAGTTGAGTGAATCGTTTGAAGTAAAGGTAGGTTTGTGACAGGGTTGTGTAATGTCACCATGGCTGTTTAATATGTTTATGGATGGTGTGGTGAGCGAGGTGAAAAGGAGAACTATGGGAAGAGGATTGGGTTTAGTAGGAAAGAATGGTAGAGATTGGGAGTTGAATCAGTTGCTGTTCGCTGATGACACAGCATTGGTGGCGGATTCTGATGAGAAACTGCAGCGGGTAGTCAAAGAGTTTGGTGTGGTTTGTGGAAGGAGGAAACTGAAGGTGAACGTCAATAAAAGTAAAGTAAGGGTGTGTAATAGGGGAGAGCATAGTGAATCTAGATGTGAGGCTGGATGGGGAAATATTGGAACAAGTAGAGTGTTTTAAATATCTAGGAGGAACGATAAGCAGGAGTGGAGGTAAAACAGAGAGTGTGTGAAGGAAGGAAGGTTTTCGGAGCAATGGGAAGTATGTGGAGGACGAGAAATCTCGGAGTGAAAGTAAAAAGTGCACTGTATCAAGGAATTGTTGTGCCAACAGTGATGTATGGGGCTGAGACATGGGCTCTGAAGAAGAAGGAGAAAAGAGGGCTGGATGTGATGGAGATGAGCTGCTTGAGGAGTATGTGTGGAGTTACTCGTAGAGACAGATTGAGGAATGAAGAGATACGTAGGAGAGTGGGGCAGCAAGAACATTTGTCAGCCAGAGTGGACAGAAGGGTGCTGAGCTGGTATGGTCATGTTGAACGAATGGGAGATGAAAGTCTTACAAAGAGAATATGTGAGTCAGGTACAAGGGGAGATAGAAGGGCAGGAAGACCCCCATTGAGATGGAGAGACTGTGTAAGAAAGGCTTTGGATGATAGAGGAATGACTATAGATCAGGCAGGGGAAGTGGTGGTGGACAGGAGTGAATGGAGAATGCTTGTGAATAGTTGAGTAAACACGTGGTCATTTGGAGTAAGGGGTCGGGCGCAAGTTGGACTAGATAATAGTCCATCAGGGGCCAATCGGGAGACGATTAATATGAAGGGTGCACCTGGAAGTGTGGTGGGAGGGCTTGTGGCTTTGGCTCCGCTGCATGTCTGCCTGCCGAGATCGGAACCTCTCCGGGTGGTCGGGGGCCGGGGGAGTGCTGGAGCGACCTTGGTGACCCTGGTCTCTGGGTCTTCTGCTGGGTGACCTGGATGTGTGTGAGTTTGTGCTTTTTATCTGTGTTTATTTGTTGTTTTATGTTGTTTTGTGTTTTCCCTGTTCTTGCTCTGTCTTGAGTCGGCTACCCCCAAAATGGGGATTGGGCCTGAGCATATAGATAGATAGATATTTACTTTCCTCTAATTATGATATGACACAGGGGCATACTGAAGGGGTTGGTGTTGAACGAGTCCTTGGTGTCCACGTGTGTGTCTGGGCGGCTATCGCAGTTTCCCCTCCGATTGCGTTTTCCTTCTTCGGTCCTGGTTGGTTACTGTAGTTAGCCTTGTGAACTGCAATTTTCTTCTTCTCCCGTCTCCTGTTGTTGTCGTTGTTGGATCTTGGGGGTCTCTGATCATTGTTGCATGTTCTTATGGAAGCAACGCATACAGGTGGTTCGGAGATGGTTGTTGTGGTTGGTAGATGATGGGGGGGAATGGTTGGAACATTTTCCTCCCGTGGCATCTCGCCATCGCCTTCCAGAAAAAAAGCCCAGACCTCGGGGCTGGAGCATGTACTTCTTGAAGGTGTTGGTCCTGATGTAAGGCTGAAGATGGTGAAGGAAGTAGCACCACACTGGTTGTGATGTTATTTATGCCATTAACGTCTCTATAAATGGTGAGGGGGAGAGGAACATCTGAATGGCGGATGATGTTAAGGAGTTGTCTGGGGGAGGTGATATTACGGGTTATGGATGTGAAGGGAGAGCTTTGCCACTTTCATGGTGAGAGATGTGGCTGGAGCTGTGTCTGAGGATGGAATGTTTGAATCCTGAGGGGTAGGGTCAGAGGTCAGGTTGGAAATGAGGGGGAGGTTCTTAGGTTTATTGAGTGGGGGGGGGGGGGGGTAGCATTGATATGTTTAGGGGGGAGGGGAAGGGGAAGAAGTTACTGCGATGTTAGGGGGGGGGTTTGTTGGTAGACTGGCGAGGTGGGCTGGAGGCTGCTAGGGCAGCTTGAGCAGGTGCATGGGTAGAGGCAGCTGGGGCAGGTACAGGTGCAGAGGCCGGCATGGGGCTGGTTTCACCGAGATAACGTGCAAGATCAACAAGAGACCAGAGTGAAGAAAGGAACTATCCATAAGGAGACAAAAGCGAGGTATACCAAACCATGCAAAGAGACACAGTTTGAAACAGATATCAAGCAGCTTCGAGAAATAAATTATAATGTGAAGGAAATCAAGGGACTGCAGTTCTCAAAAAGGGGCTCCAGTCCTGACGCTATTCTTGACCTACAGTGTGCTGGCTTAATAATCCAGAAGGGTTGATAGCCTCTAAAGTCCTTCTTTTGACTAACTAAAAACGAAAAATAGCGAAACATTGAACGAGTCAGAATACAAATCAGAGAAAACAAAAAAAAATTATGTATGTTGTAAGAGTGTACAGAATGTTAGAGGAGGCCAGCATCTGATGCACAAGCCAGAACATTAGGAAAGATGTGAGGCGATGAGAGTAGCTGAAAGCAAGACGACTTATTATTTTTATTTTTTTTAAAGCAGGGTAGATGGTCAGGGAATTTATGAAACATGGTGGCAAAAAGTAGTTGAATGTATTACTGAGTACAGATAAATATGACCCAATTTTGAAAACAAAATTATGATTTAGGTTGGACAATTGGTGAGTTATATACTTCATGATGAAAACTATGTGTACTTCAATTTTGATCATTGATATTTTCTATACATGTTCAAAACTATATCGAGTTGAATTTAATTTCATGTTTTATTCATGTTATTTGCATATATGTTAATTTATCAAAGCTTGTTACCGCGTCTATGCACAATATAACAAATTAAAACGAGGACATAATATTATAGTCTCAAGCAATACTGTATACTCAATATCACAAAAACTGCAGGTCAAAGAAGCTATCAGAAAAGAGGAATGAGAGGAGAGCAATCAATGAAGCGGAGATTGAGTGAGTGGGCGAGCGTAGGGCCGGAACTAATGTGTGATTCAGAGTTGGAGAATTGTGGGCGCTATTAAGGGGGGATGGGCTGGTTTTTCTAGCCCCCTTCTCCCTCGTGTTTAGCCATTGTTTTTTTAGATTATAATACGTTCGGCCCATTAGTTTGGCAATTTTAAGACTACGCTCCATTTCTGTGTCAATATTAAGACCTTTCGTGCCATTTAAGTGTCGATATTTTTCTGGCGAGTGATAGCGAGCCTGTAATTATTAGAGAAATTGGCCTTCGGCCGGGACATTTTTCTACCGAAAAATGTACAAACTTATCTTGAAGGGGGGTCTAGGGGGTGTTTTTCACAGGTTGATGGAGGTTTAGCGAGGAAACTAAGAAATATAGGAATACATGAATTATTAAACCCCAAAAAACAGCCCATCTCCCCTTAAGCCAGTCCAAGGTGATGGCTGATACCTCGCTAGAACGACCACTACCAAGGTATATTTGTTTATTACATCGTGTTGGCTGATACCTCGCTAGAACGACCACTACCAAGGTATATTTGTTTAATACATCGTGATGGCTGATACCTCGCTAGAACGACCACTACCAAGGTATATTTGTTTATTACATCGTGTTGGCTGATACCTCGCTAGAACGACCACTACCAAGGTATATTTGTTTAATACATCGTGATGGCTGATACCTCGCTAGAACGACCACTACCAAGGTATATTTGTTTATTAAAATTACATCGTGTTGGCTGATACCTCGCTAGAACGACCACTACCAAGGTATATTTGTTTATTACATCGTGTTGGGACGACTCATTCTTATAGTGCCACCACTAATAATTACATTTTTTACCCGTTCTGTACCGGAGACGGCTTTATAATTTTATTCTAGCTATTATTCGACGATTTTATTCCGTTGAAAAAGGGCCTCCAACAATTAACAGGTTTCGAATTATCTCACTCAACCCTTTTTACTACCACAGACTTCTTAAACTGCACAAAATCGTCTAAATATAGCAAGAATAAGATCAGAAAGACGTCGCCGGTACAGAAGGGGTTAATAACTCGAAAGGTTAAAAACATTAACTAATTGAATATTCACTGAAGTAGCCAAGGGCCTCCATCTCACAATGTGTGCCCTTGATACACACCATTATTACTTGCATACAATATACCAAACATTCGTAACTTTCCAATACCATAATATTATGACACCAATGTAGTTGCTTATGCAGGTATAATAAACAACCTTAAAACGTTGTACTTAACTGTATTTGCTTTTTCTTGCAATATGTACAAGCATATGCAGTATTAAATAAACACTTCTCTTGCTCAGTGTACACCATCTAATAAAGTTCATCAAATCATAGAGGCGTTGTATGCACCCTAGTTTAAATTATTTAACTGTGGTGTTCGTGTTTTTTTTTCTGGCCTCCCTTCTTCCTCATGGTTAGCCCCACTAGTTTTCAGATTTTAAGACGTTCGTTCCATTTGTTTGGCGATTTTAACACCTTTCACCCTATGTTTTTCTCAACACTGGGACCTTTTCATGTCATTTAGGTGTATACTTTTTTCTGGCGAGCGACAGCGAGCCCGAAGATTAGGAGGAAGCGACCTTTGGCCGGGACATTATACTACCGAAAAATTTGCAAGTTTATCTCGAAGGGAGGTCTAGGGGGTGTTTTCTTAAAGCTTGATGGAGGTATACCAAGGAAACTAATATATAAATAAATTAATAAATAAATAAATAATTAAGCCAAGAAGTAAACCTTAAAGGTATTGTAACTTGAAGGTTGGATTAGTGAATCTGGGCATGTATGTACTAAAATCAACCTTTTAGTTACGATTACCTTACAGGGTAAGTACAGCTCAAAAATTGAAAGGGTATTATGATGCAAGGAATGATTAACTATATGTAATAGTAACAGCCATATTCTTAGACGTGTGGGGTGGGTCATCCAGCTCATAATAAAAGAAGGTATTGGAACTGAGTGTTAATTTATGAAAGATAACTTGAAATCTCCCAAATTTTAAAAGTCGATAACTTATCTCGTCTCATTTCGTTTGTTAATTAGTAAGGTTTCAATGTGGGAAGATTTAAGAATAAGGTTGTAAGTCCCAATAAAAATGGATGATGGATAACAAAAATAGACACTCTCAAACGCGACAATTTTCACCAATTAGGCAAAGCTCAACATCCGAGCAAGGGTGCAAATCATGTAACGACGTAACAATATATCAGCTTCAGGCAATGTTTACCTACTGACAAATGTTCGGCAGCTCTTGCGATTCTTTTAATTAAATTATAGTAATTTAGTAATTTTTACAGTAGGCCTATAATAACTTGAGATGACCTCTATACCTACTGACAAATGTTCGTGAGCTCTTGCGATTTTCTATATGCAAATATATCAACTTTGCATGATATTCAGATCAAATCAGCTATTTAGTAATACATACATATTACGGTATGTTTATTGATATATAGCTGATTGATATATAGCTGGGGCTTGCAGTTGCAAGGACGTAAGAGGAACGGATTCCGGGGCAATGGGGGTTTCTTCCAGGTTTGATGGGAGCCAGGTCCCAGCAAACGAGGGATGTGTGGGTTGTATGCCAGGATGTCTGGGTTCAGAACACATGCATGTGGATGTATTGCATCAAACTTGCACTGCTGGAGAGTTGCGGATGTGTGGGATGTTACTAGTTCGGGTTCTCACTCAATATTTGTAGATGTTGGTCAACAGTGGCGGGATATACTGTAGAGTGCGACTAATGCAATTTTCTTGAATATCTCCACAACCAATGGTCGAATTAGTTTTGGAGTTTTCAGTCATGAAGAAGGGCAGATATCGTTGGAGATTCCCATTTATAGAACCGTGATTTGTCGTGTAGCTAAACAGTAAAACTGTAAAATATTGCGTTTTATTTACTAAAAAAAAAAAAAAAAAAAATATATACTGTACATACATACATATACTGCATATTGTCACTTCCACCTGAACTATAGTTACTTCAGTTGGAAGTGTTGCATAATTCACGAAGCCTAGATGTGAAGGGGGGGGGGGGGGGGAAGGCTAGCTGATTGTCTTTAGTTTCTTCTTCCTTTGTGTGCCTCGTGGGAACGCTGTTGTCGTCATTGGCTGGCGCCATGCAGTTTATTGTCATTGTTACCACGAATATAATTACCTCTTTTGTTCAGCCCTTGGGGGATTATTTTGTTTATCATAAGTTTGCACAATGATGTCTTATGTTTGTTTGATTTCTCCTATTAGTCCAGTTCCTTATGTACTTTCGTTGGAGTTTTTTGGAGATATGCAAATCTATACATTTTCATAAAGCTTTGGACGAAATCAATGTTTACATTATTTTCAATCACAATATGGCGGCCATCTTGGATTTTCAAAATGGCGGCCATTTTCGCATGGATTTCACGATATCTCTATTTCTAATGGTGGTAGACATCTGATCTTGGTGTCTAAATATAAATTTTAAAGGGCGAGGAATATAATGGAACAGTGTTTTTGCAATTAATCATTATACTTATGCTGGTATTCGTAGTCACATACCATGATTGGTCGTGGTAATTGCTATGATTTTGTTCCATTTCTACTCAGTCAAAATTATTCACTTGATCTTGTAGCTGCCATGGAAAGTACTAGAGCAATCATACAGTACTTCTATTGCAATCACAACAGAGCTGGCATGACATATTGATTTAATTAGGACAAGACAAAAAGTGAACAATGACCACGTACAATGATGATATGTGACTACGAATACGGGCATTAATCAAGAAAATTTTCAAAAAGTATTCTCGGCACAGTAATAGTACATATTTAGTTAATTGTCACTGTCAATCTCATCATCAGAATCACAGTAGTTGTACACAGCACCATCGTCATTGTCACACTGTGCGCTGGACAAACACATATCTGTGCAAGGTAAGGCCTTGGACTTGCACGAGCAGTGAGCAGCGCTGGGACGAGCAGTCTTTTTTGCAATGACATCTCACCATCTCCAGAATGGCCTTGGGTGCTGGGGGAAGGCTTGTGGTCGTTGGTTTTAGCTGGCCATCATCACCCTTGTGATACCCATTCTGAAGCGGGTCCAGCAGATCCTGATGGGGAAGAGAAGCCTGACCCCAGATTCGTGCTTGCACATTTGTCCTCATGATGTGCTGCTTCAAGGCACCCATTGTAGGTGGCAGCTTATCACTTTCTGCAGAATGTACTTGCAGAATAGGTGCCAGCATAGATCAGGATTGCTTGAGATCTGAATGCCCTTCAGACAGTATGCCTGGAATACAAACCTGGCCAAGGTTTGCAGGACATTCTCGCTCACACCTGTGTCATCACATAGCATGGATAGAGCCCTGATGATGTCATCATCAGCATCTAGGAACAGCTTGAACCAGGTCAGTTTGC
Source organism: Paralithodes platypus (assembly GCA_032716605.1). Lineage (NCBI taxonomy): Eukaryota > Metazoa > Arthropoda > Malacostraca > Decapoda > Lithodidae > Paralithodes > Paralithodes platypus. Next base: position 41,018,447 of record CM064502.1, on the reverse strand, counting down.
CTATTCGTGCAAAGCGACCAGTGTTGTCGGCCCCAGAGAATGCGTGCAATGCTGGCAAAGCTTTTGCCTTCGCTGGTCCCAGAGCTGTCCATATTGGCTTGATGTGAAGCATCCCTGAAGTCATGGAGATTGAGGTGTTCTTTGGCAGCACATCATAATTCGCTATGAGCAGGACAAGAACATCGGTATCAGGAGAGAAGAACGTCATTTCCACATTCCTTGAGGAGTGGGCAGTTGCAGCGACTCCCAGGCTTATCATCAGCGTATCTGCTTCCTCGTGGTTGTTGTGAGGGAAGTGACCGACATCCTTGTTGCTTCTTGTGTGGCCTGCGGCAGATGTGATGATCAGCTTGGACGAATCTTTGTTGTAGTCCAGTGTTTTCTGAGCCAGATACTCTGTGAGATCGGCCTTTGTCTGGTCATGTGACAAGAAGCGACTCATCATGATGTGTTTGATTCTGGTCTCATCTTGTACTTGATACTGTACTGGGTCCCTCCCTTGTCGCCTCTTTTGCCTGGTTCTGTTCTTCAGGGAATCGGCCTTGTACGTGTCAAACACAAGAATAAATTCATCAAAGTCTCTGGTGAGGTTCACAAGTCTGTCATTAAAGTAAACACTGAGATCCTTCACGGTCACAACAGATGCATGTTTCTTAGTCAGCTTCTGGAGAAGAACCATCCCATCAACCACTGTAATTTTCCAAATGAGATTGTCAAAATCTGAATCAGTCTCCTTGGGGTCTTCTTCTAGTTGTTCCCTTGCTTCTGTAATGTTCTGGCGTTGCCAATTTGTCCAGTGCGTGAATAAGTTTGAACTTGTCACTGCATGGCAAGGGCTCTCCATTTGGGGCAAAGAGTGCCCTTGGTGTCACCGTGAACTCATAGGTGCCAACCGCTTGTTTGTGGTCAACATCTCTGTTGGAGCGGGCAAGAACCATCAGCCTCCCATACAGGTCTTTGGTTTCCTTCAGATCCACGACCTTGTCCCGAACTTTCACTGAATATTTCTTGTTGCCTGACATGTACATCTTGTTGTTTTCTTTCTTCACAGGAGCCCAGATGCTGACTTCTCCATTGATCCGCTCAGACACGTACTCTTCATACAGCTTCTGGCCAGTAACATCTATGTTCAGGATCTGCGGCACATACTCATCTGGGACGTATGCATGCATTATGAGATTGTATATCCTGTCACCCTCAACAGCAAATGGATTGTCGTGGCTCACTATGGCATCTTTGAGTTTAGTGATGGTTCCATGCTCCCGCTTGACCATGCTTGGGGAATGGTCATGATGTTCCATTCTTTGGTCTCCTGTGACGCAGAACTGGTCCTTGAATTGCTTGGCCATGGCGGACAACACTGGAGTGGCCAAGAAGAACCTCTGCCTTGCGTTGGCGTTGTTGGAGATGCCAATTAGGCCAGTATGGACCTTCATCATTCTGTTTACCTGTTCACAAGCATGGTCGGCACCAAGAGACACTAACGGGATCCTACTCTTCGTGACAGAGATGTTGCCTTCTTCCAGTTCTTTCCACGTCTCCGGGTGTTCTGTCTTCAGTGTATGCATGTCTGCTATGTAGCGTGGCCAAAGTCGCTTGTACTTGATTCTGTCCATTGCGAAGAACAACTGGCTGAGTGCTTCTCCTGCTCCGAGGTGGAAACGAAGATCAGCATTTCGAGAAGCAGTCACAAAGTGTAGAATCACCTCCACTCGGTGCAAGTAGTTCATCATGGACTGGAACATCGCATTCTTGGCCTTCTGTTCTTTCCAGACAAGCAGCCTCTTCACCACATTCCCCTCGCTCAATGTTTGCAGCAGGTTGACATTGGCTTGCTTCACAGATTCAGCTTTTGTGTTCATGTCGATCTTAGAGTACGCCGCTTCTACATCAACTGAAGCTTCCAAGCATACTTCTTTCAGGTCTGGGTTGTCCTCGAAGAATTGCTCTATTGCCAGTTCATACAAGGCAACGTATGAGTTGATGTGGGCACGCAGGGAACGCTTGTAGTGAGTACATTTGAGGATCTGTCTGACGGTGGCAGAACCATACACATCTGCTTCCAACCAGGCATCATCTATGCCAGAGTTCTCGATTGATGATCCTAGGGCTCTTAAAGCAGCCATGACTATGTGCAGCTCTCCAAGTCGTGGCAGCACTTTTCCTTTCAGGTCTTGCCTAGCATCCACTAGCTGAACCACTTTCTCATACAGGGCCATGTCCATTGAGATAACCGTGATATGTTCTTCCCCAACTGCTAACTCCTTCAGTTTACAAGCCTGCTTCATTACTGTCAGCAGTGTTGCCCACTCATGTGCCACTTCTGGAAGGAGTGGCAAGGTACCTACTTCGGTCACTGGCTTGCTTGTTGACAGCAAGGAGTTGTAGGCGGCCCATCCTGGAATCTTGCTTGAACCTTCCTTCGTCCTAGAAAGGATAAACGCAATCAGCCATCCATTTGTTTGACCTGATAGCTGGCCTCTACACCAGAGTTGTTGATGGTGAGCTCATTCACCCTCTTGTGTGGTGTTGTTTTTGGCTTTTCGCATGGTAGTATTGGTGTATGATGTGGCAGCACCGAGAGACTCCTTGACTTTGAATCACCAATCTCCAGAGGTGGGGCGATTGGCTCTCCAGGTGCATCAGCCCTCTGGTAAACAACAGTAACTGCCCCATGGGTGGTACCCTTGCCATCAAAAGTATCCTCAGCAAAGTCAGTATTGTCAACAGCGAAGAACACAAAGGTGCTTTTCTTCAGGAAATATGGTACATACAGCCCCAGGAACTGCTTTGTGTTCTCCACCACTGCATTGGCGAGGGCAGTTTCTATGATAAGGGCACAGCTGTACGACACACAGTAGCCCTGGGCATTCAGAAGGTCCAGCAGTGTCTTGTTTCTGGTGTCGTGGTGGACAGTTAAGGCCAGTCCCAGCACTTGAGGGTTTTCCCTGGTTTGTTGAGCCCGGAATCCAGCACCGTCGTCCCGTGGCTTCAGCATGACCTGCCTCTTGGACTTGGAGGCAAACATCAAGTTTTGGCCTAGGGATAGTGCAGCTTTGTTCACAGCAATTGTCCGACCTTCTGTTTTCAGCTTGTCTCCAGGTCCTGCTATGATCCAGCGGAGCATGGTGTACAGTTCTACTGGTACATCTTCTAGCGTACTGGTTACCACTGTTGAACTTGAACCTGGCTTCTTCTCGGACCTAGTGAACTCTTCAATTCGATAACGAATGATCTGAGCAGCTTGGTAGAGGGTTTTCATGCTGTCCATGTCATCTTCAATTAAAGCAGCATGAACCATGTCAGCTTTGCATGCATCAGGACAGTACAAGACTGCTGGATCCCTCATGTTTTTCTGTCGTGCTGATTTTAATACTGACAATTCAGACAGGATTTGTTCTTTCAGCCAACGCCTACTATAGGCAGGGGATTGATTTGCCAGGGCCTCTGAACCGCCGAGCAGTGTGACATACGCGTTTTCAATGTCCTGCATCGACAGGTATGCACCATCCTTTGCCTCATTTTGTATGATGTTGATCAGTTCAATTAAGCTTGCAACTTGCGTTGGATCTTTTTCTGTTCTCTGAGCTTCCTTTCTGTGATCCCTCTGAGAATGGAAGACGTGCTTGGTCCAGCATGACTTATGGTACTACTCATCCATTGCATGTGCGTCACCATCAGCAATACAAGCGCTGTACCTAGTTCTGAGTTCAGGGTCTATGCAAGATTTCATTGCTCTTTTCAGGGCTTGTCCAGCATTTGCAGTTCTTACAGTGAACAGTTTCTCATCACCTCTCTGCTGGCAAAAGAAACACAGATCCTTGTCCAAGGGCCATGTTGAAGATCTAGTGAAAGGTGCGGAAGCAGTCTCCTTCGTCGCGTCATCAGCGCTTCTTGACCTGCGCCCTCTCACTCTTGGTGTGTGTGTCCCAGTCAGTATGGAATGTTCATGTCGGTCTCTCGCGCGTCTGCTCTGGATCAGGTTGGTGATGCTGGCGTAGCACGCATGATGCCACACTGCTCGATCTTGTTGCAGTGTCTCTTGCGTGCAATCTGCAAGTCGCTTCTGTAGTGCAACACACTCAGCATCATGTAAGCTGGCCCACTCCTTGACTTATTCCAGAAGACGGTTGTAAAAGTTCACTCTTGGTTGCAGCACTAAAGTTCCAGCTTCTTTTTGGCATACAATGCAGATTTTGTAGTCTGTAGTTTTGGACGAGCGTCCTGGTCTAAGTTGGGGAACTTCACTCATGGTTCAGGTAGTCTTCACTTGCATAGGAACCTGAAAGCAGAGAGAACCATGTATTAGAAGCGGACAATTTGGGTATTATTTTTTCTTATTTTGTCTTAAAAAAATAGATTAATCCTATCCTATCATAAGTCTATGAGCATTTGGAGGGAGAGCAAAACCAGGAAACTGTTAACTTCAGTAATACAAATAATTCAAAATGAATTATAAAAGCTAGATAATAATATAATAATGTAACAGGAAAAATGCGAATAGAATGAAACAGAAATATAATCAAATTAATTCCGGATCAGGAAGTAGGAAGGAAAACAGGAAATAGTTAACTTGGGAATCATATGGGGAGGTAAACTGGGTCCGTATATAATAAGATATAAATTAATCAAACTCATTATTCTTAACTGTAATATCCACCATAAAAATTAATGAATGTGAGAGATAGAAAGTGATAAAACTCATTATTCTTAATCTTCATACTCATCAGTAAATATTGATGAATGTGAGGACGAAACTGCCTGGTATCGAACCCGGGTCCACGTACACGGGCGATGCCACACTGCTTCGATCTCGTTGCTGAGTGTCTAGCATGCAATATGCAAGTTGCTTCTGTTGGGCAACACACTTCACTCATGGATCAGGTACTCTTTACTAGTATACGAACCTGAAAGCAGAGAGAGCCATGTATTGGAAGTGGACAATTTGTTTTGTCTTAAAATTATATTAATCCAATCCACAGTGGCAGAGGTTATGTGTAGCCCATTGTGAGTTGTTTCATTGGATTCCTTGCCCCTGAAAATGTATGGTTAGACACCAAAATCATAAGACTATGAGCATTAGAAGTGGAGATAATGTAAAATACATACAAAAATGGCCGCCATTTTGAAAATCCAAGATGGCCGCCATATTGTAATTGAAAACATTGTAAACATTGATTTCCTGGTTCAGAAGGTCCCAAAGTTTCTAAAAATGTATAGTTTTGCAAATCTCCAAAAAAATCCAACGAAAGCCTTTTTTTGTACATTGGGAACTGGACTATATGTTATTAGTGAGAGCACAGGTACCTATTTTAATTATGTAGGGTGACGGCGCTTGGAGCCCTTTCTTCCCCACGCGGGCCCCTGGCTAACTCCTTCGGCCGCGCTAGTACTTCACTCCAGAGTCAGACCTTATAGTGACCACACGTGTTGTTCAGTGTGTCATTTAGTTCCCTTAATACCGCATATATGTTTTTAGTTCTTTAGTGGATAGTAGCAGAGCAAGGCTGGAATCATTTTGAACATTAAAGTTTTGTCTCAACTTACTTAGTTTGCATTCTAGAGTTTTCTGCATTTGTTAGATATAAGTACTGCAGCGGCTTGGCATTCTAGATATAAGCTTCACACCTTTTTGCTTCCATTTCTTTTCCTTTATTCTACTGCATTGTCAATTATTATTGTATGTTATATTGTTTAATATTGAGGTTGACATCTACAGTGGTATAGTGACTGGCTTGTTTGGACTAGCTGCATGACAGCCATCCCTAACCGACTGAAATGTCAACCATTGTGTTTCATGTGTTAAGCTACTGCATTGGACTTCTCCCACGATTGTTGTTTCGTATTATGTTCGGTTCCTGAGCGACTGAGCATACTATGAATTGTTCTGGGAGTCTAGTAGTATTATGTTTTGGTATTTTCTGTGCAGTTTAGAATAACCTTTAGAAGTACTCTTGAATTACTAATAGCACTATCAACCCCGAGTCAGACAGGCCCCGACTCTGAGACAGTAGATATTTTTGTGTCTCCTTTATTACTGCTTTAATAGAGCAAAGAGGAAGATAAACTTTTTTCCTAGAGATCCTGCGTGTCTTGGTGTTTGAGTCAGATATTAAGAGCGTGTCTGTTGCAGGGTTAGTGCAGTATGGTGAGCATTGTTGGGTGCAGGACTACAGCATTGTCGTCTTTTTGCTACGGCGTTTCTCTTTGGACAGTGCTGTGGGCTAGGCTATTGGAGCATTTGCTTTCCCCGAACCTCCCCTCGTAACAGTAGCGACCTCAGGCCAGGATTGTGATAGTATAGAGTTCTTGGTGGTGTGAAGTTTATTATATTTAGATTGACCTTTTTGCTTGATTGTGTAGTAATTTACTTGCAGTTGAAAGTCTACGGACTTAGTACTCTCATTTATTAACCTGTGTCCACAACTATTGCTAAGCTGTCGCATGTTGATTTCATTCCTGTTCATATCATGGGGAAGGAGGACATTTGTGAGTTTATTTGAACTCAACTTAGTCAAGAAGAGGTTGCTAGCAGGAGTTGTGATGAATTAAGACATGTTTTGGAGGCACAGTGGTCTGTCTAAGGGAGAGTTAGTTCAAGAGGTGTGTAAGTTGGTTGCGCAGCCTACTGGTCCTCATGATAAAGCTAGTACTCGTGCTGTGGATGATACTACCATCCAGCATGAGCCACAGCGCCCTAGCAGTCAGGCTAGCTATCATTCTACTGGGGCCCGGAGTGGAGCAACAACTCCAGAACTAGGTAATACTGTATTTAGGCAGTCTCCCACTATTACCACAGTGCCTGCCACCATGCCTCCACCGCCAGCTTTTAACCCTATCAGTATGGCCCCTTCATTTTCACAGGGCTATGTTTATGCCCCTATGGTCAGTGCATTTGTTTCGAGTTATGCTAGCAATCCCCAGTGTCCTTCTTTCCCCCATGTGTCATGGACTACACCCCAGCATTTCACTGCCACTCATACGGTGGGTGCTCAGCACAATGTTTCCCCTTATGCCCAGTTTCCTCCTATAACCCCGATAGGGTCGAGAAGGAGTCCAGAGGTTGTGCTCCAACTAAAGAGAATGGAGATGGAAGAGAGACAGAGAGAATGAGAGCTTGAGTTGAGCAAGATGGAGATGGGAGAGAGACAGGGAGATTGATTTGGAGAAGACGAAGTTGGAAACTAGTGGGCAAAGACGATAGGGGAATAATGCTGGGCATGAGTCTAAGGAGGAGGCAGAAGAGGTGCTGTTGTCTCGATGGCTGAAACTCGTGCCGACCTTCGATGAACTTAAGGTCACGTTTTGAGAAGAAGGCCCACGAGTATCAGTGGCCGAGGCAACGCTGGGCAGTGTTGGTGTCCAATGTATTAAAAGGCAAGGCTCTTGATGCATACGATCACCTAGAAGTGCAGGAGTTAGAGTATGATGTACTTAAGGAAGCTGTGTTAAAAGCCTACAAGCTTCGTCCTGAAGCTTACAGACTAGCGTTCAGGGGGGCTCGGAAGTGGCAGGGGGACTCGCATGTGGAATGTGCCAGGTACCTGCGCGATACTCTAGCTAAGTGGTTGCACTCAGAAACAGCTAAGACTTTTGAGGCGGCGTGTGAGGTTTGGCTGATGGAGCAGTTTACCAGCATAGTTGAACGGGACATTGGGGCAAAATTAAAAGAAAAGCGGTTTAAATCATTAAGGGAAGCAGCAGTTTGGGCTGATGACTTTGCACTAGCCCAGCGTGGCAGTTGTATGGGCAGCGTTTTTGGTGACAGGAGAGACCGACCTGTGCACCAAGCAGCCAGTGTCCGCTCGCCCATCATCACCCAAAGTTACCACAAATAAGACACAACATCTTAACAAAGCTGACAACCAGCGAGTTTCTACGAAAGTGAGGTGTTACTTTTGCAAACAAGTGGGTCATACAAAACCTCAGTGTGCTAAATGGAAGGCTATCCAGGAACCCAAGGCTGTCCAGTTGGTGGCGACACTAGGGGAGGTGCCTGTGAAAGGCGAGCCAGGTACAGGTGAGTCTGGGGGGCAGTGTAGGCCAGCGGTAAGCAGGGTTGTAAGTACTTCGCCGCCCCAGATGGTATTACCAACTGAGCATAACCAGACTTCCCCTGATTGGTGTCGGCCATTCATACATGATGGATTAGTACGGGTTGGGGAGCAGACGTACCCTGTCAAAGTGTTCATGGATACTGGGGTGCAACAGTCCATGTGTCGCAACCTGGCAGGGGGACCTATTAGCACGGGAGAGTTTGTACTATGTAGGGAATCAACAGTGAGCAATGGTGTGATTTAGTCCCGGTGACCCTAGAGTGCCCACTTTTGACCGCCGAGGATAAGGTGGCCATGGTGGACACTCTGCCAGTTGAGGGGTTGGACCTTTTGCTCGGGACTGACTTGGCTGGGGATGTAGTTTTCCTGCCTCCTATAGTCGTTGCTGAGGCTGCTTTTGATCCCCCTACTGGTGGTGGTTTGCAAGAAGATAACATGGACTTAATCTATCCTGTTGGTGCAGTGACCCAATCAGTGGCACAAGTGGCACAACAGGGGGATGATTTAGTGGATGCAGAGGCCGACAGCCATGAGTGCGGGCCATCCCATGATGCACTACTAGATGATACTGGCTCGGAGGCAGCTGTGGGCCTGGCTGACCCCAGTGAGGCTAGTAGAGGTGACCTAGTGCTGGACAAGGAGTCTAACTTAGTGCCGCCGACTCAACCTTCTGATATATTTGAGAGGTCAGAGTTAACTGCCTTGTCGGAGATACCTAGAGACAAACTGAGCAAGTTGCAGCACGAGGACCCGAGTCTGGGCCTCCTGTTTAACCCCTTATTGGCAGCGCGCAACATATGTCGAGTGAAATAAATTTGGACTATGTGGCGGTGCACGACAGCTTTCGAGTGCCATTTTCAGCACGTAATGTTGCTGAGAGAGAGAGCTGAGCGGAGGGACGAGCGTAGTAACCTTATGACCGCTCCCCACGACCACCGCGGGTGTACTGAACTGTATTCTAACTTTCTCCCCCTCTTCTCACTCGCTACACAGGGAATTATGTACGGAAATTACCTTATTTTAGTTTTTTTGCACTCGTGTTGCACGATCGTTGCAAGAGAACCAGTGGTCGTACAAGGATGGTTCGGGTGTCATTGGAAAGCTCTGTTTACGCCCTTTCAGGGATAGATACTTGTTTTACGCTCTGGGTCTTGTTTATGCATGAAAATGAGCACGGAACAACCCTATTTAGGGTAAAAAAAAAAACGCTGGGCGGTACATAGAAATTACCGCCTAGGCCGCTCTTAAGGTGTTAAGAAGGTTGGTACGACTGGTGGGAAGAACGGTCCAGAGAAGTTTATTGTAAAAGGGACATTGTTGTATCGGCAGTGGACGCCGGATACGGACTCAGGCTTGAGGGAGGAGTAGTCGGTGGTGCCTGCCCAGTTCAGGGAGGAGCTAGTTAGGCTAACGCTTGAGGCACCACTGGCGGGTCATTTAGGGGCACGTAAGATTACTGATAAGCTACGTTTTCATTTTTGGTGGCCTAATATGCATGCATTGGTGACTACTCTTTTTTTGTCATGTCCTATTGGTAAGGTAGTTGGAAAACCCCACCAAGAAATACTTGTGGCACCTTTGATCCCTATACCTGCAGTTGAACCGCCATTTACTCATGTCATAGTTGAAATGGTCGGTCCCTTACCACCCACCAGTTCATGAAAAATAAATACTTGCATACTTTGATGGATAATACCACTAGATACCCGGAGGCTATTCCGGTTAGCAGCATGAACGCAAAGATGAAAGACCATTATGACAAGCAGGTTAAATCTAGGGCATTCAAGGTGGGCAACGAGGTTTTGGCACGGTTGTCAGTTCAGAGTCGACCCATGGCTGCTAAGTTTTGTGGTCAGTACCAGGTCATTAAGCAGATTGGTGAGGTTGACTATGTAATAGATACGCCCGACCGTCGCATAGCCTCCCAATGCTGCCCTATTAAAATGCTAAAGCCCTACCAAAGACCGACTGCATCTGGCCGTGGCGCTGATGGAGGTGATGCAGCGCAGGCAGGTGTAGCCGCAAGGAATGTGGGGGTGCGCATGTCTGGTATCGGAGGGGAAACCTTAGTCCTTGAGAATGGGAGTAACTGCACAGGTGCTATTGATTGTCCCTCTCATGACCTGGCTGTATTAGGGACGGAGGAGGAGAAGGAGGGAGACTATCTAGAGGCTGCGGTCCCGGCTGGGTTGTGGGAGGGCAATGGGTATATTGCTCTTTGAGACAAGTTGCAACCTCTTGTTCCTAAGCGGCAAGAAGAGTTGTTTACTAGGCTGTGGCAGTACTCCCGCATGTTTGGTGATTCTCCTTGCCTGACGTCAGGGGCGGTACCCGACATAGAGGCTGGAGATAGTACAATGCTCAAGTTGGCCCCCTACCATATAAATCCTGCTCGGCAGCCTGTCTTAAAAGCAGAGCTGGACTACATGTTGGAGAAGGGTCTAGTGAAGAAGGTAGAAGGTGAGTGGTCTTCGCCTGTGACTTTACAACCTAAACCGAATGGCAAGATCTGCTTTTGTGCTGATTTCAGGAGGGTCAATGCATTATCCCAGACAGACGCCTATCCATTACCCAGAGTTGACGACTCCATAGACTACATCGGCCCTGCCACGTTTCTCACTAAGGTGGAGATAGTGAAAGGTTATTGGCAGGTCCCGTTGCCTGAGAGAGCGAAGATAAGTCCCAGTCTTGTGGTGGACTGGGCAGGTTATCAGTGTCTGGTGATGTTTTGCTGCCGGAACACAGTCTGGATGTGTGGCATGTTAAAGGCACTGATAATGTTATGGCTGATTGTTTGTCACGGGAGGGTATGTTATAAGGAGAACCCTTGCCGGTCAGTCAGTTTTAGTGTAGCCTCCTACTTTGGTTTGATTAGCATGTTTACGTCTGGTGCTTGTTGGTTGCCGTATGTAGCCCAGCGTAGGGTCGTAAAGTAGGAGTTTCTGTGTTTCTGTTTAGAAGAAAAAGTTTAAATACAAAAATATAAAAAATATAAAAATACTAGAAAAAAGACTGTAGTTGTGTATGTCTTGTAGTGTTATTGAAGTATAGGCAGTCTGTTGTTTCAAGATGCACCAACAGACTCCCCCTGGGTGTGAGGGTGTCACTTCCACTTGAACTATAGTTACTTCAGTTGGAAGTATTGCATAATTCACAAAGCCTAGATGTGAAGGGGGGGGGGAGGGGGAGGCTAGCTGCTTTTCTTTAGTTTCTTCTTCCTTTGTGTGCCTCGTGGGAACGCTGTTGTCGTCATTGGCTGGCGCCATGCAGTTTATTGTCATTGTTGCCACGAGTATAATAACCTCTTTTGTTCAGCCCTTAGGGGATTATTTTGTTTATCATAAGTTTATCATAAGATGATAGAAGAATGACTATAGATCAGGCAGGGGAAGTGGTGGTGGACAGGAGTGAATGGAGAATGCTTGTGAATAGTTGAGTGAACACATGGTCATTTGGAGTAAGGGGTCGGGCGCAAGTTGGACTAGATAATAGTCCATCAGGCACCTGGCCCGGGGAGACGATTAATATGAAGGGTGCGCCTGGAAGTGTGGTGGGAGGGCTTGTGGCTTTGGCTCCGCTGCATGTCTGCCTGCCGAGATCGGAACCTCTCCGGGTGGTCGGGGGCCGGGGGAGTGCTGGAGCGACCTTGGTGACCCTGGTCTCTGGGTCTTCTCCTGGGTGACCTGGATGTGTGTGAGTTTGTGCTTTTTATCTGTGTTTATTTGTTGTTTTATGTTGTTTTTGTGTTTTCCCTGTTCTTGCTCTGTCTTGAGTCGGCTACCCCTAAAATGGGGATTGGGCCTGAGCATATAGATAGATAGATAGATCATAAGTTTGCACAATGATGTCTTATGTTTGTTTGATTACTCCTATGTTATTAGTGAGAGCACAGGTACCTAGTTTAATTATGTAGGGTGGCGGGGCTTGGAGCCCTTTCTTCCCCACGCAGGCCCTTGGCTGATGCCTGACTCCCTCGCCCGCGCTAGTACTTCACTTCAGAGTCAGACCTTATAGCGACCACACGTGTTGTTCAGTGTGTGGTAGGCTTGCTCATTTTGAACATTAAAGTTTTGTCTCAACTTACTTAGTTTGCATTCTAGAGTTTTCTGCATTTGTTAGATATAAGTACTGCAGCCGCTTGGCATTCTAGATATAAGCTTCACACCTTTTTCTTCCATTCCTTTTCCTTTATTCTACTGCATTGTCAATTATTATTGTATGTTATATTGTATATTATTGAGGTTGACATATACAGTGGTTTAGTGACTGGTTTGTTTGGACTAGCTGCATGGCAGCCAGCACTAACCTACTGAGATGTCAACCATTGTGTTTCATGTGTTAAGCTACTGCATTGGACTTCTCCCATGATATTTGTTTCGTATTATTCTTGGTTCCTGAGCGACTGGGCATACTATGAATTGTTCTGAGAGTCTAGTAGTATTATGTTTTGATAATTTTTGTACAGTTTAGAATAACCTTAGAAGTACTCTTGAATTACTAATAGCACTATCAACCCCGAGTCGGACAGGCCCCGACTCTGAGACAGTAGATATTTTTGTGTCTCCTTTATTACTGCTTTAATAGAGCAAAGAGGAAGATAAACTTTTTTCCTAGAGATCCTGCGTGTCTTGGTGTTTGAGTCAGATATTAAGAGCGTGTCTGTTGCAGGGTTAGTGCAGTACGGTGAGCATTGTTGGGTGCAGATCTACAGCATTGTCGTCTTTTTGCTACAGCGTTTCTCTTTGGACAGTGCTGTGGGCTAGGCTATTGGAGCATCTGCTTTCCCCGAACCTCCCCTCGTAAATATATATATATATATATATATATATATATATATATATATATATATATATATATATATATTGTTACGTATCTTGATCCTCAAGTGGTTAACTTGATGAATCTAGATAGCACAGAGATATATATTAAGGTATCAGTCAGCTGAAGGCAAAACAAAAGTAAAATCTAATAAAATAATTTCCTGTTGTTGCTTCCTTTCCTTTCGGATCTTAGGACTTAGTATCCTTTATTGACTGATACTCTTTAATTATGAAAAATACTGAAACTAATTAAAGTCATGTAGTATTTATAAAGAATTATTATTTAACCGAAGCTTAGTAGGCTATGGTTATGAACCGAATAAGTTATAGCTAAAGAAGGACTATTAATTTTATAAAAAGTCTTGAAAGATAAATATTAAAGTAAGAATATTTCTGTCTCTTACCCTTTTTGAAATGAATAGATAGTTTTCTTCTATGTCCTTTTATTTATATTTAATGTAATTATTCTTGGTTCTTGTCTTACGTTAATAGGATTATATTATTATTATCATCAGGAGTAATATCAAAGTCACATAAAAAGTTAGATATATATTTAATAATTAGTTAAATGTATTTCTTAACCACGTAACATTGAGGTTTGATTATGAGTAAATAAAGTTACAGGATCGCTTCATAGATTCGATTCAAGTCTCACTCAATTAATATGAAAAGCAAAATATAATATTTTGAAGCAAAAGAATTTTCTTCAGCTTAGGAAATCACTAGAAGTAATATTAACACAGCCATGTTAGTCTAAGGCGATATTACTAATACGAGACAATAGCATCACCGTACTAAGCACCGTTAAGCAATGTAAGCTTAATTCAAAGAAAATTAAAGAACTCGTAAGTATTAATATAAAACAATTGTATTACTTTCATCATAACCCAATTACTTAAAGAGTTGCTTTAGTCCACAAGTTAGTCAACTAAAATAGTTAAGTACATAATAATAGCGTTAACGTTAAATCCCAATCAAATAGTTACGTACATAATAGTAGCGTTAACGTTAATTCACAATCAAATAGTTAAACACATAATAGTAGCGTTCACGTTAATTCCCAATCAAATAGTTAAACACACAATAGTAGCGTTCACGTTAATTCCCAATCACATATCTCACTAACCAACATAACGTAAGTGTTTACACCGAACACACATTTATATAATCGGACTGACAGTCACAATCCCATTATAATACTTCACCCCGTCTTCCTCCAGCTGCAAGTTCACCTTCCCCAACTCCAAATGAGACTGATTTGAATGCCCACAACTCGGGTCTTATATACCAAACAATGATGGTGTAGGAACGAATCAGGAGGCGGGGGGTGGTGCCTGCTCCAATCATAGCTCCTCGAGTCGCATAAAAGGTGCCTGGTCCACTCACAGCTCCTGGCGTCGATCATACGTCATAGCATCGGTCATCGAGGTAGTTTGCAGGGTCCCCTATGACGCACGCAGGTGTGAAGGCTTGTTTGCAGGTATGCGGGTGAGCTGGTTTACCCACTCGCTCGTTCGCTCGCTAGTCTGCTTCACCGTTTGGGTAGTTTGGCTCCTTCAACTCTAATTCTAACTCTTAAATTAACATACAGGGCTCCGTATGTCAGACCTCCCCCCTAGAAAAGAGTTTAAGGAGTATAGTACATAATATTAAACATAATACATAAATAGATTCACCACCAGATTGGCAACAGCAAGATTATAATGAGGATATAATAAGGATATCACCCAAAGTAGGCAACGTCTCCAGGTACCACATCAGAACATAGCCGGAACGTAGCTGGAGCGTTATTCGAACTGCAAGGCATCTCACAGCTGAAGGCTTGACAGCGCACTACTAAAGCATAATATTTACCTCGCTACAAGGGAGAGCTAATTGCCAAAATCCTCTTATTAAATTAAACTTACTGCTGTATGAGGCCAAACTGGTAAATGCAATCTTTGATCCGTGGCAGTGGGTAGGTATCGTTCTTTGTGACAGTATTAACTTGCCTATAGTCCCTACAATACCTATGGCTCCCGTCTGGCTTTGGCACAAGTATGACCGGACTACTCCACTGGCTGAAGGCCCTTGTGATCAGCTGGTTTGAAAAATTTAAGTCAAGCTCGACCTGCAGTATACTCCTGCGTTGTGGTGAGACACGGTAGGGGGATAGTTTAATGGGAGTTGCATCCCCTACGTCGATGTCGTGCACGGCCAAAGAAGTGAGCCCTGGAGTATCACGGAACACACTGGGAGACTGAGATAAAACAGAGATTAGTTGGTTCGCTTGATCAGAGGGAAGATGACATAGTTTAGATGGTAATTCCCTCAAAGCCACTGAATTATACTGAAAGTTGGATAGGCTACATGACAAGTCAAAGTCTGCATGGATACCTTCAGGCTCTGGAACAGTCTGTTGCGGGTCAGTAAGAGAACTGAAGACTTTGTCCGCACCAGGCTGTCCACAGGTCCTGACATTCACTGCCACAGTGGGAGAATCTGGAGGAGAGGAATCAGGGGACCTATGGTAGGGCTTCAACATATTTATATGGAATACTTGCGTGGGCTTTCTCCTGTCTGGGGTAGTTACTAGATAATCAGTAATGCTCACCCTCCGAATGATCTTATATGGGCCCCTGAACTTGGCAGATAAAGGTTGGCCAAAAAGGGGGAGCAGGACCAAAACCTCATCACCGGGCTTAAACTCCCTCTCACAGGCTTTTCTGTCATACCATTTCTTCATGGAGCTTTTAGCCACTGTCAAGTTTTGAGCGGCAAACTCACATGAGGATCTCAGCCGGGTTTTGAAATCTGAAACATACTTGAGGTTTTGGTTCCCCTCCTGGCCAACTAGGCTATCCTGCAATAGTTGCAAAGGACCTCTTACCTGGTGACCGAAAACTAGCTCATTAGGGGAAAAACCCAGGGATTCAGTTGGAACCTCACGAGTAGCAAATACAAGAAAAGGTACCCCCTTATCCCACTCAACTCCGGTCTCTGTACAATACTTACGTAACATTCCCTTTAATGTCTGATGATATCGTTCGAGAACCCCTTGACTCTCTGGGTGGTAGGTGCTAGACTTAACATGCTCGATACCCAACTCCTTCAGGGACTGCTGGAAAATGTTAGAGGTAAAATTAGTTCCTTGATCACTTTGCACCTCATGGGGGAAACCCATTCTGGTGAAGAATTTGAGCAGTTCCTTTATGACAGTTGGAGCAGAGGTAGTCCTTAAGGGTATAGCCTCTGGGTAGCGAGTTGCCATGTCCATGATAGTTAATAAATAAATGTTACCTTGGGAAGTCTTAGGCAATGGGCCTACAATGTCCACTACCACCCGAGTAAAAGGATTCTCGAAAACGGGCAAGGGCACCAGAGGATGTACAGGCACCTTCTGATTGGGTTTTCCTGTCATCTGGCAAGTGTGACACACTCTACAACACTCCACTACATCTGCACGCATTCCTGGCCAGTAAAAGTGGACTCTGATTCTGTCTAGAGTTTTTCTCACACCTTGGTGTCCTGCCAATGGTATACAATGTGCCATTTCCATGATATCTCTACGACAAGGTTTGGGGACTACTACTTGATGGACGTCCCAAGCCCCGTCATCGATTGGTCTGTGTGGCGGTCTCCATCTTCGCCACAATACTCCTCCTTTGAGGTAGAAACATTCACCACCCTCCTTCTCACATTCCTCTTCACTCACGGACCTGGCAGCTAACTCCTTGCATTCACTATCATCTCTCTGTAGCTCTACCAGGCCACTAGGACAATTTGGAGGGGTTTCATGGTCATCGTTAGGGTCAAGATGAGCCATAAAGGTGTCAGATAAATCCACCTCAGTCACATCATCAGGCACAGTTGGAGCGTCATTCACACTCTCATCATCCCTTTCATCAACTCTTACATTCGGTACATTTCTGTCTGAGGGAACTGCTACTTGAGACATTGAACGTGTGACAGCACACACAGGGAAAACTGTTGGCATCTCCTTTTCGAGCTCACCGGTTAGTGGCTCGTTAACAGGGGAAAGTGACAAAATGGGGTCTGGTCGGACCTTCTCACCTGCTACATCATTCCCCAAAAGGAGTGTTACCCCAGGCACAGGGATATCTTGGGACCTACACAAAGCTATGGTGGCCTCACCCTGTAGTAACTCACATTCAATTTCGCCTTTTACCAAGTATGCATAAAACTGGCCTCCAGCACCTCTCATTACAACTGGTTCGCCAGGTGGGCACTCAGTGTAAGGATTCACCATGAGGGTGCTAGTAGAACCTGTGTCTCTCAGAATTTTTACCTCATGCATACAACCATTTAATCTCACGTTGCCAGATGAAATAAAGGGACGGTAACTGTCCTGCACTGATGGTGAAATTATTATTGGCTTAACCCAAGTGGGTTGCACCACACATGCTACTACACCCCTGTCTAGATGATTTACGTTAGCTGCTAGGTACTCCTTCTGTCGGGAGTCCTGCATTAAAGGAACTTTTGGTGCTAGGTACTCCTTCTGTCGGGAGTCCTGCATTACAGGAATTTTTGGTGCTAGGTACTCCTTCTGTCGGGAGTCCTGCATTAAAGGCACATATGGAGTTTGAGATACGGCGGCAACTGTTTGCCCCGATCTCTCGGTTTTCTCCTTGGCCCAGCACTGATAAGCTAGGTGGCCCCTCATGCCACACAAAGTACATACTTTAGGGGATATGGGAACGTTCCGTCTTTGAGCATTACTATTTATTTGGGCCCCACCTCTGTTACCATTGCCCTGAGTCGTATTTTTAGTTGGGGGAACAATTCTATTTTGGCTAGCTGGGGAAGACGTTATAGGCTTGTGACTGGGTCAGTCAGATTTGTGATTGGGATACTTAAAATTAGAACTAGAATTATCGTAGGGCTTCTTTCCACGAAATTTGTTGTTGAGCACGTATGTGTCAGCCATGTCAGTGGCGTCAGCAAGACAATCTACCTTTTTCCCCTTTAAATGATAGGATACAGAAGAATCATTTTCCATAGGAAATTTTCTAACAGGACCAACTCCTTCAGATCGTTGTAGCTTGTGACTTTCTTACTCTTGACCCAATGATTGAAAGTTTTAGTCATGGTCCTGGCAAATACCTTATGGGTTTCTTCTACTTTCTTCTGGTTTTTACGGAAAGATTGCCTGTAAGCCTCAGGCTGCAATTGATAGGTTTTTAGGATAGCTTCTTTGAGATTGTCATAATCCTGCCTAACTTCTGCTACTTCTGACAAATACGTGGCTCGAGCCTGCCCTGTCAAAACAGTTTGTAACATAAAAGGCCATTGATCTCTTGTCCACTTCATACCTCCAGCAACTTCCTCAAACAAAACAAAGAAATCCTGCACATTATCCTCAGTGAAAGGTGGAATGACACTAGTCATAGTCAATCCCAGAGGGGGAGCAATTACGGGAGCATTTGTATTGACATTTAGTTGAGCTATTTGATATTGATATTGATATTGTTCGGTCGTTGCTCTGGCTTTTATGCTGGCTTCTTCGGTATTTGCTTTTATTCTGGCTAGTTCTAGTTCGAATATTTGATCACCGGTCAACCCAGGTGGCAATTGTACATCAAGTTGGCTAGGTTTACTCGGGATCGCACCAACTGCTCCGTCACCCTCCCCGCCTTCTACAGGGAACAGGTGGGTTTTTATGGTCTGAGCCACCTCTACTTTAGACATGTTTGAGACAGTTAATTGGAGATGTGAGGCAAGCACTTTCAGTTCGGATTTTGACAGACAGTCAATATCAGGGGCTGTGGGTTCTGATTCTATGAAAACTCGAGCATCTTCGTCATTAATTAGTTGAGGCATGATTAATATTTTATTTTTAAGTAGTGAAACGTTAATAAAACAGAGTGAAACTGTATGAAACGAATCCTTGGCAAGGTCGCCACTCTTCAGTTACGTATCTTGATCCTCAAGTGGTTAACTTGATGAATCTAGATAGCACAGATATATATATTAAGGTATCAGTCAGCTGAAGGCAAAACAAAAGTAAAATCTAAAAAAATAATTTCCTGTTGTTGCTTCCTTTCCTTTCGGATCTTAGGACTTAGTATCCTTTATTGACTGATACTCTTTAATTATGAAAAATACTGAAACTAATTAAAGTCATGTAGTATTTATAAAGAATTATTATTTAACCGAAGCTTAGTAGGCTATGGTTATGAACCGAATAAGTTATAGCTAAAGAAGGACTATTAATTTTATAAAAAGTCTTGAAAGATAAATATTAAAGTAAGAATATTTCTGTCTCTTACCCTTTTTGAAATGAATAGATAGTTTTCTTCGATGTCCTTTTATTTATATTTAATGTAATTATTCTTGGTTCTTGTCTTACGTTAATAGGATTATATTATTATTATCATCAGGAGTAATATCAAAGTCACATAAAAAGTTAGATATATATTTAATAATTAGTTAAATGTATTTCTTAACCACGTAACATTGAGGTTTGATTATGAGTAAATAAAGTTACAGGATCGCTTCATAGATTCGATTCAGGTCTCACTCAAATAATATGAAAAGCAAAATATAATATTTTGAAGCAAAAGAATTTTCTTCAGCTTAGGAAATCACTAGAAGTAATATTAACACAGCCATGTTAGTCTAAGGCGATATTACTAATACGAGACAATAGCATCACCGTACTAAGCACCGTTAAGCAATGTAAGCTTAATTCAAAGAAAATTAAAGAACTCGTAAGTATTAATATAAAACAATTGTATTACTTTCATCATAACCCAATTACTTAAAGAGTTGCTTTAGTCCACAAGTTAGTCAACTAAATTAGTTAAGTACATAATAATAGCGTTAACGTTAAATCCCAATCAAATAGTTACGTACATAATAGTAGCGTTAACGTTAATTCGCAATCAAATAGTTAAACACATAATAGTAGCGTTCACGTTAATTCCCAATCAAATAGTTAAACACATAATAGTAGCGTTCACGTTAATTCCCAATCAAATAGTTAAACACATAATAGTAGCGTTAACATTAATTCCCAATCACATATCTCACTAACCAACATAACGTAAGTGTTTACACCGAACACACATTTATATAATCGGACTGACAGTCACAATCCCATTATAATACTTCACCCGGTCTTCCTCCAGCTGCAAGTTCACCTTCCCCAACTCCAAATGAGACTGATTTGAATGCCCACAACTCGGGTCTTATATACCAAACAATGATGGTGTAGGAACGAATCAGGAGGCGGGGGGGGGTGGTGCCTGCTCCAATCATAGCTCCTCGAGTCGCATAACAGGTGCCTGGTCCACTCACAGCTCCTGGCGTCGATCATATGTCATAGCATCGGTCATCGAGGTAGTTTGCAGGGTCCCCTATGACGCACGCAGGTGTGAAGGCTTGTTTGCAGGTATGCGGGCGAGCTGGTTTACCCACTCGCTCGTTCGCTCGCTAGTCTGCTTCACCGTTTGGGTAGTTTGGCTCCTTCAACTCTAATTCTAACTCTTAAATTAACATACAGGGCTCCGTATGTCAGAATATATATAATATATATATATATATATATATATATATATATCTTGTTATATACCTTTGATCACTTCCCAATGTCTTAAGTTCTCGCTAATTAAATCAGAACTTGTGTATCTCTTAACTTTGTGAATTGCTTCCTTACCTTATAAAATCATTTAGTGTTATCCAGACAATAAGGTATTATTAGACCGAAGTTCATGTAATTGGTTTAAACTCTTGATTATGAATATGAGATCTCTTTGCTAAACTGGAAGAATATCGAATATTGCTAGCCAGAATGTTGTTTTAATAAAACGATAAATGATCTTCTGTTTGAGGAATGAAGAGATACGAAGGAGAGTGGGGCAGCAGGAACATTTGTCAGCCAGAGTGGACAGAAGGGTGCTGAGCTGGTCTGGTCATGTTGAACGAATGGGAGATGAAAGGCTTACAAAGAGAATATATGAGTCAGGTACAATGGGAGATAGAAGGGCAGGAAGACCCCCATTGAGATGGAGAGACTGTGTTAGACAAGCTTTGGGTGATAGAGGAATGACTATAGATCAGGCAAAGGAAGTGGTAATACACAGGAATGAATGGAAAATGCTTGTGAATAGTTGAGTGAACACCTGGTCATTTGGGGGAAGGGGTCGGGCGCAAGTTGGACTAGATAATAGTCCATCAGGCGCCTGGCCTGGGGAGACGATTAAGGGTGCGCCTGGAAGTGTGGTGGGCGGGCTTGTGGCTTTGGCTGCGCTGCATGTCTGCCTGCCGAGATCGGAGCCTCTCCGGGTGGTCGGGGGCCGGGGGAGTGCTGGAGCGACCTTGGTGACCCTGATCTCTGGGTATTCTGGGTGACCTAGATGTGTGTGAATTTTGTGTTTTGTCTGTGTTTGTTCGTTGTTTTGTCTTGTGTTTTGTGTTTTCCCTGTTCTTGCTCTGTCTCGAGTTGGCCACCCCCAAGAAAATACAAACAAGAAAAATAATAAAATAGAGGAAAATAAAAATAAAAAATAGGACAAGTGGGGATTGGGCCTGAGCATATAGATAGATAGATAGATAGATTGTACAGTATAGGGGGTTTTAATGTATAGAGGCATATCTTAAATATCTTAAATACAATATCTAGAAATGGAAATGTGTTTTATAAATAGATAGAACAACATATTGTTCACGTTCCTAATTAATAAACTCGTTTATTGGTTATACTACCTGCAAATTAGAATGATATAAATCCCATGTTTGTTTCTATATTAGTTAAAGCAGTTTTATGTTATTACAAATGGTTTCAATGATACTCAGTTCATTAAATAATTTGGGAGATATACAGAGGATCACTGTTGGTTAGTATAAGAAAATGAATTAGAGTAATTTTGGTTTGGTAACAAAAACTATATTAAATATTTTCATAATTAACCTACAGTACAAACAGCCCTGACCAGATCATATAACACTTGCGTATGTCGGGTTACAGTCAAGACCATACATTACGACGAACATATTTGAATTAGTATCGAACGTAAACGAGACACTACCATGCTTAATAATAGCCCAGATGCTTCAGAACTTGGCTTTAAAGGTTTAAAGAATCAGATTGGTGTAACCTTACATGTGCTGAAAATTGCACAGCTACTGACAAATGTTTGTGAGCTCTTGCGTTGTCTTTTATACAAATATGTCCACTGCTGCTGATGTTCAGATAGAATCTGCTGTATATTAATAAATGCATATGTATTTATTAGTACATAGGTGATATAATCTGAATATCAATCTAAATTAATATAACTGGAAATAAAGAAAAACGCAAGAGTTCGCAAACATTTGTCAATAGATGCACACACAGTAAAAGTAAGAAGGATAACGACCAACAAAATGTAAACAAAAAGGGAGAGAGAGAACCTTATTGTGTGGCTAGAATGGAAGTAACTACACTTGGTAAAATAGCAACACAAAGCGTCAACTGTCACCACAATTATAATCCGCTGATGGGGCTTTTATACCAGTCTTTTCCCTTTACCATCTATTGAAATCATTCTCCAAATGTATCTATAAGTTTCGCCAACTCGGTTAAGTGAAATAAGAACTAAGGTTCTATCTATCTATCTATTGCCTGACGCCGTGATCCCCGAAGGGGTGGCCACGAACGAACCGCCCCCATGCACCTCTGTCCCCAGTCAGTCGACGCCCCTCCCCCCAACCAGCACCGCCTTCGTTCATGTAGTTCCTCACTCCAGAACTAAGGTTGCTTTCCTTATATCCGCTCATGGCCGAGTGGTTACGGTGCCCGACTCTCCCAAATATACCTGGAGTGAGTGGCTTCGAATCCTGGTGAGGATACCTCTTACCCAACCTGTCGTACAGTACATAATCGTACATAATTGATAGCAAATACATTTTTATAATTCATTTAATGCAGTTAGGTTTGGGCGATATTGGGGTGATGGGTTGGGAGGAGGTATTTGTTGACGAGTCGGAGTAGCCAGGTAACGGCAGAACTCAAGCATCGAGTCAAAGTGTTTTGGGTTTGGCCCCCTAATCGTCTTGTCTGAAATCCACAGTTTTATACACGGACTTTTTTGTTATATTTCAATAAACTGAAAACAACACGGGGTTATCAAAGTTTGGAAAGAAGGTGAAATTAGGGGAAAGAGTGATGGAGTGATCTAGCTACTGGACTGACAATTTTAAAGTCCTGGATTTAAATCCAAGACTTTACGATTGTAGGCTAGAAACAGATTGTAGGGAACTAGTATGAGGAAGTGAGTTGAGGTAAAATGCTTTTGACTTTACTCTTTCGAGAAGTGCGGTAGGGGTGGAACATCCTCACACATGCAAGCAATACTCGATACAGGGGCACACTATGCCCCGATACAAAGCAAGAAGCCGTGCAGAGGTTAAGAACCCATGGAGACGGTTGAGCACACCTAAATTTTGGGAGCCTGTTTTAGCAAGAGTGGTAATATGATCTTCCAAGAAAGGTCGGATGAAAAAGATACACCAAGATATTGACAGAAGATGAAGGGTTGATTTGTGTATTGTTAAAGAGTAATTGTTAGACATGAGGGCAGTTGCGATGGGTAGAATAGAAAGAGAAATCGGGTCTTGGAGGCATTGAAAGTAAAAATATGAATTTTTCTCTGCCCCAATTAGAAATAATTGATAAATCAGAAGATAAGGCATGCCATGGCCCTGTTTCGTGAGTTTTGGAGTGACTGCATGCTGGATTGTTGTGAAAAACTAGTTGAATAGAGTAAGGTAGTCATTAGCATACGAGTGGATAGGACTAGAGGTACAGTTGAGGAGATCATTAATGAAAGAGAACTGGAGACAGGACAGAACCCTGATGAACACCGGAGTTGATAGGTTGAGGAAGTGCGTAATGGCCGTCCACAACTGCAGCTATGGAGCAGTCAGAAAGAAAATTAAAGACAAATCACAGATAGAGGGACAGAAACCAAAGGAGGGTAGTTTGGAAATTAGAGATTTGTGCTAGACTCTATCGAAGGCTTTCGATATGTCTAACGCAATCAAAATAAGTCTCACCGAAGTCCTGAAAGGAGAATGACCAAGTTTTAGTAAGGTAGGCAAGAAAATCACTGGTAGAGCAGCCCTTAAGGAAACCGTATTGGCGATCTGAAAGTAGTGTATGGGAAGATGAATGCTTAAAAAAATGTAAAGTAAGAATAATTTACAAATCTTTAGAGATACACGAAATAAGAGCAATTGGATGATAGTTGCGAGGGTTGAGAGCGGTCCTTGGGACAGGTTGAATGAGACAACATTATCATTAGATATTCCAGCAAGAAGGAAAAACGTTAGAGGAAGGACTTTGCTTAGGCAAGGAGTCAGAACGGAAGAACAGTTTTTGAGTACAACAGGAAAAACACCATCCGGTTCATACGCCTTCTTAATATCAAGCCCACAGAGTGCAGAAAGTACATCCTTAGAAGAGATTATGATACTGGGCATAAGTTAGTGAGAGGGGATGGAGAGGGAGGAATAGGGCCGGAATCATCCAAGGAGGAGATTTTAGCAAAATTTTGAGCGATGAGTTAATTTTTGTCAGAGGAAGAGGTGACAGTGGTACCATCAGAGTGGAAAAGAGGAGGGAAAGAAGAGGAAGTTAAATTGTTGGAGAGGTTTCTGGCTAGATGCCAAAAAGCTTGGGAGGAGCTAGAGTTGGAAAGTTCAGAGCATTTGTTATTGATAAATGAGCCTTTAGCGAGTCCAAGAACAAATTTGGCTTGATTCCAGGCAGAAACATATGAAGTACGGGATTCTTGAGTTTGAAGGCGACGGTGCCGTTTGAATGCTTCCTCCTTATTGCGGATAGCAGTAGAACAAGCGTGAGTAAACCAAGATATTTGTGAGTTAGTTTGAGAGAAAGATAATGGAATATATGCTTCAATGCCGAAAAGATTAACCTCAGTAATGCACTCAACACTCTCTGAGGGCCACGGAAGCAAAACTAAATTAATGGGAAAACAAAGAAGAACTGACGTAGAGCCTTCCAATCGGCAGCGCCAACATGTCACAAGCGCTGCCGGCTGTGGGTTTCAGAAGGCTGTACTGGAGAGACATGATAGGTGACAGAGATCAGGTTATGATAAGAGCAGCCAAATGGAAGGAGAATATTTACAGTGTAATCAGAAGGATTAGAGGTTAGAAATAAGTCAAGGATGTTGGGCCAAACTCCAGGGCGGTCCAAGATACTGGTGGGGTGCTGAACTAATGTCTGTTCTAGGTTATTTAAGATAGAACAGATGTAGGCTTATTCACCAGGTTGGTCAGTGAAAAGAGAGGAGAGCCATTTGCGGTGGTGAACATTAAAATATCCTAAGATGGAGATTTCAGAGAAGGGAGAGATAGAAAGAATGTGTTCCACTTTAGAAGTAAGATAGTCAAAACAATTTGGTTAGTCAGTAGAGTAAGGGGAGATAAACAGCACATATATATTTAGTGAGAGAGTCAAAGTTGGGAACATAAGAGCAAGTAAAATTGTTGCGTACGTACACGCAACAGCCACCTTTGAATTGAGGATAGAGATATTACGAGGATATGGAGAATGTTTTGCGGTCTGTTGCCTTAGACAACTGCGTTTCGGTGAGGAAAAGTAAGTCAGGTTTGGCAGAAGAGAGATGGTGTTCTACAAAGAGGAAGTTAGAGGAAAGGCTGCAAATGTTACAGAAATTGATAGAGTAGAATGTAGAGGTCCAGGGTACTTTGAGGAGTCCAGACCAGGGGAAAAATCCGATGGGGGCATTTATGTTCCCCTCCCCACCAGCGGACTCCGAGGCTTGGCGTTGTGAAGTCATCATGTAAGTAAGTTTAGCAAAGGTAGTGTAGTATGTAATGTGTTTGTATTATAATGTATTGATAGAAAGAGAAGGCCTTTAAGAGGACACCCTTGGATTGCCCTCAATATTGATGTTCTAATTATTTTCGTTTTTTCTTTCCTTCCAAAGGATAATATAATCACATTTCTAGCTAGAATACTTTAAAATACTGTATTAAACAAAATTAACAATGTTGAAAAGCTTGTCAAAAAGCTTGTGAAAAATATAGCTGAATTAAGGGAAGATGATGTGGGATAAAGAGTAAAAAGTGGAGGGGAAGGGGGGGGGGGATGAAGAGAAAAGTTGGAATGAGAGACTGATGTGAGTGAGAGGGGGAAGCGGGGTGGGTTACAAGGAGGGGGGGGGGGGGGGGAGGCCATAAAGGTAGGAAGGAGGAGAGACCACGAGAGGGATTCAGAGAAAGTGAGAGTAAGAAAGAAGTCAGACGGAGAGATCAATCAAGCGCGCCATATAAGTTGAGAGAAAGAAAGATGGAACTGGAAGGACCTGGTAACCTAGAGGCCATCGTGACGTCACAAAACCAGCACGTGACTCGACTCAATATATTGGTCTCTTATATATTTGCCTCCAAGAACAGCATCACGGGTGCCCTGATTCTTGTATTCTAACTATATAAAATCAAATATAATCTTTCATTGGTTCAACAAGATCATCCTTTTTTCTAACTGACCACCATTTTTAATTAGATATGGTTTATAATTACTTACTGACTAATTTTCTTCTTTGTGTTCAGAGAGCCGTGCAATTAGTAAAGGTTTTCGCTAGATCTTTGAGGTTAGTCAGTATTCAGAATGTTGGAGTTATTATCAAACATACAAACTATTCTAAATCATTCATGTCCGACAGAAACCTGGAGTAACACTGAGGTTTACCTACTATGGGTTTCAGAGGCCGTGTTACATCGTTTTTCGGGAATAACTTATTAACAAACATGATAGTATGATATTTTGACACAGCTTTTTTTCACACCGTGCCCTAATGTTAGTCAATATAGTGCATTACCAAAAGTGTAGAAATAAGCCACTTGTCCCTGTGTCATGAGGTTAAAATCACACATTAATGAATAAGAAACGGACAAGGCTACCGTGGCTTACCTGTGAGAACCACCAAAACATTATTGCTCCTCCACCAAACAGTGTAGTTATCAGCCACCACCCAACCCTATTATCGCCTTTAAATTCAAGTTATCTGTCAATATCAAGTACAAATATACACAAAGTATGTATTTTTGTATAATTATATTTTTATATTGACAGATAACTTTAATTTAAAGGCGATAATAGGGTTGGGTGGTGGCTGATAACTACCGTGTTTGATGGAGGAGCAATAATGGTTTGGTGGTTCTCACAGGTAAGCCACAGTAGCTTGTCCGTTTCTTAGTCATTAATGTGTGACTTTAACCTCACGACACAGGGACAAGTGCCTTATTTCTACACTTTTGGTAATGCACTATATTGGCGAAAATTAGGGCCCGGTGTGAAAAAAGCTGTGTCAAAATAGCATACTGATCCAACTGTTTGTTTAAGTTATTCCCAAAAAACGATGTAACACGGCCTCTGAAACCCATAGTAGGCTAATTGAAGTGTGTGTCCCTTGCCTCACCTGTTACTGTTGTATATGATCCACACAATTTGACTGTATTATTAACACCTTACGAGCGGGCCCGTCATTTTTTTTTCCATTACGCGCCAAGCGGGTTTTTTTTTAACCATAAATGGCCTCGTTTCCGTGCTCTTTTTCATGCATAAACAAGAACCAGAGCGTAATACAATTATGTATCTCTGAAAGGGCGTTCATTGAGCTTTCCAATGACACCTGAACCATCCTTCTACGATCACTGGTTGTCTTGCAACGATCGTGCAACCGAAGGGCAAAATCGCTAAAATACGATCATTTCGTTACATAATTACGTGTGTAGCGAGGGAGGGTGGATGTGTGTGGAGTAGATGTCAGTAGGCCCACGGCAGCCGTGGCGAGCGGTCATGAGGCAACCTACGCTCCTCCCGTCGCTCGTCTCTCTCTCAGAGCCAATATTGCGCCAAAATTGCACACAGACTTAATTAAGTTGGGCCCCGCCACATAGTCCAGATTTTTCGATACAGACTTAAGTCGGGCCCCGATAGACAGGGGTTAAACCTTTAGTAAAACCTTAACTATTGTCTGTCGCTGATATTCTTGACATTCTCGTATGCATTCATACCGCCTTCATAAATAGCCACCAATATAACGAACCTTGCACAAGTTAAAGGCTAGTGATTAGCTTACAGTACAGAGCTTGATTTCATCTAAATCAATTAACAAAGGGTTTACTTTTATTAGTTTTGTTTTTTAATCAATTTTTAGTAAGAATGTATTATTCCAGTTATATGTGCATTGCAAAACTGACACCGTTTTCCGAGACGCCATCTCTGGCAGATCGGCTCTATACCTTTAAAGACACTGTCGCCGGAATATTTATAGGTTGAGAACTCTAGGAAACTTGGAGGGAGTCCATTTTTCCCAAATTGAGTTGGAATGAACTTAATTTTAGCTTTTTTGGTTCACTGAAGAAAATGAAGAAAATTATTTTGCGAGTATATTAGTGTGAGTAAATTATAACTTCTTTATAAATATTCCACTTCCACGATATATTATATAAAAATGTCTTCAAACACAATGTTAACGTAGATACAGGGAACGGAACTTTATTAGAGACACACAGAGAGATATAAATTATGCTTTGGTTATATAACTTATATACACAGAAGGAACCCACACAAATCTATAGGTATACTGTAGATGAAGGCCATAATAGTTGTAAGTTGTAAGAGGAAAGGCGGGTCACATGCATTCAGTTGTAAGTATAGTATAGACTACAAACATCTCTGTAGCAAAACACCAAAAAACGATATAGCATGAGTCGAATCTATGAGGAAGACGTAAATCAGTGGTGGTGCCTCGTAATTCCTTAAAAATCTTATTGCACCGGTTTATGAAGTAATGCCCCTTACCATCACCATCTCGCAAGATCATATTTAGAAAGGAAAGGAAGAGGAAGGGTGTATTGTATCAATAATCATATTGCATTATATGAAGATTTTGGCCTGCGGACATTATGCTCTTGAACATGTTCTAGTCAATGTTGCAAATATGATCATAATAACTAGACCGTGTTAATTAATACCGTTATAATAAAACTAAGTAATATTTAATCTTACAATAACTAATGAGCTGTGCGTGTGACAAAGTAAGAGCAACCGCAAGGGTCTGGAACTACATTACACTGGAT
Organism: Paralithodes platypus; assembly: GCA_032716605.1. Lineage (NCBI taxonomy): Eukaryota > Metazoa > Arthropoda > Malacostraca > Decapoda > Lithodidae > Paralithodes > Paralithodes platypus. The sequence continues at coordinate 40,989,448 of CM064502.1, read as the reverse complement.
TGGGGAGAGGATGAAATTTTTAAAGATGTGAAAGAATTCTGCTATGATGGAATATATGAAAAGGTATTATGGTGATTCACCTCTAATATTATTTCTTCACTAGAAAAACTTAGGATAATTATAGGGAATAGGCTCGCAGCCTTATTATACATAATTTATTAGGGACAATGTAGGTCTATGGAATCCTTATACTGTACTCATGTATAGTCCACTGTGGGAGAATAATTTTTATCACATTTATAAAACCCGATATTAATAGAACGCCCATTCTAATCAATCTCGGAGCTCTTTCGGACATCCTCACTGTTTACAAACGCCTTCTGTATGCACTATAATTGATATTTACTCCCTGCTGGCAACATAGATGACGATGATTTCAATAATTCATTGGGGGGGGGGGAGGCCCCCCCCCCCTCAACCCATCGTGTATCCCACATTGGAATTATAACTAAAACCATGAAAACACTCATTTCTCAAAATCTGGAGGAAAAAACATGAAAAATAAACTTAGAAGTAGTTACCACTTCTGACAAACGTTATCTCCGCAATCAATATTTTACGGAGATGATTAGGGAACAAGTTTGTATGCTACTTAACTCAGAAACGAAATGCTTTATGGTAAAGAAACATGAACAGTAGAGGAGGAGGATTATGTTCATAGCCTTTAACGTACAGATCTGCTGCTTGTGAATTGGATGTGCAATGATTCTATGAAAGCCAGAATATCTAGAGCAGATTAGAGAGGGAACCTGGATGTTAGTGTGGAGGCGCGTAGTAATAAGATAAAGGTTATTATGTCATGCATTGAATACTAATGCAGACTATCATGCAAAGGGATAGGAGTAGATGGGGAGGGGAATGCAGGAGAAAGCTAAGGAGAATAGGGATGAGACAAGAGAGACCAGGAACAGAATGGAAAGAAATATTGGGTGGAGATACAGTTGGAGAGGGAGGAAACATTACAAAGATAGTTGAGAAGAGAATTCAGGAATGGGGGCTAAGAGAATGGAGAAGTGGAATGGACAGGAAAAAGACCTTAGATATGTACAGAAAGTAGTTGAAGCCGAAGAGAGAAGAGTGGTATGATGGGGTTTTAGGAGGCAACATTCTGTTTAAGATAAGAGCTGGGGCATGGGAATTAAACACGATAACATGGAGGTGGAACGGAGGTGCAAAGGAATGTATGAACTGCTGGGTTGGAGGATAGAGGGTGGAAGAGACGGTGGAGCATGTAATAACAGAATGTGAAGCATACAAGAGAGAGCGGGAGGAGCTAGAAACAAGGATGAGATGTGTGGGAGCAGAGGGATGGGAGGAAGTGAAAACCAGGGAGGACAGAGGAATAGGTTATCTGGGTTGGAAGGACTAGAAGAAGGAAGAGTGAAGGAAAGAATGATGATACTGAAAACAATCTTGAAAGAAGTATGAATTAGGAGAGAGAAAGGGGAGTGGGGAGAGGGAGTGATAAATACTTGTAGTAGATAGCCTATTCACCTTAAGTTTTTTTTCAAACTATACTACTGTCATGTTCATACTATCATATTCCAACTGTCCTTATTTCTCATATTCAAACTTTCTCTAATGGGGGAATGCTGGTTACCAGGAGCACTGACGGGTCTGAAGGCTAGCCTCCTCGCAGTGACCCCATCAAACAAGAAGAAGAAGAAGAAGACAATTATAATGAGTATGACTATAAGGGCGGGGCCAAGATGTGAAAGGGGGTCTAGCGAAATTTTACAGGGTTGTAAGGTTAAAGGAAGACACTCTGTACTCGATCATACCACAAATAATAATGTCATTTGGAAGACAAATTTCTTCATTCACGCGAATTCCAAGGGTTTTGAAATATAGCATCATCTATAATTATCACACCACGCACTAACATAATAAGCTATGTTACTAGTTCCATAAATATAGCATCATCTATAATTATCACACCACGCACTAACATAATAAGCTATGTTACTAGTTCCATAAATTGGAACATAAGAAACTTACAGCGATTTTGAGAACACCGTCGTCCTCTTACTGCATGCAAGTGTTGTTTCAACTGTAGACCAATTCAGAAAATAATAAAAAACCCAGCTAAAATAATAACAGAAAACATAATTAATAAACTATTATTGTTCTAAATTCGTCTTATGCTCCTCATTATTCATAATTCCAAATACTGTACGGTCAGTATTTGAATACGTCAATAAATGATATATTCAAAAGGAAATATGTTGTACACAAAATATACACATTAAATATTGTTCACTTACCTACCACTCATGATGCGCAGATGTGAAGAAGGCGATAGCACAGTGGATAGCGTGTAAGACTGTAGACCAAATGGAGCTTAGGTCGAGTCCAAGCCATACGTCAGGTGTTTTTCTGGAATTATCTGACCGTTCCTGCCGTTCTACAAATATCCTGGCTACACCGAACAGTCAAGAAAATACCCCTTTTATCATCACTAATTCATAGCACAAAGATGCCCGAACATACTCGAAGATGCTGTGAACGACCGTATAGCTGCTCTCTAGTTAATTAGTTAAAATAGGACTTCAGAGGTTATCAACCCCTCTTTATTATTTAGCCAGGACACTGTAAGTCAAGAATAACGTCAGGACTGAAGCCTCTTTTCGAGAACTACAGTCCCTTCTGCTCGCTCCAAATCAAGTGACGTTTATAGAGAAGGTGTCGTCATCTATTGTAGTGTGGCCATAGAGTAAAGATAGATAACATCGAAAGCGTGACGTCACAAATCTGAAAATAGTAATCAGCGCGTTTGAGAGCTGGCAGCACGATCGCAAAAGAAAATGGGAGGGTCCCTATTAATTTGTAATAATCCCTACCTTATACTAATAACGCTATTAATAATCAATTCAACATTATCCAGAGAGACAGAGTTCAATAGACATAAGTAAGGCTACTGTAAAGGTCAGATCATCGTGAAATTGTCGCCATTATGTGGAGGTTCACAAGCAAGCCTCCTCCAACCCCTGCCATTGTTGTTGTGAGATTCGGGAGTTGCCAACGTCACACAGGCTGGGACAAAATATAACCTATGCACGTATTCCGTGTAAATATCCAGTTTTAGTGCAACTTTATAAATTAACATCTAAATAACATGTAACTAATAATATATATTCAAAATTACTTTTTTTCATTTGTGTTGTGTTGCTTGGAGTTAGTTATACAGCTTGCATCATTTTACATATTTTGTATAGTGTATATGTATACTTACATTTTTCCTCTTGCTTTTATATATATCTTTTATATTAACTAATTTACAAGTTGTTACCAATATTAATTCACTGTTAAAGATGTTCCCTCTTTAATCTAACGCCCCCTCATTATGCGGACATTCCCTAACTATAGTAACACTGCAGACGAGCCAAGCGCGCAGATATCAAGGAGTATTAAATAAGGAATAACCACTGGGGCCTTTTGCTTATAATATTATGCCCCACGATAGTGCTGCTACCCCTAGTTCACAGAATTACTAAGTTCACCCATTTATCTGACCCCCAGAATATACTGTATACCAGTCTAGATATATTGAAATACCTGTATATAATTATCTTCATTAACTTCCCTCCCAAAACCAAACACCCTAAATGGAATTCTAATAATGGTCTATATTTTGCATTACTTAAGAAAATACTGTAAGTATCCAAGACTAGATAAGTATCTTCTAACTAGGTGTTTGTGAAGAGCAGTGTTCATTTTAACTACCAATGTGTTCATCTAATTTTTCACAAGCCGGAAGGCTTGGTAGTAAGTTAAATGGTTGACGATACTTAATGCAAATATCATCAAACTTGAAGCGTTTCCCAGCGAACTTGTAGGAACTTTTGAGGTCTCGGATTGAAAAACTTTTAAGGATATGTAAATTGTTCTAAACTCATGGCAAACTTTACCATTAAAAATGTAAGCTGTCATTTTGGTGATGGAAAATTGCAGAATCGGCCATTGATTATACCATTTACACTATTGAAATATTACCCAAAATATTTGCTATAAGTGTTTGTTGTAGTTGTTTAAAGATCCCAATGTCTCTTTTATAATGCTTTGCTATGATACAATAATATTATAATGTTGTTAAGGAAACACGCATGGATAAATGTATTGCGTATCAAAAGCAAATAAAGACATCATTAACTTACATGTACAGTCACGGCCAAACACCGTGTCGTACATGCATAATTTCAGCTCTGATTATAATTGAAATATATCATGTTCGTTCAGTGAGCTTCAGGAGGACTTTTGCATGGACATAATAGACGAAATTCCATATTAAATTATGCAGGTAGAACATGTTTTTTGTCCTTTAACAACATGCAGGTTATATATGGAAACAGCAGGGTTCAATGGGCTAAATAGGCAACCCAACACTTGTAATAATGTAATTGTAATAAGGAAAATATCGGTTTGCTAAACTGTTGTGCATATGTGTGTTGATCTGTCCATTAAGCCAAATGTTAATTACATTTTTATTTTGGGTTCTAAACCAACACATTATGTACACCCGAGGAGATTATATGCCCTACAAATTACGTGTATTGTTGTGTCTGAATAAGATTTAATACAATTCCATGCATTCGCCTAATCAAATAATACTTATTGTAATTAGTGTGCAACCTGGTTCCACAGAAACGTAATAATATTTTGCCTTAATATTTTCAACAAAATACAGTATTATTTTCAATCACCAACCTCTAAGCTAAAAGTCGGTGTTGCGATGTATGAAAACATAGATTCACGTAAACTACTTACATTTTTTTTTTTTTTTTTTTTTTTTTATGTGATTGAGGGAGGCAAAAGGCATAACTGCCTATAGCGAGTGCCTCCCCCATAGTTGAAAGAGTGACAGGGCCAAAATCAAGGGACGTTCGAGCCAAAATGCCTGGACACACGGAGTTTGAAGCAATTTAAGTCATAGGAAGAGGGAAAGACTGATTCTGGGAGAGAGTTCCAGAGCTCAGCTGTTGAGTAGAAGAAAGTTTGAGAGTAACGTTTCACTCTTGGGTTGGAGAGTTGCACAGAGTAGGGGTGGGATTGAGTTGCAAGACGGGTACCACGTGCCCTACGTAAAGGAGGTGGTATGCACTGGGATAGCTCTGAGGAACACTGATTATTATAGTAGCGATAGAATAGCGAGAGAGATGCAACATTGCGGCGGAGAGAGAGAGATTGCAGAGAGTTGGTGAGTGGACGGGAGTTAATGATACGAAAGGCCTTCCTTTCAACTTTGTCTAGGAGAGCGGTGTAAGAGGAACCTCCCCACACATGTGAACAATACTCAATACAAGGGCGCACTATGCCCCTGTACAGAGCAAGAAGCTGTGCAGGGGAAAAGAACCCCCTAAGGCGGTTGAGCACACCCAGCTTCTGGGAGGCTGCCTTAGCAAGACTGGTAATATGGTCCTTCCAAATGAGAGCAGAAGAAAAAGAGACACCAAGAATATTGAGAGAAGATGAAGGGTTGATTTTTGTATTGCTGAAGAATAAGGGATAGTCCGCTGGGAGATCCTGACGGGTAGATAGATGGAGAAATTGGGTTTTGGAAGCATTAAAGTTAACAAGGTTTTCTCTGCCCCAATTGGAAATAGTATTTAGATCAGAATTTAAGAGTTCTATGGCTTCATTACGTTTGTCGTTGAGGGATTGCTGGCTGGGGCGTTCTGAAAAACTAATGGAGTAGTGTAAGGTTGAGTCGTCTGCGTATGAATGGATGGGAATTAAGGTACAGTTAAGGAGATCATTTATAAAAATTAGAAAGAGAATAGGAGATAGGACAGAGCCCTGAGGAACACCGGAGTTTATAGGGTGAGGAAGTGAACAATGGCCGTCCACAACCGCGGCTATGGAACGGCCGGAAAGGAAATTAGAGACAAAGGCACAGATGGAGGGATAGAAACCGAAGGAGGGTAGTTTAGAAATTAAAGATTTATGCCAGACTCTATCGAAGGCTTTCGATATGTCTAGTGCAATAGAAAAAGTCTCATGTCTGGCGAATGCAGTTATCTACAAACTGACTGCAGAAAAGGCTATGTATAACTGGTTGGCGACATAAACAGTACTTTCTTATCAGGTTGTAAAATTAAGAAACTGATGGATTGACTAATAAACACGCAAACTTTGAGACGAAATAAATGGCATGTCTGCTTCCTGCGAAGACATGAGTAATGCGACGTAGGTAAAGAAGTTAAATTGAAACAAATTGGATTCAATGGTAAGCTCGAGATAGATGGTAGTAGCTAAACAATGCAATGTTTCAGGGATAAAATATTAAGGGAGAACGGAGGAAGCCCTAGTCCTACGAAAAAGAAAAGACGTAAAATTAAAGTCAGGTATGATAGGTATAGTAATGGAAATTCACAATGTCGTATTGCTTGAATGCAGAATAATTATACAGTATATATATACCCACAACGGGAACATTTAAGACTTTAAGGAGGCAACAGTTTTGACTCTCTTGGGAGTCCTATTCAGATGTGAGGTGAATGTAATGAGAAGATAAATTGCAGCTGGCTATAATATATACGGAGGAAATGAAGGAATAAAATAATGCACAACCTACAGTACATATCTGGATCAAACTGACCAATTCAAAGAAACGCAAATATGAAAGATATTTGGGTAGTAATGTCATAAAACTTGTCCTTCAAGGAGCGTAAACAAGCCAAGGCATTAGCGGCAAGGAAACTAACAGGTTGGATACTGCACTCTTTCAGGACACGACAAGAACTGCCAATGATAGCACTCTCTAAATCTTTGGCAGGCCCATGCTTGGGGGGATGTACTGTACTAACATCTCCACACTCATCTAGTGAATTATATGACTTGGAGAGTGTTCAAAGAAGCTTCACATTCCAAATCAGCTCGGTAAAAAAAAATTCACTACTGGGAGCGGCTGAAAGCTTTTAGCATCTACTCACTGGTGTGAAGATAGATAATAATAACCCCAATGATGACTCCTGAAATACCACCAACATTACATGCAACACCATGAGTAGCCTCCATCGCTATATCTACAGACCGAGGCAGAAACAAGAGTCTGCCACCAGAAACTACCACCTCCTTCCAAAGACGAGCCGACAGCAAACACACCGCAGCCAGTGCATAAATAACCATCACTACCAGCAACTACAACTTGCCCACAACGGACACCAGTAGACCAGCCCCAACATCTACACACTGAGACAAAAACAAGACAGTCTGCCACCAGAAGCTATTATCTTCTATCAAACCCAAGCCGACAGCAACCACACAGTTAGACGACGCATACATTACCACCACCAACAACAGCAAAGAACCCCGCAACAGATATCAGGAAGACAGCCCCAACACTGACAACTAACCCTGGGAAAGAGAGCAACACCACCAGCACCAACAAGCGACCAAAAACAATAATAAAGAAACAGGGGCGGTTTGGCCAGGCAGCCTAGGGAACGACTACTACTACTACAAAGAAACAGAAGTCACCTGTGAGGAAAAAAATAATAGTATATCCTCCACCACCATCCTCGGAGCAACTATATGGCCCGCCCCGCATGAAGTCACGCCCCCAGTGATATCACGCCATTGAATTTGTTTGACTTAGGACCCAGTTGTCTGGACATTAAACTATCAACAGGGACAGGAAATGTTAGGTATAATGATTCGGTAGTTTCACAACCCCAGAGCTCCTCCACGCTTCCAAAGGTTGAGATAAAGGTGTTTCCCAAACCCGAAACTTTACCGAGGTGTTTCCCTAGATCTTCTTAGGTGCTTCCTAAGGCCTGATTAAAAATACATCTAACAGTGCTTTCCAAGGCTTTAAGGACACTTTCCAAGTTATCAAACTTGGTGCTTCCCATGACCGAAAGGGTGCTTCTCAAGACCTGCTCCCAGGTGTTTTCGCTGTCCCAAATAGCCTAGCTCCAGCACTTCGAGCCTGCAGCCAGAAACATGGATGACCATCATACCGAGACCTCACTCCCCAGAACCAGCCGAGACAGACGATTTAACATATCAAATTGTCTCCCTTTAATACATAACTAAATATAGCTCTTCGCTTGTAGACCCTTCCAGTCAAAACATAAGTTATTTAGAAAAACTCATGCACTTTATCCCCTTGCCAGGTGTAATCATTTGATATACTTCTAAAACAGCTCCACATTGATAAAATAAAAACTATAACGAATGACACAGTACAGTAAATTATAAACACAACATCGCTTAGACTCTAAAATTCCAAAATAAATTTATGCATGGCAAATTATTGAAAGACTAGTGTCCATCCTTCACACAATACTATCATGGAACTAGAATGTCAGGGGAGGTATAAAATGCACCATCCAACTCTTAAAGTTTAGGGAAGCTATGGGCACACTGAGGGACTACTGGTTGACAAAAATGGGCCCTAATTTCTTCAACAAATGCCATCAAGTTCTGGCTGCAAACAAACTCGGTGGGGGGGGGGGGGGGGGAGCAGCTGAGCTCTCGCCGATGCTATTGAGGTAGCTAAAGCAACTCAAAGTAAGATCAAGTCAAATATATTACTAAATATGGCCATGAACCCTGACGACTTACAAACCAGTCGGTATTTGTCAGCCCTATGTCTCATTGCAAATAGCTTGTGAATTTAAAAATGACAATAATTGGTTTTGGCACTTTTGAAAGCTAATCGTGATAGGTATATACTGTATAGAGAGATTTAGCTATATACTCCCAGATGGATATATACGGTATATATATATATATATATATATATATATATATATATATATATATATATATTCAGTATGTTTTGATTTGTGTATACATTATCAGAAAACCAGGGTTTAGGCTATTAGTTTTAAGTTTTCAATTTCGGTTCCCGGGCAAATAAAGACGGATGCGTAGTCTCCTCACACCTGAAGCCTCTATTCATCTTGCAGTAGTTAAGAACTTGAGTAAGTTAACTTCTGTAACGTCCTATCAGGGGAGGAAAGTTGTGTTAACCTGGACAATATGCAGTAGCAGCTGTTTACTTGGGTAGGTAACTATAGTCTATTCGCTGTAAGTAGGCGAACAATCATGACCTTTATCCTCTGTAACTCAAAAAGGGCTAGAGCAAATCGGCTGTACATTTTGACATCTATTCCTTGAGTGACTCGGTAAAGATATTAGCTCGATTACTCTAGTCGTTTTTGAGTTTCAGAGGTTAGAGATAATTATTTTTCGCCTACTTACAGCGTATAGACTATAACTCACTGCAGATGTCAAAGGGCAAAAATTTATGGAGATGAGCGCTGCGGTAACGCACAAGCGAACTCCCCTAATTTTAACTTCTTAGAGACCGTGGGGGTGGCAGTACCGTATTACTGCAATATAGTCCATTCATTAGAAGTTGGCCAAAAACATGTTCCACTAATATCTATAACTATAAACGACTGGAGTAATCCAGCTAATATTTCTAACATTTGGGAAGAGTCAGCCACCGAATAGGTGTGAAACTTTACAGCCAATTAGCGCTAGCCCTTTTTTAGTTACAGAGGATATAATTTGGGATTTCTGGCCTACTTATAATGAATCGACTATAGTATGCCTTCTAGTTCATAGTCCAGTGATACAAATGACAATTTGTCAAAAGTACCATCTTGAACATTATGCTTGTCGAGCTCTATTAAAATGTAATTGTTTATGAAGGTACTGTTATGCTCTTCTTATCATGCAGGTTCTTCCCACAGTCATATGTTGGCTGTGACTGTACTGCCTGTTGTCCGTGACTGTACCCCCCTCCCGCCTCGCTTGCCTCGCTCGCTCACCCGGGTCCACTCTCTCTACTCCTATCAAAGGAAGCCGTCTTGACTCCAGACTGAACCCCCTCAATGAACCGTATGACCCACAAGGGCATACGGTACTTCAATAGTTCGGCTCCTCACCACTACGTACCCACTTGCGCTTCTTGGTACATCACACATAAAGAGAGGTGACATAGGGTTTGAGCTGGAGAGCTTAGGGAGTTCACATCTGGTGGTGTTCTCGACGGGTGTAGCTTATTGGATTCTACAAGCCTGGATTGTCCGCCTCACCTTTCTCGACGTACTGCCTATAGTGGAGCAGATAAGTGCAAAAATAGTTCACTTAATTATGCAAGCATGACATTTGGCACAAATGTTCATTAGAGTCCACTCTTTCAAAAAAGGGCGTTAGCCACGCAAAAATCCAAGATGGCTACCATTTTTTCAAGATGGCCGCCATCTACACTAAGAATTACTAATAATTACTTTGTAAGTTGTAACTACTTCAAGTAAAACAACTTATTTCAATTCGAAACCCTACTTTATATGTCATAGAGTCTGAAAGAGTTCTCCTATTTTTGTAAAATAATTTTTTTAATGATAAATCAAACCAAAATTGCACCCGCAAAACTAATATCATTCGTATCTTTGCGACTAATAAAGATTCCAGTATACATTTTTATGACAAAATGAATTTGTTTTTATTAAAGAACCAAAAAATACATAAATCTAATGAAAGTTTTAGCAAAAGACAGTCGAAATTATACTTGAACTCACCACTGCACCCAGGATAACAGAGAAACTACACTTCACATTTGCAACTGCACAAGGCTGTGCATGTGAGACCAAGCCTGTAGCATTTGCACCTGCCACGGCAGCCAGACTTTCAGCCACACTTAGTGAGCTGTTCATAACTCTTTGCAATGGGAGAGTTGGCTGTCCAGAAGACTTTCCATTCTTCGCCAATCTTCTCCCATCCCCAGTCAGCTGGACTCTCTGCTTCTGGCTGGCGCAGAATTGCCTGAGCCCACACACAGCCTGCCTGATATGCTGCACGTTTAGTGTGTTGAATCAGAGCTGCTCTGGTTGGAGGGATGGCTTCATAGGGTCTCTGCTTTCTGGCAAACAAGTCCAGTCTAGCCTCATCCACACCATCTGCAGTGCTGGACCTGTCATACATGAGGACCACAAACTTTTCTAGAATCTTCATGTCATCATCCTCAATGGTTGGTGGGTGCTGGCTCAGTTTGGAAAATACTGGAGTTGCCTCTGGGAAAATGTCCCATGTCTGCCAAGCTGTCTTCTTTCCTTTATTTCTAAAAGCTGAGACCACATCACTACCTGTAAAATCATGGAAGAACAACATGCATTTGGCCTTCTCTTGACCAACATAGTTGTGCAGGTTGTGAATGCCAATCCATCGAAGGCTCTGACCTTGGCCAAATATGAGCCACAGCTGCTGCAGACCCATGCTTTGCAGAGTTGGGAACATACTCAGGCCAATGACTAGGACATCTGTGTCATTGGCTTTGAATATGATAGATTTGCTCCCTTGTCCTGCAGCATATCTGGCATGGACAAAGATGCGGCTGTCTGCCTCCTCATGAGAACATTCGTGCAGTTCAGTCAGACTCACTTTGTGTGTGCTAAGTGCTTGGGGTCCCTTGGTCACAATAACCAAGTTTGGTGCAGACATCTGGACAATCTTGTCTGCCAAGAAGTGAAACAGCTCCGACTTATTGTCATTGTGCCTCAGAAAGTTGTGCCAGTTTGAGGGAATGCTATTCTTTTCTGTCACCTTGCGTCTCCCCCCTTGTCCTCTTTTGGACCTTGTGTCTGCTTTCAGACTTGATTGACTGTACACATCAAAGACAACATGTGTTGTCTTGTATGTATTGGCATAGGCACTAATCCTTGGCAGAAAGTCAAGGGCTGTATATTCTGCAAATATCTTAGACCTAATGGGTGGCAGTGCATGGATCAAAGCTGAACCATCAATGATGATGTCATCTGCCTCTGACTCTTGGTCTGGAAGCGTGATGTGTTTCTCAAGTATGGAGGTCAGTTGGGACTTCTGACAGCTATAAATCTTTCCACCATCACTTAGAGACGCAGGGAATTACTGATTTTCGTGCTGAAAGAACTCCTGCAGGTCGCACTCCCTGATCTGACAGGAGATGAACAGCTTTGAAAAAAGCTGACTGTGTTCGTTCAGCTTCGGCACACCCTGTCAATTCAGGCGCGGCTGTCTAACTTTATCTACTAACTATTTTATACTAGCTAATTGATATGGGGCTATTAGACAGCATTTGGGACACTAATCTAAACTGCACTACACCTAATACTAGTCTACTACAATAGAGTTAGTAAAGCTAGGTGCAGCATTAGTAAAGCTAGATCAGCTGACACTGAACTCCATGCTGAGTTACACAGCAGTGAAGTCACCAGTGTGCCCTGGTTGTGCACTGACATTCACTTTATTAGTATACCAACACCTTGTAAATAATGTTTACATCCTTTGAGAAAAGTTTTAGATCAATTAGAATCTATGACCCCAAAAACTCTCTGTATATAAAAAAAAGGCATTCATTGTGGCCAGTGACAGATGCTGAGAAAAGATTAATACTACGTTTGGCCGCCATATTGGACGCCATCTCTTTGTTTTAGTACTTGGAATTGAAAGCGTGACAAAAATAACTTTAATAAATAACAAATTGGTGATTGAATGGGAATATAAACCATGATAAATGCATCAGTAACACCCATATTCTCGAAGATGATGCAATTGGCCAATGAATGGCAGCCATCTTGGAAAAAGAGGCAGCCATCTTGGATTTTTTGCGTGGCTAACGCCCTTTTATGAAAGAGTGGTCCTTTGAGAATGTCTGTGCCAAATTTTATGCTTGCATGATTAAGTGAACTATTTTGGGGTATTTTTGCATTTATCTGCTCCACTACTAGCAGTGTGGAGATGATAGGGGTGGTTGTGAGTTGCTCCAAGACTTATACCCATTTTAACTAAATATTAACATTTAATTTGATATTTTATTTGTTTTAGTATTCTTTAATATTTCTTTATAATTAAATATTTACTTTATTTATAAACATTAAATTAACTTAGTTTATTTATTAACGAAATTAACTTTTGATTTAATTGTTTAACGTATTAATTTTAAGACTTGAATAACACCTTGTAAGTAAAACTTTATTTTATTAAAAACAAATTAAAAATATATTGGTTATAATTATTCCCCTGTGTTTTGTATGTATTGGTGTGAGGGTTTCTTTGTTGTTTTACTCTGGTGACTATTTATTCTTTTGCTCAAACCATACTAATATTTTGTTTTACCTATATACCTGGGATTGTTATAATAGTGCCTGCTAGGGGGTGTCTGGTGGGGAGAGGATAATACTCTAATAATCACTTAGATTATAGAGACATATATTATCATAGTGCCATAAGAACTTGGGTTTCTGGTACTTATACTAGTTAGCGTCTATATCCTCTCACGTCTATCTTTGTGTTGTCCCTCTGGGGTGTCTACACCTCTGGATAATCAGGTCGAATTACTTGTAAACTATTATCTAGCTTCTAGTCTCAGAGGGGCGTAACATAAATGGGGGCCTGACCGGGATTTTAATTTGTTGTGTATGAGCTTGAGTGACGTTTAATATGTTCACCGGATAAGATAGTGATAGACCTCTCGCACTGACATATATATATATAATTATATACAGGGTTTTGTATTTATAAATAATTGTGCTAATCTTTATTATTAATTATTACTAATCATAATTTTTCCTTACTTATTATTTAAAATTGTGTTGTTGTCCGTGGTTATGTATATTGCTGTGGCTCTTTAAATTATTCTGTTCACACAGGGTTATTCAAAACTTTAGTGACAAAATTACAGGGTGAAGTCCTGACATGATATTAAACATATTTCCATATGGATTTTTCCCAAAAATAAAAGGTTAATTACAGACATGAAAGCAAAATCCATTACCGTGGGCGAACGATCCAACACTTCAAAATCAACCCCGAACCCCCCCACATCACCCCCTATTCTCTCTCGGGTAGGTGAGGGAAGTTATTACAACGTATGAAGCAATGAACCCTTACCTTGCTTCCAAATGTCTTAAGCATTTCTCTTCTCATAATCTGCTCTCAGATCGCCAGTATGGCTTCCTTAAGGGTCGCTCTACTGGTGATCTTCTTTCATATCTTACTAACTCTTGGTCATCCTCCTTTCGGGACTTCGGTGAGACTTTTTCTATTGCACTAGACATATCGAAAGCCTTCGATAGAGTCTGGCATAAATCTTTAATTTCTAAACTACCCTCCTTCGGTTTCTATCCCTCCATCTGTGCCTTTGTCTCTAATTTCCTTTCCGGCCGTTCCATAGCCGCGGTTGTGGACGGCGATTGTTCACTTCCTCACCCTATAAACTCCGGTGTTCCTCAGGGCTCTGTCCTATCTCCTATTCTCTTTCTAATTTTTATAAATGATCTCCTTAACTGTACCTTAATTCCCATCCATTCTTACGCAGACGACTCAACCTTACACTACTCCATTAGTTTTTCAGAACGCCCCAGCCAGCAATCCCTCAACGACAAACGTAATGAAGCCATAGAACTCTTAAATTCTGATCTAAATACTATTTCCAATTGGGGCAGAGAAAACCTTGTTAACTTTAATGCTTCCAAAACCCAATTTCTCCATCTATCTACCCGTCAGGATCTCCCAGCGGACTATCCCTTATTCTTCAGCAATACAAAAATCAACCCTTCATCTTCTCTCAATATTCTTGGTGTCTCTTTTTCTTCTGCTCTCATTTGGAAGGACCATATTACCAGTCTTGCTAAGGCAGCCTCCCAGAAGCTGGGTGTACTCAACCGCCTTAGGGGGTTCTTTTCCCCTGCACAGCTTCTTGCTCTGTACAGGGGCATAGTGCGCCCTTGTATTGAGTATTGTTCACATGTGTGGGGAGGTTCCTCTCACACCGCTCTCCTAGACAAAGTTGAAAGGAAGGCCTTTCGTATCATTAACTCCCGTCCACTCACCAACTCTCTGCAATCTCTCTCTCTCCACCGCAATGTTGCATCTCTCTCGCTATTCTATCGCTACTATAATAATCAGTGTTCCTCAGAGCTATCCCAGTGCATACCACCTCCTTTACGTAGGGCACGTGGTACCCGTCTTGCAACTCAATCCCACCCCTACTCTGTGCAACTCTCCAACCCAAGAGTGAAACGTTACTCTCAAACTTTCTTCTACTCAACAGCTGAGCTCTGGAACTCTCTCCCAGAATCAGTCTTTCCCTCTTCCTATGACTTAAATTGCTTCAAACTCCGTGTGTCCAGGCATTTTGGCTCGAACGTCCCTTGATTTTGGCCCTGTCACTCTTTCAACTATGGGGGAGACACTCGCTATAGGCAGTTATGCCTTTTGCCTCCCTCAATCACATAGAAAAAAAAAAAAAAAAAAAAAAAAACGATCCCGGGATTCAAACAGATCCGTAGGCTTTGAATCGATCCCAAGGCTTCGTGTTTCATGTAATGTCAGATAAGATAGTAGTAACGTATACGCCCTGGCATCTAAAAAAAAAAAACTTTATGAGTGACTGTACTGTACATATTAATTTCTTCATTTACAAGGATAACCCTAATTTTACTGTAATGCTCTGTAACAACTGTTATTATACGTACATTTAACGGCATACTGTACAATGCCGTGTAATACAAGTATCGGATTTTCTGTTATGGTTGCATGTGACACTAATTTAATACACTGATACTGTACACCCTGTAATACAAAATAATAAAAACTATTACTGGTTACTACTCTCTTAGCCTATCTGACATTACATGATACACGAAGCCTTGGGATCGATTCAAAGCCTACGGATCTGTTTGAATCCCGTGATCGGTAAGGGTTCATTGCTTCATACGTTGTAATAACGTCCCTCACCTACCCGAGAGAGAATAGGGGGTGATGTGGGGGGGTTCGGGGTTGATTTTGAAGTGTTCGATCGTTCGCCCACGGTAATGGATTTGGCTTTCAAGTCTGTAATTAACCGTTTATTTTTTGATAAAATACATATGGAAATATGTTTAATATGTCAGGACTTCACCTTGTAATTTTGTCACTAAAGTTTTGAATAACCCTATATATATTAATATGTAGTTAGGTTTGTAAAGTTACAGTAATAACATAACCTCAGTACTCACTAAGGGTTAAGTGTGTCCATATGTAAAACCTGTACACTACCAGAATAGTGCTCAAATCATACCCTTCCTCATACTAGTCATTCATACTCTGACTGGCAGTATCTAGTATTCTCTATGGGTATCTTCGGTGACCCGAATTGAATCCCTGCACTCCGGTCTTCCACCTGAGTCAAATCATATAATACAAATCATTTTCAGAGTAAGATAGACCCCTCTTCTTATCTTCAATATAATCCAATATATTAGAAGATCAATGCCATGACTACCTTCATCAATTAATAGTGATTAGGATTGAAGTAGGATCTTGTCTGCCTTGTGCTTTCACCTCATGCCTCTTCATCATGTCCTATCATGTCAGGAGTTGTGTGCGTCACGGAAACTAGGAATCGGATTAAATGTAAGTGGGTACCGAGAACCTAACTGCAGACTTGCCTGTACACATTATTCTCTCCATTGGCATATTTTAACTGGGTATTGCTGAATTTCATATCTGATTCATAGTATCTGTTCATTAGTGTTATAGTATTGGCACTAATTCCCCGCATTGTCTTCACAGTATGTATTAAGACAGTAAAATGCTAAATATGTCTCATGAAATGCGTCCATACTACTCTACCAGTTAGGCCTGAGCATTTAGTAGTGTAGGTTGGCCCACTGCTAGTTCTCTTCAGGTAAGTGAGTGCTAACCTCAATATTTATTTTTGTTTTCTTTTTCCTGTGCCAACCATTCAACATGTCTAGCTCATTTAGTGTAAAGGAATTTTGCAGGGCTCCTGATTTAGAGCAACTTCGTGAACATGATCTGAACAAGGTTATCTGGCAGTACATGGCTTAAATCATGACATCCATTTCGAAAGTTCTCATACTAAACTACAAATAAAGGACCTAGTTATTAATGGATTAATGAGTAAGGAACTCCTCCCCCCAGAAGCTTCAGAAATAACGTCAGCTAGTGGACTATCAGAACCTTCAGCAGTAGATTTGGAGGACACTACTAGCCAGCATTCTACCGTTTCTGTTCACGAACCGTGGTCTGAATCAAGGTTAGATTTTGAGCATGAATGACTTGGAGACTTGAAAGAGTTAGAACGTGCGAAACTAGAAGAAACTAAGACCATCGAGAGGGAGAAACTAGAACATGCTAATTAATGAACTACAGATAATAAAACTAAAATATAAGGAGGAACAAAAGGAGAAGGATAGACGACAAGCGGAGGAACAAAAGTAGAAGGATAGACTAAAAGCTAAAGAGTTAGAACGTGCGAAACTAGAAGAAACTAAGACCATAGAGAGGGAGAAACTAGAACAAGCTAAGGAGTTAGAGATATTAAAGTTGGAGAAAGAGGCGGGGCTTAGAGATATGGATAGGAACATAGATATGGCTAAGGTTAATCAACTTGAAGAAACTAAGACCATCGAGAGGGAGAGACTGGAACTCGAAAAGCAAAATAAGTAATTTAACCTAGCTAAAAATTTATCACTTGCCTCAATTCCTAGAAATAGACCCTGAGCACTCCTTCCTAAACTTGAGAAAACAGCCGAGCATCTTAAGTGGCTCAAGACTGAGTGGATGTGACTCATCAAACCCAAACTAGTAGGTAAGGCTGCTCTCGTTGTAAATAATTTAGTGGACGTTAGTGATTATAACTAGGTTAAAAAGGCTGTTCTAGATGCGTACGAGATAACTCCTGAGTCTTACAGGTGGCAATTTCGTAACCTGGTAACAAATTATAAAACTAACTTTTCTAGACTTTGCAATGGACAAACTTAGAACTCTTAAAAAATGGCTTGAGAAGTTAGCACTCACTTCTTTCTCTGATCTAGTTAACCTTTTTGCATTAGAAGAATGGAAGCGCAGGTTACCACCACAGGTACTGTTTACATTGAGGAGAAAGGTGGGACGGACCTGAGGATGGCGGCCCAACTTGCGGATGCCTACTCCCTCATCCATAAGTACCACCCGAGGGAACATAAACCAAAAGAGGTTAATGTAAGGTCTTCTCTGGTCGCTCTGAGTTTGTGGGTGGTAGTAATACTCCTTATTCATATAACTATGCTCGAGGATCTGCTTCAAATGATATGTATTGTTCCTATTGTAAAAAGACAGGTCACACCATCTTAACTTGTACACATCCCAGGTGTAGGACTTCAGCTACCTATAAACTAGCACTTGCAAATACACAAGTAGGTAAAAAACCTCAGAATAAACCTGTGGCATGTATCAATGTCACGAAGCCCTCCACTGACTTGAAGGTTTCAAGGTCCCAGGTAAATTTTTCTTTAACAATGATTGTATAGGTCAGAAGGTAACAATACTAAGAGACACGGGATCCAGCCAGAGTATCATCAGCCGTAAAGTATTATCTGATAATTCAAATGTAAACTATACAGGTATAACCTTAAACTTGCAAACAGTTGGTGTGGGAAAACAGGTGAAGGAGGCTGAGTTAATGCTTGACAGTAATCTGGTAAAAGGTAAAGTAAGAGTTGCAGTGATTAATGATTTGCCCATTCCAGGTGTGGATTTTTTCCTCGGGAATTATGTCGCTGGGTCAGGGATGATTCCGGCTCTGGCGTTGCAGGAGGTTCCTCTCTCGTCCGGCCCGACCGAGGAGATAGACGCCGCGGATCCAGAGATATTCCCAGTGTGCGCTGTCACCCGGTCTCAATCGGGCAGGACAGAGGTGGACCTTCCCACACCAGTCCGGGACGACTTCGCCCAGCAGAATTTCAGTAAGGGCTCTGGCGTTGCAGGAGGTTCCTCTCTCGTCCGGCCCGACCGAGGAGATAGACGCCGCGGATCCAGAGATATTCCCAGTGTGCGCTGTCACCCGGTCTCAATCGGGCAGGACAGAGGTGGACCTTCCCACACCAGTCCGGGACGACTTCGCCCAGCAGAATTTCAGTAAGTCAAATTTAATTGTTGCACAAAATTCTGATCCCAGCTTAGCGTCCTTAAGACATATTGCCGATGAAGTTACTTCTAGCACTAAAAACTCCAATATTTTCTATCAAGATGGAGTTTTAATGCGTAGTCATCACCCGCCTGAGCTTAGTGACAATGATACCTGGTCTAAGACTAAAAAAGTAATTTTGCCAAGTTCAATTCGAAGTCCAGTAATCAGTTTAGCACATGACTGATTATCAGCTCATCTGGGACAGAAAAAAACATAAAAAGTTACTCCAACACTACTTTTGGCCAGGTATGAAAAGGGATGTTGAGAAATATGTAAAAACATGTCATGTGAGTCAGGTTGTGGGTAAGCACTCTGTGATTCCTCCAGCTCCTTTACATCCAATTCCCATAACATCTGAACCATTTGAGAAAATTGTTGTAGATTGTGTGGGCCCTCTGCCTAGAACAAAAAAGGGTAACCAATATCTATTAACTGTAATGTGTGCCTCCACTAGATATCCAGAAGCTTTCCCTATGCGTGACATTAAATCTAAGCAGGTAGCTAAGCACTTTTTACATTTATTCACTAGGGTAGGCATTCCAAAAACTGATCAAGGTACAAATTTTACTAGTGATTTAATGACTCAAGTTGTAAAGGAACTTAATATTAACAAGCAGATCTCTACAGCATACCGTCCACAAACACAAGGGTGTCTCGAGCACTTTCACCAAACATTTAAATCCATGGTAAAGAAGTACTGTCACGAGTCCAGTAAAGATTGGGATGAGGACATAGATTATCTTTTCATTGCTATTCGTGAGACCCCTCGGGAATCTTTAGGCTATTCTCCATTTGAGCTTTTGTACGGTAGACACATTCGAGGCCCTCTGAAAGTCCTTAAGGATTCATGGTTCACAGAGCAGTCTTCACATCCTTCTATCACTGTATCTGAATATATCCATTCACTTAAGCTTAAAATGGCTACAGTCCGAGAGATTGCCCTTGCCAATATGAAGTCAGTCAAAAATGAAAGTACAGTATGACAAGAAATCTAGGGAGAGATCATTCAAAGTGGGTGACAAAGTGCTTCTCCATCTCCCAGTGTCTGGTAAACCTCTAAAAGGTAAATATCAGGGACCTTACCATGTCTCTATGAAGTCGTCTAAACTAAAGTAAACTATGTGATTGACTACTGATCATAAAAAGAGTTCTCGCCTAGTACATGTTAACCAGCTTAAGCCCTATTTTGACAGAGACCCAGAGGAAGATCCAGTGTGTCTTGCTGTATGTACAAAACCCGTAGTGGAGGTTGACGACCGAGAGACTGTTGTTCAAAGTTGTGTTCCGGTTCCCACGCCTGGTGGTAACCCTGTTAGCAGTATAATCTTAGATAATTTTGAACTGTACTGTAAAGATATAAGGAAGGAGCAACAAAGTGATTTAATAAGTCTTGCTTGAGTTTCCTACAGTAATTAAAGATAGCCCTGGATTCTGTCCATCTCACTATCATGATGTTAACTTATGTGATGTAAATGTAAAGCCTATAAAACACACCTTACAGGCTTAGTCTTCACAAAAAGGATATTTTAAAATGTGAAATCAAATATCTTCTTGATAATGATTTAATTGAACTAAGTTATTCACCTTGGGCTTTACCTTCTCTACTTGTCCCAAAGCCAGATGGTTCTTTTAGATTGTGTACTGACTACCGTAAAGTTAATTCAGTAACTGTAGCGGATGCTTTTCCTCTCCCACGTATAGATGACTTGCTTGATGAAGTGGGACAGGCTAGATTTGTTTCCACTGTTGACCTGCAAAAGGGTTATTATCAGATGGGACTTACAGACCGAGCTAAAGTAATCTCTGCATTTATCACCCTTTTTGGTCTGTATCAGTATAAGGTCATGCCTTTTGGTATGATAAATGCTCTCTCAACTTTCCAAAGAACCATCTCGCATACTATTCTGAACTTAGAAGGTGTTAATGCATATCTTGATAACATTGGGGTCATTGCAGACTCTTGGGTACAGCATGTGGCCAGGTTGCGGAAGTTGTTGGGGTGCCTCGCCAGTGCCGGCTTCACGATAAACCTAGCGAAGTCAACGTTCGGCCGAGGCACAGTTACCTACCTTGGGCACGTGGTAGGCCATGGCCAGAAGAGACCCAAGGACGCCAACATCCGGACCATACTGCAATACCCTACCCCTACGACCCGCAAGGCCCTCGTGAGATTCCTTGGGATGTGTGGATTCTACCGTAAATTCTGCAGTAATTTTGCACAAGTCTCCTCACCTCTTACTGATCTCACCAGTCGGAAACCTAGGTTTGAGTGGAGCCCTGCCTGTGCTGAGTCCTTTAGCCGTCTCAAGGAACTCTTCTCAACCAGTGCTCCGTTCGCCAGACCCGTCTTTGCCCTACCATCTCCAGGTTGACGCAAGTGATCGAGGTGTTGGGGCAGTGCTTTTGCAAGAGGATCCTAAAAGTGCTATCTTACATCCTGTGGCCTATCATTCGACTAAGCTTAAACGATACCAGAGAAGTTACTCTACTATTGAAAAGGAGTGTTTAGCTTTGGTGGCCTCTGTTAAAAAGTTTGAGTGCTATCTTCCACAGGATTCTACACCTATAAATATCTTCACGGATCATAACCCTCTTGTGTTTATTAATAGAATGAAGAAATCAACTAACTCATTCTCAGATGGGCCTTGTTGCTACAGGAGTACAGACTTAACATGCGCCACATACGAGGGGTTGACAACAGGATCGCGGACACCCTATCTCGAGACCTGCCCTCATCCTCCGAGCATACTGTATAGTACCTTCTCCATTACAAAGGTTTTGTGGGGAGGTGTGTTATGCTCTTATCATGCAGGCTCTTCCCACAGTCATATAATGGCTGTGACTAGTGTCTGTTGTCAGTGACTGTACCCCCCTCCCGCCTCGCCTGCCTCGCTCGCTCACCCGGGTTCACTCTCTACTCCTATCAAAGGAAGCCGTCTTGACTCCAGACTGAACCCCCTCAATGAACCGTATGAGTCACAATGGCATACGGGACTTCAATAGTTCGGCTCCTCACCACTATGTACCCACTTGCGCTTCTTGATAAATCACACATAAAGAGAAGTGACATAGGGTTTGAGCTGGAGAGCTTAGGGAGTTCACATCTGGTGGTGTTCTCGACGGGTGGTGCTTATTGGATTCTACAAGCCTGGATTGTCCGCCTCACCTTTCTCGACGTACTGCCTGTGGGGGCCTAGCAGTGTGGAGATGATCGGGGTGGTTGTGAGTTGCTCCAAAACTTCAACCCATTTTAACTAAATATTAAAATTTAATTTGATATTTTATTTGTTTTAGTTTTCTTTAATATTTCTTTATAATTAAATTCACTTAGTTTATTTATTAACGAAATTCACTTTTGATTTAATTGTTTAACGTATTCATTTTAAAACTTTACTAACACCTTGTAAGTAAAACTTTATTTTATTAAAAACAAATTATAAATATATTGGTTATAATTATTCCCCAGTTTTTTGTATGTATTGGTGTGAGGGTTTCTTTGTTGTTTTACTCTGGTGACTATTTATTCTTTTGCTCAAGCCATACTAATATTTTGTTTTACCTATATACCTGGGATTGTTATAATAGTGCCTGGTAGGGGGTGTCTGGTGGGGAGAGGATAATACTCTAATAATCACTTAGATTATAGAGACATATATTATCATAGTGCCATAAGAACTTGGGTTTCTGGTTTTTATACTAGTTAGCGTCTATATCCTCTCACGTCTATCTTTGTGTTGTCCCTCTGGGGTGTCTACACCTCTGGATAATCAGGTCTAATTACTTGTAAACTATTACCTAGCTTCTAGTCCCAGAGCGGCGTAACAGTACACTCTACATTTTGTCCTGTGTTTTATGAAGTACCAAAGTAGTTTAAGACTTGCTTAGATTGATGGAGCATCATTATACATATGCATTAATGTGTACAGTATAATTCATATTTGTTCACCAACCAACTTTACTTCTAAACTCTATTCATGAAATCAACTAATACATGTGGCACTCAAAGTACTCGAACCTAGAATACTCACACCGAAATTCCGCGCATTTATGCATTACGCTGTCTGTTATGATTGATGTGTCAATTATGTGTTGTCGTGCGATGTGCTATTAATATGTTCCTTATGTAATACAACAACAGAGACTACATACTTTTAGAGTAAAGTGGTATGTTATAGAGCACCACTGTATAGTTTACGTTAAATACATTTTACTGTGTAAGTGTTTTGTTTAGTATCAACTCCTGTTAAGATTATGCTAATGAGTTTTGTATAATGAGCCACACCACTACAGGGTTTGATATAGTGAATTATTATTGGATTATAATCGGTAAGGGAGATTTGGTGTTTTAGAAAGAGCACAGCCATTATGAAAGCTATAATTATTTGTGAAGCAATTAATCTAGTTTTAATTTTGTTTAACGAACTTAAATACCCAATCCTGTGAATTAAAATGTTGACTGTTGAAAGACTAAACTCTTACAAGAAAAATATATCTACGAACAGTACTAAGATAATCTATGTAGATGATGATGAATATTTGTATTTTACCATATTTAGCCCAAGACCAACCTGCCTATGTCCTTGACGTTTGAGTTGGATCATATTGATGTTTTGATTAATGTTTCCACAGCCAAATTGGATATCTTAAAATGCCACTGTAAATATCCAGCCAGTTGATCAGGAGTCTATGACATGTTTTGTTGCCATTGCCATATTCTCTTGGAAACATATCCGCAAAATTTACATATGAAAGTCAGTTAGCTCAGATCATATTGTGAACATTGAGTAAATTATAAGTGCCTTTAACCCCTTCTGTACCGGCGACGTCTCGTTAGTTTCATTCTAGCTATATGTAGACGAGTGTGTGCAGTTTAAGAAGGATCTGTGTTAGTAAAAGAGGTAAAGTGAGATCATTCGAAGCCTGTTAATTGATGGAAACCTTTTAACTGAATATAATCGTCGAATAATTACCAGGTTATAATGAAAAGGATGCAACTGGTACTGCATGGGTTCAATTGAGCATCACTTATGTAGGTGACTGTACACTATCTCTCTCCTTTTCTACCCAGGCTCGCATTCCTCTTTACCTGCTACTACTCCTCCTCCCACCACCCTGGATTGTGTACCTGGGTTAGTCTACCTCCCCCTCCCTCCCTCCCTCCTGCCCGAGGCCCTCCCCCATATGTTCTCCTTTCTATCCTTCTCGTTATACCTGGCGTGCTTAGGGGTCTGTCTTACACCCTTCCTCAATACACTCTCTCTCTCTCTCTCTCGTGATGGTCTTAGTTAGGCTATACTATTAAATGTGATACAAACAAAAAAACTAATATTCGAATTGCAGATACTGAAATCGTTCACGGTAATGTGTTAAGCCACATCATCAACAATATATTGTCAACGCATAATTTACTTTGAAAACAAATACAAACATTAGTCATGCTGGGGTTCGTGCTGCCTCGACGCTCATCTCCGTATTCTGCCCTTTGGTGCCTATGAACCAACTCTCCAACCCAAGAGTGAAATGATACTCGCAATATTTCTTCTATTCAACAGCTGAGTTCTGGAACTCTCTCCCTGAATCCATCATTCCCTCAGTCTGTGACTTAAATTGCTTCAAACTCAGTGTGTTCACTCTTTCAACTCTGAGGGAGGCACTCGTCACAGACAGTTTTTCAGTTTATCTCTCTCATCTACATAGAAAACAAAGATGTTCTGGTTATCCTGCCTGGTAGCATACAGGGAGGTTACTGGCATTATATCCTGATCTAAAAACAATATAGTAAACTATTATTGTCTCTTACTATTTATGAATTGCTTTAAATAATAATGCCAGTAATATATTATGGATATTTGATCATTGTCTCACGTATGATAGGCTTTAATAACCTTACACTTGATACCTAGTTGAAAAAATATATAACATCAACATATATGACCTATCCTGTAGCCTACACCGCATCTAGGCATAATAAGAGGCAGATAGTTTTGTTGTTACTCTTGCATTATTTTCAAATCTTATACTGAAACTTAGGCAAAATAAAGTAACAACAATTGTCAAGTAACTCCTTTAGTAAAAATACATTTATTGTTTATGTACACTATATTTGAAAACCCTAGACGATTATTTTAATGACGGTCAGAAAGGGCCTCTCGTAGCCAAAGGGTTAACGTATAATTGATTCCAGAAGAAATGATTAAGAGATAAAAATGGTAATGGGTGATAAGAGTATAATTTGAGAGCTCCATAAAAGTCGGTTAGACCGTCGGGTTATTTATTGTTCTTTACACACCAATAGATTCTGCGCAACTGACCATATTGTAACATCAGATTCTATTGATGTGAGGATGCCAAAGAATAATATATAATATATATATATATATATATATATATATATATATCAGCGGTGTGCCCCTTTAAACACGAATAACATTGTTGCTGTAGATTTACTGATATAAACTGTATTCTCCAAGTTTTTTTTTTTTTTTTTTTTTTTTTTTTTTTTTTTTTTTTTTTAAAAGAGAGTATGAACGGAGGAAGGAAAAACACAGATAAAACAAAAAGGTCCATGAGCCTAAAGGCATCCTCCATTCATAAAATGTTTGTAACAACTGGATTTAAACTTTTGTAGATTGTAAGTTTGTGGAAAGCAATTCGAGGGAAGTGAATTCCAAAGAGTAGTAGTTCTAGGGATAAATGAATTTTGATAAGCAGAAGTTCTGCATTGTGGAGGAGAAAGTGTAAATTCATGGGCGCTCTCAGCTGCCCTAGTTCTACGGGGAAAGATGTGGAGAGGCGGCACAATTGAAGCAAGTTCCTCGGAACAATTGCTGTGAAAATATCTGTATAATAATGCAAGGGATGCAACGTTTCTTCGTATGGATAATGTAGGCAGGTCCTGTGTGATTGCAGAGTTATTGATTAATCTAATCTCTTTATTTTGAATTTTGTCCAACTGCCTCAATGCAACCACTCCACTTCCACTCCACAGAGGTGAACAGTAATCCATCTGAAAACGCACATGACTTTTATATGTTACGGCCAACTGCTCGTCAGTGAAGAATTCTCGAACTCTGTACAGGAGTCCCAGTTTTTTAGAGGCATTCTTAGCAATGCTTCTAACATAATGTGTCCAGCTCAAGTTAGTAGTTAATATTACACCGAGAATATCAATACTAGGGGAAGGGGAATATTTACTTCATTACAAAATATATGGGAGTCAGTGAGATTCGGTCGGTTAGAAAATTGAATGTACTTGGTTTTCTGTGCATTAAAGGAAATTTAGATTCTTTTGTCCCCATTCATTAATTCTAGAAAGGTCCTGGTTCAGAGAAATTGCAGTGTTTATTTTTGAATTTATAAGATCGGGTTGGGTGAAAGAATTGGTAAATGTGAAGGAACTGTGGAGTGTTGAGTCATCTGCGTAGGAATGTATTGGATTATGAGTGGTAGATATGAGATCATTGATATGAATGAGGAACAGAGTTGGGGCCAAAACTGATCACTGGGGAACACCCGCATTTATTGAGTGAAATTGAGAATAAAGGCCATCTACCATTACACATATTTTTCTGTTAAGAAGAAATTAGTGGAACTAATGATGCAAGGCCGTAGTGTGACATCTTCGACAATAAGGATTGATGCCAGACTCTATCAAATGCCTTTGATATATCCAGTGCTATTGTATGTGTTTCGCCGATGGGAGACGGCTTTGGCCCGTCTCCGCATTGGCCACACCAGACTTACCCATTCGTTTTTAATGTTCCGTTCTCCTCCGACTCTTTGCTCGCGCTGTACCGTTCAGCTTTCTGTCTCCCATCTTTTCCTCGTTTGCCCCTTACTTTCCGTTGCCCGCACGCGTTTCTTCCCTTTTCTGACTTTCCTCCGCCGGCCCCATGTCTTGCTGATTTTCTTTCTGAATCTCCCTCGTTTTCTATCTCCCGCATTATGTCCTTCCTTCATCATGTTGGAGTTCTCAATTATATTTAGTTAACTTCCTTCCGTGCCATATGGCCTTTGTCGCCTGGTGCGTTGACTTCATTAATGTTATGTATGTGTTTCACCATGTTGGTCTGTAGCTTGGTTGATTTGATGCGTAAGAAGGCAAAGAATGTCTGCAGTTGATGGACATCGTCTAAAACCATATTGCCTATCACTGATTAATTTATTATTCTCAAGATGCTTAATTATGTGATTATTTAATATAATTTCAAAGACTTTACCAAGGGTGGAAGTTATAGCTATTGGTCTGTAGTTTGATGGATCTGAAGAGGCACCATTTTTAGGAACCGGATGGATGTTTGCTTCTTTCCAGGGTACTGGGAAGAAGAGCCTTAATTAAGAAATCGACCCTTTATGCTGGAAAATAGGAGATACTATACCAATCTCAAAATATTTAGATCTTTGTATATACTGATCATTACCTGTAATTAGTGTGTTCTATATAACTAATTTATAATATAACTCGGCTATAAGACAAACTAACCTGGAGCAGCCAGGCTCGGTTTGGGGGACATTAAATTTATTATGGTCCTTCACTGTGGTTCCTTTATAAGACTAATTAACCCCTTATGTCCCGGCGACGTCTTTTAAACTTGAATTATGGCTACTATTAGGCGATTATATTCAGTTTAAAAAAAGAGCCTCCAACAACTAAAAGGGTTTGAGCTATCTCACTCAACCCTTCTTACTACCACGGACCCTTCTTAAATAGCTCAAAATCATATAAATATAGCTAGCAAAAGGTTAAAAAAGACGTCGCCGGTACAGAAGGAGTTAACACGGCTCCTAAAATTGTGTACACTATTTGTAAATTTCAAGATATAAGATGCTGGGATCCATATCTGAGGCTTAGCATTTGTTTATATTGTTAACTTACTGTAACTAAATAATTTTATTTTAACCCCTTCAGCCTGATGACACACTATTAATCTATATTCTGGTCAACATTAGACGAAGTTATGCAACTTAAGAAAGTCCTATGTTACTCAGAGGGTTTATAGAGATAGTATTTACCCCTTTGAGTCCAAGAAGTAGATTATAACCTAAAGATAACTGTATAATGGAAACCAAAATAAGATGGAATTTACGTCATCGTGTTGAAGGGGTTAAATTAATTTTTGTGAAGGATATATTATCAGTCGCTAGTATAATTTGGGACAACAATATCAGTGACATTCCTCATAAAGCAAAGATTATCTTTAAATACTGGTAAACTGTAGCTTATCTTAGAGGTGCATTTTTTTTTTTTTTTTTTTTTTCTATATTCCAACTACTCCCTCTCGGGCATAGGCTGAGAGCCTGTACATTCCACCGCTCAACACGGTGAAGCCCGTGAGGTCTTGTTCCAGTCTGGGGAGTGAGACATGTGAAGCATCCATCATGGCTCGAAGGAGCTCCATCTCTGAAGCGGCTGGTTGCTTCGCTCAAGTGCTTCACCGTCTCACCCTCCAGACTCAGACCCTCACTCTCAGAACGCCACCTATTGAGCAGTGAACTCACTAGGCATTGTACCCCTGTAACATATTTTGAATATGGGAATATTCATACAGTGTTATTTAATCAGGGAACAATGAGGGTATTTTTTTGGCATTTCGGTGGGCTTTGTGGTAATGCACTGATACTAGGTACAGCACAAATTCAATCACAATAATATCTTCCCATTGACATATCGGGATTTGAACCCGGGTCCATTGGATTACCAATCCAGTGGCATGACCACTCCACCACACTCCACCACCACTCCACCGCATGCTTTTGATAACACTGTCGCATCTGATTCAATTTACTGTACACTCAAGTTGTGGTATATGTTTCAATTTATCCAAAAAATCTGAATTAAATATATTGACGTTTATGCTATAGCTTTAATTATTAGTGTTCCCTCTATTAACAGCTTTTCTCTCGGACGATATCTTGTAAATATTTAGCTAAATGTACGATTCATTTGTGTATGTACTCATGTGCGTATGAGCATTCAAGCATATTACTGTATAATTATGCCCTCAATACAGTTCGGAATTATATATACTACACTATGCCCTAATGCTTGAGTACGACACACGGAGCTTGAAGCAATGTAATCATAAGATGAGGGAAAGACAGATTAAGTGAGAGAATTCCAGAGCTCACATATTAAGTAGAAAAAAAGACTGGGAAAATCGGTTCACCATCTTGGGTTACAGAGTTGGATGAATAGGGGTGCGAATGTGTTGAAAGGAAGTTGCCCCCTACTCTCTGTAAGGGAGAAGGTACTGGTATACACTGACAAAGCTCTGAAGAACATTCATTATTGTAATTACGGTAGAATAATGAGAGAGATGCAACATTGCGGCGTGTAGAGAGAGAATTAGTAAGAGGAAGTGAATTGATGAAACAAAATGCTTTTTACTCTACCCTTTCAAGAAGAGCGTTATGGGTGGAACCTCCCCACACATGCGAACACTACTCGATTCATGGACAACTGTGCCCCTGTACAGAGCAAGAAGCTGTGTGAGGATGAAGAACCCATTGAGACAGTTGAGCACACCTAACTTCTGGGAAACTGATATAACAAGATTGGTAATATGATCTCCTAGAAATGTTAGAAGAAAATGATAAAACATTAATATTGAGAGAAAATGAAGGGTTGATTTGTATATCATTGAGGAGTAAGGGATATTCATGTGGAAGATTGTGATGGGTAGATAGATGGAGTTATTGGGTTTTGGGAGCATTGAAAGTAACAATATTCTCTCAGCCCTAATCAGAAATCATTACTAGATCAGACGACAGGCGTGCTAAGGCCTCATCACGGGAGTATTGTAGCAATTGCATTGTGGGTCATTGTGGAAAACTAGTAGAATAGTGTAAGGTAGAGTCATCAGCAAATAAGTAGATAGGACTAAAGGTGCAGTTGAGAAGATCATTAATGAATATTAGAAAGAGAACTGGAGACGGGACAAAACCCTGAGAAACACCAAAGTTGATAGGTTAAGGAAGTGAGCGATGGCCATCCACAACCGCAGCTATTAAAGTGCCAGAAAGGATATTCTAGCCAAAGGGATAGAAACCTAAGGAGGTTAGTTTAGAAATTAGGGATTTGTGCCAGACTCTACCGAAGGCCTGAAAGAAGGTAACATATTAGAGGAAAGACAGAGACGGAACAGTTGGCCTGGGCAGAGAGTCAGCACGGAAGCACAGTTTATGAGCACGACTGGCGGAACACTGTATGGTCTGCAAGCCTTCTAAGTATTAAGCCCAGAGAGGGCAGAAAGTATATCCTTAGAAGAGTTTAGGCATAAATAAGAGAAAGGAGGGTGGAGATGGAGGAATAGCACTGGAATCATCCAAGGTGGAGTTTTAGGGAAAGTTTGAGTGAAGAGTTCAGATTTGTCTGAGGAAGGAGTGACGGTGGTGCCGTTGGAGTTGACAAGAGGAGGGAAAGACGTGGAAGTAAAATTGTTGGGGAGGTTTTTGGCTAGATGCTTGAAAGATTGGAAAGAGCTAGAGATGGAAAGTTTAGAGCATTTATTATTGATGAAAGAGTATTTGGCAAGTCGAAGAACAGATTTGGGTTGATTCTCTTCAGAAACATAGAAGGTGCGAGATTCGTGAGTTTGAATGCTTTCTCTTTATTGTGGACAGCAATACAACAAGCGTGAGTAAACCAAGATTATATTTGCATTAGATTGAGCGAATGAAAATGGAATGATTTTTCCGTAATGTATTCAATACTCTCTGTCACGGAAGCAAAAATAATTCCACGGAAAATCATAGAAATACTGCCGAAATGCCTCCCAGTCAGCTGTGCCAATGTGCCATAAGAGCCACCGGCTGGGCGGATCGGCTGGTTGTACTGGAGACTCCTAGAGATAGGATAGGTAGCAGATAATAGGTTATGATTGGAGGAGCCCAGTGGAGAGAAATGGTGTACAGTGTAAGCAGAAGGATTAGAGGGTGGAAATTACTCAAAGATGTTGGGCCGATTTCCAAGGCAGTCAGGGCTACGAGTAGGGTGCAGGACTAACTGCTTTAGGTAATTTAGGATAGAAAATATGTAAATGTGTTCACCAGGCTGGTCATTGAAATGAGAGGAGAGCCATTGGCATTGCTGAACATTGAAATCACCTAAGATTGAGATTTCAGAGCAAAGAGAGGTTGATAGGATGAAATATTTAGTTTGAGTGTGAGATGCCAGTTTAAGCCATAAATATGAGAATTCAGATGAATCAAAGTCGGTAACACGAGAGCAAATTAATGTTTTGTGCACATACACACAACATCCACCTTTGGCTTGGAAACTAGGATAGCTAAAGTAGGAAAATACCGAGAAGGGGCTGCTGGCAGTTGCTTCAGGCACCCGAGTCTCGGTAAAGTTAAAGACAATCAGGTAATTACTCTTTCTACTTTGTTTGACACTTGTTACAGGCATTCTTCATACAAAACTAACTTAGTAACTTAGCCTAAATTAGTAACTAAACAATGTGCTGTGTTCTATGTCTGTCTATTGTATGCAATCTGTAAATGTGTCTGATACAAAAATCACATGTGTTTATCTAATGACAAATAATATTTTTCTTATAGAAAACTATCCTAATTAACGACCATACCTGGGACGAGAGTCTGCTGCGGCCCATCTTATAAGTGTCCATATAGTCACGCGACCACCCTTGTAAAGCTAATATCAGAAATTCCTATTCCATTACGGGTTGGTAGGATGTTGCTTATTTTACACTAAACAAAGTATACAGAATTGAATGTTTATTACTGTGAGATAACGCGCTGTACGTCACTTATTTAGCATTAGCAATTTAATATATTTTAATTAAACCTGGCGTAGATTTTGTCTGTGATAAGGCTTTGGCCGAGAGTGTTTAGCCTAACGAGACCTGTTCTAATCTGCCATCACACTGTTAAGGTGAGCCATAAACCCGTCACGTTATTTAGTCTTAACACGGTCCGCCCTCCTATCTTCCCAGTAATTAAGTTAGCTGGGTAAATATCTATTAATTTATGTTTTTATTTCACTCGGATGAGAAAATATATCTGACTGTTATTTCAGATGATTGTGGATGAATAAGATATATTTTTTACCTAGTCGCAAATGTTCTAATAATTTAATCAGATATTATTGTATATCATTAAGGTACACATTCACCTATTCACTCACAATATCTTTCTCACCCTCTACGTTTTATTATTATTTATTCTGACACAGGAATGCTTTAAACATTTCAGATTATTAAAAATACAGGTCAAAACAACAACTAAATAATATAAGCAAATACTAAGACAGTCATATAAAGACTTTTAATAATATTCAAGTATGTAATGTAATGTTAAACATGCATCGCTACTAGTTTTCCATTTGATACAGGTTGCTGTGATTGTTATTGTTACTGGGTGTCAGATGTGTGGTGATGATGATGATAATGGGTGAGACAAGTGGTTTGGTCAGATGTTTGAGGGGGGGGGGGGGTTATGGTCAGACACCTGTCACAATGGTCATTAACAAGAGAGAGAGAGAGAGAGAGAGTTACATTTAGTTTAATTAAAAGTTATATATATATATATATATATACAGTATATAATTATACACTCATATGATTATATTATACAGTACATACCTATTTATGTATATATATTGTTCAAGAAGTAGAGTGGAATGCTATAAGCCAACAGATAAGACGCCATGAAACAACACACATTCCATGTATGAAATACTTCTAATTATGTAAATATTTACATTAGTCCAGAAAGTATTCCGAATGTAGATGGTATTTGCACAAAGAACAAGAAGCAATTTGGAAGAAAATTATGTATCATTTGGTGCTGTGAGACATTTCACCTTTAGCATGACCGGCAGACTATATGAATCTATTATGCGGAAGCGTAATGATCAGCATAAAAGAAAACGAAATAATTGCAGATGAAGGAAATTACTAAATGAAGAAGATATTGACAGATGTGAGCACAATAGTAGATGGGAATACACTATAATAGATACAAAAATGTCCCGGCCGAAGGCAGATTCCACTTAAAATACAAGCTCGCTATTGCTTGCCAGGACAAATTTGACACCTAAATGACACAAAAAGCCCAAATATTGACAAAGAAATGGGGCAAAAGGTCTTAAAATCGCCAAACTATTGGGCCTAACCTCATAACCCATCCAATCGCAGCGACGGCTACCAGCCGTCAGTAGATAAGTCACTCCCCAGTCCCAGCGACAGCTGGGAGCCATCGGTAATGTACTTTCCTTGTAACTGCCTGTATCAGGCTGTGCCTGGTACGACGACCATTTGAGCACTGCTCTCGATATGGCAACACTTCTCAGCTTATATCCAACCGTCTGAAGGCTGAGAGAGCCAGTCTTCCTTCATCTTGGAAGGTTGTTCTATCTTGCCATTTTGGCCACATTGCTTAGGACTGGGGGGGGGGGACTTTTATTAATGTATCCTACGGTACAGTAAGGGTTAAAGTCGGAATACTAATAGGGCTAAACATGAGGAAGAAATTAGTTCAGAAAAACTATCCATGAGTAACGCTCTCAACACCTTCTTTGCATCAATGTTCACAACAGAAGACTTTAGTGCTATTCCTACAGCATCACCAATACAAATAGTTATTTCAAATTCGCTTTGCAATAATCGTAATTCGTATTTCTGAGAGAGAAGTAATGAATTGCTTCGACAGACTCAAGGTAAATAAATCGCCTGGACCCGACACTAATTCTCCCAGAGTTCTCAAAGAAGCTAAATGTGAGCTCTCGAAACCATTGACACTGCTACTCAAGCATTCTTTGAGATCTTGGACTGTGCCGGATGAGTGGAAACTTGCAAACGTAACCCCAATTTAAAATAAAGGCAGCAAAGCCTTGCCTAGTAACTATCGCTCAATCAGCCTTGCCTAGTAATTATCGCCCAATCAGCTTGACTTCAGTTGTGAGTAAAATACTAGAAACCGTCAAAAAAGCACTTGGAGGAAAACAACATACTTAACACCTTATTGGCGGGCTAGGCGGTTTATTTGACCGTACCGCACAGCGTTTTTTTTTTTACCCTAAATAGGGTTGTTTACGTGATCATTTTCATGCCTAAATAAGACCCAGAGCGTAAAACAAATATCTATCCCTGAAAGGGCGTAAACAGAGCTTTCCAATGACACCCGAACCATCCTTGTACGACCACTGATTATCTTGCAATGATCGTGCAACACGAGTGCAAAAACCCTGAAATAAGGTAATTTCCTTACATAATTCCCTGTGTAGCGAGTGAGAAAGGAGGGGGGAAAGTAGAATACAGTTCAGTATGTCCACGGTGGTCGTGGGGAGCGGTCATAGGGTTACTACGCTCGTCCCACCGCTCAGCTCTCTCTCTCAGCAACATTACGTGCTGAAAATGGCACTCGACAGCTGTCGCATAGTCCAAATTTATTTCACTCGACATATGTTGCACGCCGCCAATAAGGGGTTAAAGATACCCAACACGGTTTTCGCAACAACCGTTCCTACTTGACAAACCTTTTAGATTTTTTCCAAGATATCCTAAATCTATATGATGAGCTGTAAATATTATATACCTCGATTTTCAAAAAGCCTTTGATAAGCCCACATAAACGCTTATTGATCAAATTAAAAACACACAGCGTACAAAGAGTTGCTTTGAAATGGATAGAAAATTGGCTCGGTGAAAGAAAACAAAGAGTAGTCATAAATGGGAAAGCATCATCATGGACCAATGTAACTAGCAGAGTACCACAATGATCAGTACTGGGGCCAGTTCTCTTCCTAATCTACATAAATTACATAGGTGAGATCCTCACCTGCACAATCTCAAAGTTTGCAGATGATACAAAAATTGCAAATAACGTAATCTCAAAAGAATACATTCAGGATATGCAAGGCAATCTAGATAAATTGTCTCAATGGGCTAAAATATGGCAAATGTGTTTCAATGAAGACAAATGTAAAAGTACTTCACATTGGAAACCGAAATGAGAAAGCAAACTATTCAATGAATGGAGCCCAACTCAAGACTGTAGACAAAGACACGGATTTAGGAGTAACAATATCAAGTAACCTAAAACCTAGTCAACAATGCAAGGAGGTTGTTAAAAAAAAAAAAAAAAAAAAAAAAAGGCAGGTCCTTTGAGCATAAATCCAAAGATGTAATCCTCACTCTTTAAAATTCGTTAGTTCGCCCAATCTTGGAATATTGCATTCAGTCCTGGTGTCCTTACTATCAAAATGATATAGACAAACTAGAACGTGGTCAATGCAGTCACTAAAATTATACCCAGTCTAAAGAACAAACCATATGAGGAACGTCTTGAAGAATTACGTCTATTTAATAGTGGCCCCTTCATCATTGACGATATTGCCTATTAATATAATTGTCTCCCTTCATCACCCGCGACAGCAGTTTTGAATCTCCCGCGCGGAAGGGTCAGGGAGTACTCTTCATAAGTGCACGCTTAATTCTCTTATGGAATCGTCTTATGATTGGGAACCCTACAGAAAAAAACTTTGTAGAAAATAAAAAAGAAAGATTTAACTTAATAATTATCTGTTATATTCTGTCTTTCCATGTGTGGATTTCTTGTGCGTGGCTTCTATACGCAGGCCCCCTAGCGGCCATAACTTCCTTCTCCCTTCCGCGTTCGTACCAGGCGGGCGGGTGTCCCTTGTGCTCCAGCTTCATTCGTCGTTCCTTCGCTTATCGTGAGTCCTTACTCATTTGTATACATCTGCGTTGTAGTGAACAAGGTTTAGATTAGCTAGCATGGGCTGCCCCAATGGTACGTCCGCAGGAAGTGTGTAAATTAGGGAACTAATGTAACAAGGCGCCTACATATCCCAGGATCTATGCGCCACGTGTGTTATTATTGTGTTGTTTTGCCGCCTTAGCTTTTGATATTATAGCTAGGAGGCTACCATTCTACAAGATTATGCTTCAGGCCGTCACTTTGAGGCAGTTGCATATTCAATTTTTGATTTTTTAGCAAATGCTCTAGTTCAAGGGTGGCTGCACTTGGTGCGGAGCCTTCTAGAGTTCGTATTTGCTTCTGGGCCCCTCTCGCGGGCCTCCCCCTCTTCGTGCTGCTGCTGCTGGGTCGTCGGAGCGTCAGTTCATCCTGTTTCGTCGGGCCTTGAGGCCAGCCTCATTAGGGATCTCCAGTATAGGCTAGAGGTAATTTATTATTATAAATTCTCTGTTATTATTATTATGCCTATTTGTGCCCCTGACTTATGCTTCATGTGTGCGCTACATGTTTGTTGGGGGGCTTTTGGGAGACGTCCCTATACATGAGTGGGGTTTTGGAGAGGGTGTCTTTTACATATAAGCCTCCCCCTCTAAAAAGTTTGGTTGTTTTCTCCGGCGGCTTTCTCAGCAAGGTCTCTGTCTCCTCGTCTCGCAGACGCGCAAGGAAGCAACCAATTGTCACGGCGTGGTACGCTGAACCACAATCCTTCCGGCGGAAAATGCGAATTCCTAAGGGAGCAACCTCGGCCCACTGAGTGAACTCGCCCTGACCTAATTGTCACGAAGCAAGACTTCCCTCGCTCGGCGTAACAGTCTAGTTGCAAGTGTTATGATACATCATACAAGCACATTACCTATCTTTCTAAATTCAGGTACCTACCCGATAGCACTATCGTTAGTGAGTGCTGTACTGTACTTTATATATTATTTTGTAATAGTATAGATATCTTATCAATATTTGTATTTTGTACTATTGTTAATGTCTTGTCATGTTGCAAATTTGATTTTAAATGAATATTTTGACATTTAACATGTAGTTTCTTTATTCATGCAGAGTTTAGTAAAATTTACCAGAACGTCCTGGACTTGTGTGCGATTAGTTTGCTTGGGAAACAGATTAACTTGCTCATGTAGTAATGTACACCCTAGAGTATGTGGTGGATTGTGTTCTTTTATTTCATAAATTTCATTTTAGTAAGCGTTGTTTCCACATAGCGATTTTGATAATTTAATTTGACTTTATATTGTCCTTGTCCCAATTTTGGTTTGTTTAGTTTGCAAGTTTTAATTCAATAGTCATGGATAGTTAAACACTTAAGGTCACGAGTTTAAACGGAAAAACCCCAGGTTTTTCACGGACAGGTCCAGCGGAAGGTTAGAGTAGCTGTGGCTATAGCTAATTTTCCGGCGGACTTGAGGTAGGATGTATTAACACCTCGCAGGTTATCCTTATGAGCATTGATTCCTGGAAATTTTCTATTTCCAGAATCCCCAGCACTACAGTTACAACAGGCCCGGCGGCTGTGTGGGTGGCTGATTCCGGCGGTGGGGGGACCCCCATTTCCATCATGCCTCGGTTTGATCTGTGTGCTACTCCTACCTGTTCATTATTACCAGTATTTGCTCACAAACTCTGTATAAAATATGTGAAATGCCTCGATCGCTCTAGGGGTTTGTGGGTGTTCAAACGTTGTTCCATTTGTTCCGACTTGAAGGCGGCGGTATTTACGAAGAACAGCGTTAAAGGAAATAAAAAAATTTGTTAACGTTTACGCCAAAGATACTGCCCATAAGGCTCTTCATTGTGATGACGACGCCCTGTGGGACCATTTAGTTATCAAATTGACTTTGGTTAAATCAACTCCAATTAAATCTACTAAGCCTAAAGCGAAATCTAAAATGCTTTCAAAAGAGGTAGTGAGTAGCAGTAGTAGCAATGAGAGTGAGATTTCCGAGGCTCCCCCCCCCCCGACCGAACCAAGCGGAGGCGGTCGCCTTCCCCACGACATAAATCAAGGTCACGGTCAAGATCTCCCAACAGATAGTCCTGGCACTCATCGGCGGAGTCGTCCAGATTGACCAAACGCCGTCGAGAGGACCCTGTTACTGCCCCTATGATGCCAGCCAGTACAGGGCGAAGAAGTAGCCGGAAGGATACCATACAGCCACCTCCGCCCCCTACCCCTACCTCCAGCACGCTCACAGTCCAGTCCGACGACTCAGAGGTAGGGGCGAAGGACATAAAACCTAGTCCCAGTCATGAACAGTCATTGAGTGTACCGCAGGATTTCACATTTGCAATTCCAAAGTTAACACCTGTACCACGTAAAGGCTCTTCGTTTGGATCAAGTCGAGTCTTAGGGGATCATTATAGAGGTTTACCTTCAGGTTCAAATACTTTTGATGACTCTCAGGTAATTAAAGACTCACAGCCACCTGCGGCGCGAGACCGGGGGTGCTGGCGTCAATCTGAACCATGTCAACATAATGTTAGAATTAATCAGGTAACAGATAGGGAGTGTAATGACAGTGAAGTGTTACCTTCGTCAGTACCTGATTTGGTTTGGCCGCTGGTGGACCAAGCGCCGGAATCACAACAACACATACTGGAAGTGCCTGAGTTACATAGAGAGCCGGAGGAGGTGAATTTATCCTCGGCTCAACCAGGTATAATGTTTGAGGAGTCAGAAGCCAGTTCCAAATCTTCCAGGGGTTCTCACAGTAAGTGTGTTACCACAGATGAGATAAGTGACATATTACATAGGGCTATGCGGCAGTACGATGTCTCTGTCTCTCCTGATCTTCTCTCTAGTCAACCGGTAGCTCCCACTAGTAGCTCCACGATAAGACCATTAGAGCCTTCAGATTTTACCACCCCTAAGTCTTCTTTACCTAATTTCATTATACCTCCGGCAACGACCACGGCTACCGGCACTACAGTGCAAGCCTCTATGACTACCACTAATGTTCGAGTAATTTCTGATATCACTCCTCCCCCCTTAGATAAGGCCCCACAGCGGAAAGGTCCTATGCCTCAACTCTACGGGCCAGATTGTTCTTGGATTCAGGTACAACCATTGAGACCACACCTAGCACAACCTACTATTTCAGGGGATCTACCGGTTCCTACTGAGTGGACTTTTGAAATCAACATGAGAAGAAAACTCAGAGCTAAGGACGAGGTAGGGAGATTACTGGAAGTTTCTATTAAGGCCATACCTAGTACATATAATGCTGATTTCTTGTGTTTTCAGCTGCCCCGGCAGTACCGCTGGCCTCATCTGCACGACTCTTTGCAGACTGGTCCAAAACTGATGGCGTTAATGACATCAAAGCTTTGAATGCACTCACGCCGGAACTGGCTACAGTTCCGGTACTAGATCAGTCACACACACCAGTTCTGCAGATGGGGCGGGTAGGCCTAGGCCCTTGGATAGACTGGGAATCAGAGGCGCAGGTATTTGCTTCTACCATTACATCTAAATCCTCCCATCAGGTCCCTCAAGAAACAAATGCTTGGTTCTCGTTACCTGTAAATAAGGCAGAGGGGGTGTCGCCGGCCTTGTTCGAATTCTTGCCGGCACCCAAACTGGCACTTCACCAATTAGATGACTCCTTTTGTACCCCTCCCCCAGCCCATCTGGATAGAGACTTTAAGTTAAGGAATAAAGCTTTCAGATTGTTTTCCCAATACCTTGTCTGTCGCCAGGTTACTGTATCCCTCGCTAGAACTATTTTGGCCATTGCGGACCAAAATGTTAGAAAAGCCACAGAACTGTCACATAGGATTTTATTATAGAATTCCATACAATCCCTGGGTGACATTCGAATAGCAATCATGGAGGCGGTTAGGGCCCGCCAGGATCTAAGGGTGTATTTGGTAAAGAAGTTGCCGGAAGATATTGGTCGCCGGGTAACTCTTTCCCCAGTCTTAACGGCCTCCCTCCTCAATTCAGAGACGTGGAGTGTAGTTTTCAATATGGTAGATGGGTGGAAGCAGACTACCTCCCAGGATAAGAGAGAACCGTTTAAGAAACCTTCCAGTAAGCCCAAAAGTGGCAGTAAGTCACAACCCCCGCATGCTAAACAGTCCTTTCGGGATCCCACGCCTCCTCCACAGCAGGGAGGTAATCAGCACAAGCCCAAACAAGGTAAATACTCAGGTTATAGAGGTAAGTCACACTCCAAACCAAGTCAGGGACAGACGTCAGCCAGACTAGCCAGCCGTCTGATACCAACCCACCACCCCCTCCAGAAAACTAGCCAACCAGACTCTCTGTCTCCCAGTGCCGTGCTTAGGCGTGTCGGATTCAAGAGTTGCTCTACCGGACAGACCCAGTTTGCACACCGGGTCGTTCCAAGTATGCCGCAGAGCCTGGCCCAAGCGAACTTGGGCCAGAACTATAGTAAGCAAAGGAATCACCTGGCGGTGGATCCGGCGACCTCGACTGCGTCAGGCGCTAGAACACAACAATGTTTCACAGTAGGTGGAGGCCCTGGTCCAGGAAATGATCTCAAAGAAGGAACTTGCTCAGTATTCACCTCCAAACTTTTCTTAGTGCCAAAAGAGGGACAGTGTGCAGATGGAACCATTAGTGGATCTCTCGCGTCTGAACACTTACTTCATAAATTCACCCTTCAGGATGCTTACAGTACACCAAATCAGGCTTACACTTCCACCGCAGGGTTGGATGTGCTCATTAGACCTCAAAGATGCCTATTGGCATGTCCCTATCAACAAAAGGTTCCAAAAGTTCCTCGCCTTGAGGATCAGGCAAGAGACTTATGTCTTTCAGAAACTGCCTTTCGGTTTGAACCTGGCACCGAGAATTTTCACAAAATTAGTCCGGCAAGCCCTTCTGCCATTGTTGGCTCAGGGCATAATGGTGCTGTGGTATCTAGACGACTGGCTAGTGGTGGCGGAGTCAGAAGAGTTATGTCACAATCATGTCAACCAAGTAATCAATCATGTACAATCCCTAGGGTTCAAGGTAAACTTGGCAAAGTCTCTCATTGTGCCCACAAGGAAAATTCAGTGGATAGGGCTAACTCTTACTCAGAGTGTGGACAATCGCAACAGATTTCGCAGGAAACTGTTTCGTTTTCTCCACAGTTTGAATACGACAAGGAAGACGTGGGAGTCCCTGATCGGCTCACTCAACTGGATCCAATTAACTGTGAAGTTGGGCCGGTTGAAAGTAAAGAGATTAATTTTGGAAGGCAACAAAGATTTTCCCCTCTCGCCGGAGAGGAAATTATGGCCAATTCCTCCATTAATTCACGACTTACTGTCGGTCTGGGCGAAGACCAAAACACTGTACTCTATAACAATATGGGTTTCTCCTCCTCCTTCGGTGTGGGTAGACACAGACACTTCAGGAACACTAGGTTGGGGGTATCAGTCCAATCTAGGCCATCAAGGGCAAGGCACTTGGGCCCAGAACGAATTATTTCACATCAACAAAAAAGAGCTTCTAGTTCCTCTATTGTTTCTTCAAGCTCACGGCTCGTCATTGCAAGGGCAGTCAATCGCGTTTCGGATGGACAACTTAATTGCAGTCCATTGCATTCAGAAACAAGGTTCAGTGAGGTCTCGAGCATTGCTAGTAGTGTCAGAACAGATTTTTGCTCTAGCCAAATCGCTGAGCATTCATCTGCATGCATCATATCTCCCATGCGTGTCGAAAGTCTGGGCAGATGCTCTGTCCCGGAGACAGAGCACTCTAGTAGAATGGGCTCTCAAACAAACCGTCTTCGACAAGATGATTGCCAAGCCTTACCGCCCACAAGTGGACCTATTCGCATCCAAGGAGAATCACAAGCTCCCTCTCTTCCTTACCCGCCAGGGGCTAACTCCGGTGGGGGGACCAGATGCGTTACTGGAGGACTGGAACAGATGGAATTCAATTTATCTATTTCCTCCACCAGATTCTGCTCTAATGTGCAAGGTAGTTCACAAACTACGAGGTTATCGGGGCTTAGTCTCGATGATCGCGTTGTTATGGCCGGCTCAGGTGTGGTACCACCAGTTGCGAGAATGGTGCAGGAACCCGGTGTCGCTCCCGGTCTCCGCATTCCACTTAAGAGAAAATTGGCAACCTTCAGACCTCGCTCAATTTCGCCCTCTGGACATTTACAATGCAAAATGGCTAGCTCAGTATGGGGAAAGAAAGTGTCACTAGTAAATTTATGAATCAATATACTATATCTACCAGGAGACAATATCAATCGCATTGGAAATTTTTTACAACCTGGATTGTAGAGTCAGGGCAAACCGATGCCACAGGGGCCCTGGTTTTCAAATACCTAGATTATTTATTTGAGCAGAAAGGGCAAACCGATGCCACAGGGGCCCTGGTTTTCAAATACCTAGATTATTTATTTGAGCAGAAGCACTTTTCAGTTGTTACTTTGAAAAATCACTTATCTGCCATCAGAACTCCTTTCTTTGATCTCACTGGTCTCTCGATACTGCAGGCGGAGGAGAAAGGGTTTATGAGGGCGTGTTTCAAGCTACGCCCACCACCACGTCAGCTCATGCCCACCTGGTCGCTAGATAAGGCCTTATCTTTGCTTCAATCGCGCAAATATAATAATGCGCCAGATTTGTATTAACTTTAAAGAAGGCTGTGTTCCTGATGGCTTTAGCTACAGGAAATAGGGTCTTTGAGCTGGCAGCGATGAGCAACGAACCTAATTGCCTTAGGTTTGGGAGACTGCACGACAATGTCCAAATCGCGCCGTCTCCTACATTTATTGCAAAGAATGAGCACTCTGATCATGTTTTCTCAGAATTATCTGTTCCGGCGTTAAAACGCGGACACACACATCATATTTTATGCCCAGTGGAGGCCTTAGCTAAGTTTATGAGGGCAGCTCACCCTCGACAACCAGGTTTTCTGTGGGTGAACCAGGCAGGTAATCGTGTTACTAGA
Source organism: Paralithodes platypus (assembly GCA_032716605.1). Taxonomy (NCBI): domain Eukaryota; kingdom Metazoa; phylum Arthropoda; class Malacostraca; order Decapoda; family Lithodidae; genus Paralithodes; species Paralithodes platypus. The sequence goes on along the minus strand of CM064502.1, from coordinate 40,946,825 downwards.
AGAAAATTAGCTTCTCTGTTAGTAGATGTTATTAAAGAAAGTAATCCCGGCATGGTGGGCAGGGCCCACGACATCAGGAAGTGGGCCGTCTCTCTTAGATTTTTACACAATTTCTCTATAGACGACATTGTCAACACTCAATTGTGGGCATCCAACCATACTTTTCTAACCGGATACCTGTCGGTCGCTCTGGACAAGCCGAAGCGTACCTGTGTATCTTTACGACAGAAGGTCTAGTAGGCTCTGTGCTATTATTGTTTAAGGTTAAGGCGAGAAAAAGGGGGGGGGGGATGCTGAATAGTCCAAAGCCCCACTAAGACCCCTTCCGCCGGAGATGTGATAAATCACGAGCTGTGATCAAACTGGTTTTACAGTTCAAAACTTTTATTTTACTTTTAAGAAATCTATAATAGTTGCAACTATATAGGATTACCAATATGTACAAACATATATAAACTGTACAAATATTGTTAAGGTTAGAACAACATTCCAAAGAGTTTATAGTTCTAGTTAGGGACTCAAAGGTGTTCCCAGAGTATCATGTATAGATCTTAAAGTACAAGATCTGGTCATGAGCAAGCAGACTTTCTTTGAAGTCACGCACTGCTTGCAATCTTTCATATTTTTATATTATTTATTGTTTGTATGCAATAAAAAAAATTTATACGGCTTATTTTTTGTCCTGAGGTTAGGGTATTGTCACGAATGTCCCCCTCCAGTGTTGGTACTCAGGCAATATCGTCAATCATGAAGGGGCCACTATTAAATTATTGGTTTGATTCCCAGAGGGAAGTAATGAAAAGCTAATATTTTGTAGGGCCCCGTAATCATTGACGATGCATGGCTCCCATCCATCCCTTTCCCATTCGTTGATTTCTATAGTTGTATCTTGGTATATCATTGAAGGAAGTTATGGCCGCTAGCGGGCCTGCGTATAGAAGCCACGCACAAGAAATCCACAAATGGAAAGCCAGAATAAAACAGATATTAAGTTAAATCTTTCTTTTTTATTTTCTATGAAGTTTTTTTCTGTAGGGTACCCAATCATAAGACGATTCCATAAGATAATTTAAGCGTGCACTTATGAAGGAGTACTCCCTGACCCTTCCGTGCAGGAGATTCAAAACTGCTGCCGCGGGTGTTGAAGGGAGACTATTATATTAATAGGCAATATCGTCAATGATTACGGGGCCCTACTAAATATTAGGTTTTCATTACTTCCCTCCGGGAATCAAACCTATAGTTTCCCCTAACAAAGCGTAGATTTAGAGGCAACCTAATTAAAATCTTTAAGATCAACAGAGGCATCGACAATATGAACTGTGGTAAATACTTTACGATTGACCGATCAAAATACACACAGGGAAATGGTTGCAAAATCATTGGTAAATCATTCAACTCACACAAATCCAAGAATGTCTTCTTCAATCGTGTCGTCAACTTGTGGAATGGACTTCCCCGAGATGTTATAGACTGCAACACCGTCAAAGTTCGCGTTGACAAGCACCTTGCTCTGAATGTGTAAATTAATAAAATATTTCTTTAATTTTGTTATTTATTATTATTGTCCACCCTCCCTACCATGTTAATCCCCAGGGAGGTATTTCCTTTTCAAATGTGTATCTCTCTGAAATACTGTTGGACACTATAACCAGCAGTATTTTGGAGGGCAAGTAACCTTGAGGGGTCGCAACACCTGTTGCTGCTTGTTTTCCTTTGTACTTCTTTGTACTCTCCTTAAGAAAAGAAGTTGAGCTGACATTGCGTGAGAGAGTACAGATGCTTAGGAGATACTACCTAAATAAATGAGAGGGAGCAAGCTTTAATTAGAGAGATTGTGAGAACCTTAAAGGGATGGGAAGGCAGATGTGATCTTGTGTACCTGAACCCTTGCAGGTAAACACGAACACAAAACAGTGGCAGGCACCTTGGGACAAATTAAGATATGGTGCATCATTGGTGCTAAAATATTGATACATCATGATACAAATATTCAAGACAACTTCTAAAATTATTCAGGTATCAAAAGAGAGTAATATGATATAATATACGGATATAATTTTATGAGGAGGAATATTGTGTATTATTTCTATATTTAATATTAAAGCTAAAATGAAGAAACAATGGAAGTTATGTTATGAGCCTATAATTGTTCGCATAGCTTTAGTTACAGCAAGATTATGTACTGTACTTACTATACTTGTTATCTTTTCATGACGTTTTTAATGTTATCACAATTAATACAAATTAATATGTTATAATATATCTACCTTTTTCCGCACTTTCTTCTCGGAGCCTGATCACGTATTGCTGCTCTTAATGAAAAAGTAACGTATTTTGTATGTAACTTGCGCTTTTCCACACGGCCAGGGAGACACGCTGCGGGACAAGTCCTGGAACCCCCCATTTCTTGTCTTTATGAAATTAGGCCTATAACTATCTGGATTGAGTTTTGGATAGAAATTGTTTTTCAATTAATAGTATATATTACTTTGTAATTAATGTATGGAAAATTGTATTCATAAGTTATACTGCCATATTTAGACATTTATGAGTGCGCTAGAGTCTATCGCATCCTTGTGTACAACCCAATAACATTGCCTAACTGTTTGTAATGAAGCAAATAGAGAGCAACAAATAGTGAACAAAGTGTTGTCGTTACCTTAAGGGGGAGGTAGTTTCTTTGTCTCCCTCATGTTAGTTCCATTAGGTTTGAGATTTTGAGACGTTCGTTCAATTAGTTTGGCAATGTTAAGACCTTTTGCCCCATTTCTTTGTTAATATAAACACCTCTCGCGCCATTTAGGCGTCGATATTTTTCCTGGCAAACAATAGCAAGCCTGTAATTTTAGGAGGACCCGGCCGTTGGTCGGAAAACGGTACACATTTATCTTGAAGGAGGGTCTAAGGGGTGTTTTTTTAATCTTGGTGGAGGCCTTGCGAGACACAACGATACAATTTAAAACAAAATAAGTAAATCAATAGATACAAATAATATCCACTACTCCCTTAAAAACTACAAGTTGACATTGTGAAGCTGTTTTGTATTAATTTATTTATAACAGCATAAATTGATTGGGAGATTATTGGAGTCATACTAGTGGAAACATTCGAATGTTTATAATATTTTCGTATCAAGATGAAAGACTGAGTTTACACACAGTAAAAATGTGTAAAGTCAGGCAAGATATGCCAAAGGTGTTCAAGCGGATGTTAAATATTACTTGGTCTTACTTATGGGATACACTATACTGCAACTAAGAGACCACTGTGACCAAAGGTTTCATAGTAAATAAATATAGTTTAGAGGATGCAAGCAAACACCTCATTGCCAACAGAATCTTGCGTACATGCAATAAGCATATTACATATTTCATTAGCGTGGTATACATGGAAACCATAGCGGCCAACTGATTGTTCTAGGGTTCATCGTCGAACTAATACCATTAGTCTAACAAACATTTATAGTATAATATCACTGGGTGCCACTATGTACTGTACGTCGGCGGCAAAAGTACTGTCGCCCCTAGTAATCCTGCCTCACCGTCACTGGGGATATTTATAGACTCCAGAATTATATGTGTACAAACGTGCATCTTTCTGCCAACAGATGGCACACTGTTGGCAGGTGTGTGGTTGTGAGGGTTGAGGGTGATGGGGGAGAGCTGTTAGGGGTCGGAAAGTGGGGGAAGGAGGAACAACTTGTTTGTAAGTAAATAACATTATTCATCAGTTTATGACATATATTATCATAATGATCCGAATTTCTAACCATGTGGTAATCTGTTAAGTTTGTAATACATGGAAAACGACATGATCAAAACACAAGACATTTTCAATAAATAAATACCAATATTTGAGTAAACCCACAACATATCGTGAATGAGAACTCTCTCTCTCTCTCTCTCTCTCTGATACTGTCTTATATGACAGTTAAGGGGAGATGGGTAATTTATCAGGTTAAACCTTCTTCTTCGTGTTTAGCGCCATTAGTTAGGCGATTTTAAGACCTTTCACCCCATTTCTTTGTCAATCTTAAGACCGTTCGTGTCATTTAGGTGTAAATTTTGTTTTCCTGGTGAGCGATAGCCAGCCTGTAATTTAGGATGAACCGGGACATTTTTCTATTAATATTTTTTCCAAATTTATCTTGAAAGAGGGTCTTGGGGGTTGTTTTATAAGCTTAATTTATATCTAGGGAGGAAACTATATATAAGTAACACCCTGTTTTTTAACATTAATATCAAATACAAACCCTAATGTACTTGAATAAACTAATGAAAGCATATGGCCCTCCCGGGATTCGAACTCGGGACACCACACCCAGAACATAAGCACCTACCCCATTATACCACCAACACAGTTAAAGCTTGAGTACACGATCACGATTAATATGCATTTTCGAATTATGGATATCAATCTAATCATGTACTCAGACCCAACTGCATTATGGAAAGCGTAATGTTTTAGTGAGAGGAAAGAACATAGAATGGGGCTAAGATCACGAAGGACCGGCCTCGCTATACTAGTTCCTTAACCTATAGAAATAAGTAACACCCCGTTCTTTAACCCCTTCAGACTCATATGACGCAGAGGTTGCCAGATTAGCAATAAGAAATAGAGTTCTCTCACTCTTATAATTACCTCTCCAAAATTAGTTTTCTGCCCACAGCTAACTCAAATACAACTGCAGAGGTTGAAGTAACTAAACTAAAGGTTTCTAAATACCCCTGATGGTAACAAAGGTTTTAACACCTAAAGAGCGGCCTAGGCGGTAAATAATATGTAGCCACCAACGGGGTGTTTTTACCCAAAATAGGGCTGTTTACGTGATCATTTTCATGCCTAAATAAGACCCAGAGCGTAAAACAAGTATCTATCCCTGAAAGGGCATAAACAGAGCTTTCCAATGACACCACAACGATCCTTGTATGACCGATAGTTTTCTTGCAACAACCGCGCAACACGAGTGCAAAAACCATGTAATTCGGTATTTTCCCCATACATTTCACTATGTAGCGAGTGTGAGAGGGTGGAGGAGGGTTGGATTCATGTCAGTGGGTCCGCCGCGGTGGTCTGGAGCAGTCATACGCTCGCTACTCTCCTGCCACCACTTGTCTCTCTCTCAGCAACATTACGTGCTGAAATTGCCACACGACTAATGGTGTGAGCCGCCAAATAGTCCAAATTTCTTTCACTCGACATATGATGCGTGCCGCTAAAGAAGGGTTAAAGTATCCCTAATAGGCTCAAAATCGCGTCATATGTCGGAGAGGGTTAATATTAATAAATATAATAAAAACTAAACAAAAATAGCCTAAATGAACAAAGAAATCTGCCCATCCCCCCCTTAACCTCTTCTGTACCGGCAAAGTTTTCTTAACTCTCTCCGCCATATATGACGCGATCGCGTCAAATGGCGGTTTGGCCCAAAATTATCATATGACGCGATCGCGTCATATGATACGGGGTATTCTTAGTAGGCTAGGGCTGTAATATTAATTGCTTTATTATTAACCCCTTCAGACTCATATGATGCAGAGGTTGCCAGATTAGCAATAAGAAATAGAGTTCTCTCACTCTTATAATTACCTCTCCATAATTAGTTTTCTGCCCACAGCTAACTCATAGACAACTGCAGAGGTTGAAGTAACTAAACTAAAGGTTTCTAAATACCCCTGATGGTAACAAAGGCTTTAAAGTATCCCTAATCGGCTCAAAATCGCGTCATATGTCGGAGAGGGTTAATATGTGTTAGCCCTAAGATGTGACCTTCGCTTTCATGTGGTGTGTATTATACATGTTTGGGAAGGTGTCAGGAGATGTTCTGATTTATGCGGGTAGTTTTTTAGGGTAGTTGCCTTGCCCGGACAAGTTAATACTCTTATATTAGCTTGGTTTTTCCTCCAGCGATCTTTACCGGGTATTGATGCCAGAGGCTCGCCTTGCAGGCGGGCAGGGAATAGATCCAAGGATCCCGGCGTCGTCTGGAGTACCACTAGACTCCCGGCGGAAATGCTGATTCCTAATGGGGTAATCTTGGCCCGACCGAGAGAACTCGTCTATACAAAGAGCCTCATGGCATAACATGACTTTGAATCCGCCCGGCGGAAAAGTCTAGTGGGGTAATTAACTATAAAGTCATGGGAGACATGTGTTAATTAACATCCAAATGGAATTCTCTAAAGTATGGGTCAGGGACACTTAGTCACAGGTAAGAAGTTCAAACCGAGAAAGGACCTCTGAGATCTTTTCGACAACAAGTGTGAAGGAAGATTAGAGTAGTGGTGTGGCTACAATCTAATTTTCCGGCCCATTTGGGGGTGATATGATGTCTCGGTTTATCCTTATGAGCATTGATTTCTGGAAATGTTCTTTCCAGATCACAACACATCTGTGCGGGCACCAGACTACAGGGGTTGGGACCGATCCCGGCGGGGGGGGTCGTAATCTCCATCATGCCCTTAGACACGTTATGCTCAACCATCCAGGTCTTTTACCATAAACTATGAGTAAAATGTGTTAAGTGCCTCGATAGGTCCAGGAGAGTCTGGGTTTCCAAGAGGTGCGGAGTATGCACAGACCTGAGGAATGGTTTATTAAATCAAAGAGATCAATCATGTCTAGTTGCATTGCAATAAGTTAAAAACACTTTTAATTCTTACTCAAAGGACATTGCTCATAAAGCCCTCCATTGTGATGGTGAAGCACTCTGGGACCAATTAGTAATTAAATCGCCATTTATTAAAACTCCCCCTTCTCGGCCCAGTTCTAAAGTCAAACATAAGCCCAAAATTCTCTCTAAAGAAAAAGTGAGCAGTAGTGACAATAGTGACTCAAGTAGGGCAACCCCCCCCCTCCCCCCCTGGCCGCCCTAAGATAGCATGATCTACATCACAGAAAGAGGACTGTTCCAGGTCCCGGTCCAGATTGCCACTCAAGTGGTCCCACAAGTCGTCTACAGAGACATCAAGGTCGCTTAAGAGGCGGAAGACAGATGCGGCGTCGTCTAGTGACAGTCAGAGGGGAAGGGACATAGACATTCCCGCAAGGAGGCAACGTGTTCGCGGCCTCGGCAATTGCCGGAGTCGCGTCCATCGCCCTCCGCCCCTACCTCTACCATGCCTAACGTCCAATCTGGCAGTTCCCAGGTAGGGACGGAGGGTGCTGAGTCAACTCCCAGGGATGGGGCTAGTGATAGATATGTGGAACATAATGTGAACTTTGCTATTCCTAAATTAGATACTACACGTAGCAGGGCTCCTATAGTGTCTCAAAGAGTTCTTGCCAAACAGTGCGGTGGTTACACAGTGAGTGAGCCACATGGCTATGATACGGGTTTACAATTAATTCATAGTTCCCAATTTATCCCTAATTCACAACCTAATGTAGAGCAAGGCCGCAGTGAGTGGAGACACCCTGGGACCATGCCAACACAGCCCTCACAACAATACCCAGCAGATAATAGAGGTAGTGACAATGTTGACAATATTCCCTCTTCCATCCCTAACCTAGTATGGCCAGGTAATGAACAGTTTACATCTGAATCCCGGCAACAACCGGAAGAGATGGAGGTTACAGAGCAAGACCCGGAAGACTTAGAGCAGTTGTCTTCAGCTCAGCCTGGGCCAGTTGAGGAAGGGTCAGAGGTAGGGTCTGAGTCATCCAACAGTTCACACAAATATTTCACCAGGGAGGATCTAGATTACATTCTCCATAATATGATGCAAAAATAGAAATTACCACCTAAGTCACAGGAAACTCCCACAGATATACCGGGGGCTTCTCCGATTAGGTCTATTGTGCGGCCATTAGTGCCATCTAGAGTTGTTGGTCCATCTAATTTGCCTCCCTCCCTACTTAATGTAACTCAACCTACTGCTTCTACTAGTAGTGTACAAAGTCCGGCCTTAACCACCACTAACATGCATGTATTTACGGACATTAATCCCCCTCCTTTAGAGAAGGTACCGATAAAGAAAAGCCCTATGCCTCTTCTTTATGGACCGGATTGTTCATGGGTGACTATCATGGCTTCAAATCCAACTGTAGTACAAACGACAATCACGGGGGGGCTCCCAGTCCCTAGTGACTGGGTAATCCAGATGAATAAGAGTAGAAAGATAAGGGCAAAAGACACACAGGGTCAAATTTTGGATGTTGCTGTCAAAGCCATCCCCAATGTTTATTCTTATGAGAATTTTGTGTATTCCCCCACACCGGCTATTCCTCCTGCCTCCTCTGCATGCCTAATTGCGGATTGGTCCAAGACTGACGGCATGAACAACATCAAAGTCTTAGCCACGCTCACGCCGGAACTGGATACACTTCCGGTGAGCGACCAGTCTGGTAATCCGTTCCTGCAGGTGGGACAGGTAGGCTTAGGCCCTTGGGTGGACTGGGAGATTGAGGCGCAACAGTTTGCGGCTACAATAACATCAAAATCCTCCAACCAAATCCCTCAGGAGAATCATAGTTGGTTCTCATTGCCCATCACAAAAGCCGGAGGGGTTCCCCTGCTATTTCTTATTTTCTTGCCGCCCCTAAATTAGCTTTATGGGACTTACTGGAGCCCTTTTCAACGCCTCCTCTGGCACATCTGGACAGAGATTTCAAATTGAGACATAAAGCTTTCAGGCTCTTCTCCCAGTTCTTACTCAGTCGCCAAATAGCCCAATCACTTACTAGAAAAATTTATGCTATAAATGACACAGATGTTAGGAAAGCCACAGATTTGTCACAGATTTATCACACCGGCTCCTATTACAGAACTCAATACAATCTCTGGGCGACGTCAGGATAGCCTTGTTGGAGGCTGTCCGTGCACGCCAAGACTTGAGAGTCTACATGGTGAAGAAATTACCGGAAGACATTGCTCGCCGGGTAATCCTTTCACCAGTGTTGACGCCCTCTTTACTTTGCCCCAACACTTGGAAAACAGTCTTCAATATGGTAGATACTGTCAAGCAGGGTGCTTCCCAGTCTAGGAAGGATCATTTTAAGAAACCTTATTCTAAGCCCAAGAGCAGTGTGAAACCCCAACCTAGTGGGTCTAAGCACTTTCAGAGCCATAAATCACCTCCACCACAAGGAAGCACCCCGCCCAAGTATCAGCAGGGAAAACAGTCAGGTAAATGGCACAAGCATCAACCAAAACATAAATCAGGTAAGGGATCGACATCTGCCAAAACTAGTCAGCCGTCTAACCCTACCCCACCACCATAAAAAAACTAGTCATATCACAAACTCTCTCACTCCTGGGGCCTGTCGTGGGCCAGTTGGATACGAGGGTAGTTACACTGGACAAGCCCAGTCATCGAACTGGGTCATTCCGGGCTTGTAACCGGGCTTGGCCCCGGCGAACTTGGGCACGGACAGTGGTACGCAAGGGCATAATCTAGCGGTGCCTCCGGCGACCTCGTTTACGTCAACCACTAGAAATAAATCATGAGTCTTTAGAGGTGGAATCACTAGTCCAGGAAAAGATTACCAAGCATATCATTGTCCCGGTCAATCCAACTTGCCCAGTTTACACGTCCAGACTTTTTCTCATACCAAAGAGGGACAGTATTCAGATGAGACCGGTCGTAGCCCTATCTTGTTTGAATCGACACATTCACAACACATCGTTCAGGATGCTGTGACGCTTCTGCATAGTAGCCACGTGCGGGGATGCGCGCGCGTCGGCTGCCCAGCCGATTAGAAACCAGCTGGTGGCAGCCGGCCGCCAGGCTTTTCCTTAGTATATATCCTACGACAATGTAACTAATGTCTGGGATTTTTTTTTTTTTTTTTTCACAGCTTGTAGCTGCCCTTATTCTTAACCAACGCATCTTAGTATATTTTATTCTCGATAGTTGATTGTTTCATTATAATATATAAGATGTAAGTCTAGTGAGAGTGGGAGGAGACGAGCGGGAGAGAGAGACCGGCTGGGGGACGTTGCTTCGCGCGGAGAGTCTAGCTTGGGACGAGCCTGATGTTGCCAAATGCATTTAATGGCAACGTTAGGCTTAGTTTCGACTCACGCACGGGGTAGACGATTTTGACCCGGCAACTGTGTTGAGTGTTGCCAAGCCTGGGATGTATTCTGCATGCCTAGTGCGGGGTCCAGACAGATTCAAGACTCAGAGCTCACCTCACTGTCGTACCCTTCGGACCCCCTTGATATCTATCCCTCTCAACCCCACTTAGAAACTTTCTCTCTTACTTTGTATACCTTCTTTCCACTACTTCACCAATCTATTTAATTATCCCATCCCCTTGATAGACCTTATATCTATTATTGTATTAACGACGAGCTCTCAGATAACTAGATAGGATTTTGGGCCTTATGCAGAGATGTAATTGTTAATGAGACCTAGGAAGCTTTTTTGTTGTTTCATATTTGGTGGTTTCATGCTTGCTACTGTGTTCTTGTGTCAGGTTAGCAGGGGCTAGACCGGAGGGGAGGCTTTTTGCGATCCTTTAAGTAAAGTCTGCTGGTGCGAGTCCTGTGGACCCGCACAACTTTACTAGGATACCCGTTGGAGTCTAGGGGCATTTTCTTGTCTGTGTCCCTGTGTGTCTAGTGTTGTGTTGTGTGAGGGCCCTTGCCTAGTCCACTCAGCACTGCGCTAGCACGTCTTGCCTTTGTTTTAGGGTCGCCAGGAGAGAGTCAGATACTTGCGATCTGAGTCTCTCAAGAGAGCACCCTTTCAATTAGAGTAATTTGGCGCACAGACTTGGGAACGTCCCTTGGCTAGAGCAGGTGGCTCAGCCCGGGTGTCCGAAGCCTATATCCTTCCAGCTAGACCTCTGCCACCTGGCAGATTAACAGCTAGGGGTTTATTATTTCTGTATGCTTGTTATTGTGCCACAGTTTACCGTTTTTGTGAGCATTGTGAGTCAGGGTGTGGCTTAGAGACTCTCTCCGAGCAGGCTTGCCTGACTAAGAGTCAGAAGCACACCTGTATGTGGTTATGTTGTGAGTTGCTGCCTTTATTTAATTATACCTATGCCATTATACACTGTAGGTCCTATCACTAGTATTTATTCCTGCTTATGAGTTAAGAGTTCTCTAAATCCGTAACGTACTTTCTTTGCTAAGCATCAGATCCTACAGTAGCCGCATGCAGTTTAGAAACCCGCATCTTGTCTACCGGTACGATGTTTTGAGGACTGTTTGCTTTCACCTTCTTTCACGCAGGGGTGATTAGTTGTATTAATTAACGTAACGTTAAATGTACTTTCTTCTAGTTTGTTATTAAATTGTTTCTGCAATTTAATTCCGTTATCTATATTTTCCTTGAAGCTTTAAGTCAACTTAATTGTGTGATCTTTTATATAGCCTGCTTGACTATCAGCAGTCTATAGTGCGTGCACCCTGTAACCGAGTCATAGGATACCTCGTTGTCCAGGCAGGACTCTTGACGGTTTAGGGTGGTTTGTTGCCTGGGTTTATAGATAAGGGTTGGATCTAGCGTTTTCCGTTGTTGCTTGTTGCCGCATACCTAGTCCAATAGAAAGAGCCCAGTGTTTATATATCCCAGGACGTAACAAATGGCGACCTTGCATAGGATTTACTGAACAGAGGAATATAGTGGTCATTTGTTTTGAGATTCCTTATGATTAGAGGAATACAGTGGACATAGAGTTTTTTTTTTTGGAGCAACCAATATAACACATTAAAAACTTTAAATAACATTAGTATATACATACTTGCATAGGAGATAAGGCACATTCTATAACCGTGATAATTACTGCAGTACACAAACATGTCTAATACATCAGAACACAGTGATGGGTCTGGTCACGATACGGGCTCGGAGGGAGAAAGACCTGTGGAGTGGCTAGTCGATAGCGAGGAGGGTGCTAGAAGATTTTTAGAGGTGCCCCTTACCGCTGCCAGGGTGTTGAAGCTGAATAAGTATGGCTTAAAGTGTGTGGCATGTTTTCAGGGTCACCAGGGGTTAAGTGGCATGAGGAAAGATCAGCTGAGGACTTTGATATTGGGTTTAGAAGGGAGAGACCTGGGTGGAGAGGCAACTGGGGGCCCCGGTCCCCAGTCCCCCCTCCACTCTACCCCCGCATCAAACGTCAGGGTGCCTGAATTTAGTACATACCCCCAAGTTGATGGTCAATGGCAGCGTGGAATTCAATCACAGGGACCCTCTCCATTAAATGCACCTTCCCCTCCTCAAGGGTTGACTCCAGATTTGTTGTTTCGGCTTGAGATGGCCAAGGTTGAGGCCGCTAGAGCTCAGGTTGAGGCCGCAGAGAGAACAGCTATACGAGAGGCTGAACTGCAGGCAGAGTCTACTAGGTATCGGGCTGGAGAGATCTCGAGTGGAGGTAACAGGGCGAAATATTGGGGGAGGTAACAGACATCGGGACCAATCATTGTCGCACCTGCTTAAACTAGTTCCTGTGTTCGATGAGTTATGTGTGACAGTTTTTTATGCGATTTGAGAAGAAGTGTCAGGAACACCAGTGGCCTCAGGAAAAGTGGGCAGCATTAGTTTCATCAAGACTCCTAGGAAAGGGGCTAAAAACGTATGATGCACTACCTTTAGAGTCCTGTGTAGTTTATGATGAGCTAAAGAAGGCTGTGCTACGGGCCTATGAGTTACAACCAGAAACTTACCGCTTGAATTTTCGGGGTGTTACTAAGGGCAAGGATAGTACCTTCCTAGAACACGCCCGGGACTTGTCTGATGCACTACGACATTGGCTGCGTTCTGAGAGGGCAGCTACTTTTGAGGAGTTGAGTGAGCTAGTTCTCTTGGAGAAGTTCTTTAAGTGCACAGGCGGGGACTTAACATTAAATATAAAGGAAAAAAATCCTAGAACTCTCCAGGAGGCAGCAGAAATGGCTGACCGCCGACTGTCATTAATTTGAGGGTGAGAAGCAGCAGCTAGGAGTGAGTCGGGTGCAAAGGATCGTACCCCTCCCCCTCCCAAGAATTTTGATACACATAAATACACAAAACTATCTAGCACTGACAATAAAACTTGAACATAAACCAAATACCGTCCCGTATAAGAAGTCTAATGGTACCTCCCACTCCCAAGGGAAACCAAAGAGTAAAGAGTGCTTTGCATGTCACAAAGAGGGTCACTTTGCAAATGCTTGTCCGAACAAGCTACCAAACAAGGTTGTGTCATTGGCCCGCAGCATAGGGGTGTCGCCTATATCTTCTGAGTTTGCCAAGGGTAGTTCGTCAGAGGTTGGGACACAGCCTGTGTTCAAGAGTCCGGAAGGCTCGAACCCTGTCCGCGACGTCTTTGGGGGTCATAGAGGGCATGGTTTTGTGAGGTGGGCTGGCGAAAGGCGAGGAGTTAAGCTATTGCGTGATACTGGGGCTTCTCAGACCTTGTTAAGGAACTTTACTGGTAGGCCGATTAACGCTGCTCGGGTGGGTGGTAGTTCAGGGGATCAATGCTACGAAGTCCTACCCGCTGGTGCGGATGGAGCTGGAGGTGGGTGGTGTGGCGAAGGAGCTGGATGTCGGAGTTGTAGAGAACTTGCCTGTTGGGGGCGTCGACCTCCTCCTCGGCAACGACTTTGCGGTGCCTGCTTCTAAGGTTTCACCCTTGGTCGTTGCCGAGAAGGCGGCCGACGTTAGTAGGGAGGAACAGGAGTGGGTTGAGAAGTGTAGCGTACAAACCATGGCGTGTGTTGTGACGCGTTCTCAGACATCCGGAGCCTTGCAGCCACCACCTCAGTCTATCAAACCGCGGAGGAAATGTCACAAGAAAACGGGAAGTGTTGGTCAATTGGAGAGTTTTGAGCCGGCAGTGTTTCTTGGTGACTCATTATTGGCACCTATGTTAGAGTCTGGAGAGGCCCCGGGGCCTGTCACCGCTAGTGCAGGTGCAGGGCAGGAAGAGACTCTGCGACAGCATCGTTATGCGCAGCGTGAGGAAAGGATGGCTCAGCGGGACATTGGAGGTGGAAATAAATTATTTAAGATGAACTTGGATAATCTCGCACCTGCTGATATATGTTCCTTGCAGCTGGAAAATCCTGAAGTCAGGGCGTGTGGTAATGGTGCTGTCGAACTGGAGAGCTTGGAATTTAGCCCGAACGAGTTGGTTTTTGGACACAGTGTCAGGGGGCCCCTCCACATAGTCAAGGAGATCTGGGAGGGAGTCACAAAGCCATGCTCGCTTCTAAAGTATGTAGTTGAAAGCTGTGAGAGAATGCTAAAGAGCTTGGAGGTAGCAGGTCGGAACCTTAAGAGTTCACAAGCTCAGATGAAGGACAGATACGACCAGAAGGTGAAGCTGAGGGAGTTTGAAGTAGATCAGGAGGTACTGATACTACTGCCTCTGGTGGGACACCCCTTGTCTGCCAAGTATTCTGGTCTGTATCGGGTTGTAAGGAAGGTTTCTGATCTCGACTATTTAGTAGCTACTCCTGATCGTAAGAAAAAGAACCAACTTTGCCATGTAAATCTGATGAAAGAGTATGTGAGGCGCCCCTCCGAGCCTCTCACTGTCCCGGTGTTGATCTGCAGCGATCGTGGTGGAGAAGGAGGAAGGGACAGTCAAGCTGCGGGGGAGGATAATTGGGATTGTCATGTTTCCGCGGACCAGTGGGCGGGGAATTCTAGACAAGTGGCTCACGAGTCGATATTGCACCTGCCTGAGCAACAGCGTGTAGCTGTGCAGCACTTGTTTGATTCAAACCCAGCTGTTTTCACGGAGCATCCTGGCCTCACTACTCAAGCGGTGCACGATGTCGATGTTGGGGACCACCCGCCCTTTAAATCAGTGCCATACCGTGTTCCCCCTATTAAATTACCAGCACTTAGGGAAGAGCTGGATTATATGCTGAAACGTGGGCTGATTTCTGAGGGTGCAGTAAAGTGGACTTCCCCAGTCACACTGCAGCCCAAACCAGATGGCAAGGTGCGGTTTTGTATAGATTTCCGCAGGTTGAATGGTTTAACCCCCACAAATGCCTACCCTCTCCCTCGCGTGGACGACAGTGTGGATAAGATAGGAAAAGCCAAGTTCCTCACTAAGATAGACCTTGTTAAGGGATATTGGCAAGTGCCCTTGTCTGAGCGAGCGCGAGAGGTGTGTGGGTTTGTGGTGGACGGTGCCACATATCGTTGCCATGTTATGCCATACGGGCTGAAAAATGCCCCTGCAACGTTTCAGAAATTAATGAACGACATTGTAGCCGACATTCCCAACTGTACGGTGTACCTAGATGATGTCATAATATACGACGATGATTTTAACAGTCACTGTGCTCACATCGGACAGCTTTTTAATAAACTGAATGAAGCAGGTTTGGTGGTAAACCTGGGTAAGTGCGATTTTGTCAAAGCCACAGTTTTGTACCTGGGGTTCGAGGTGGGGATGGGTCAGGTGTGCCACCCACAGACAAAGATCAAAGCCATCGATCAGTTTCCCCAGCCTACGACTAAGAAACAAATCATGCTGTTTCTAGGTATGATAGGCTATTATCGTCGCTTCATCAAAGGCTATTCGACTGTACTTGCACCTTTAACTGACTTATTATCTAAGGACAAGAAGTTCCGGTGGTCTCCTGAGTCTGCAGAGGCGTTTTCCTTGGTGAAACACCTGTTATGTACCCACCCCATACTCAGGGCCCCGGACTTCAGCAGACCTTTTCAGCTGGCGACTGATGCCAGTGGCGTAGGGGCAGGGGCTGTCTTGTTACAGACAGATGATGAAGGTATCGAACATCCAGTGAGTTTTTACAGTAAAAAATTCAATAGTGCACAAAGGAATTACTCTGTAATTGAAAAAGAACTCCTGGCGATAGTGCTGGCGCTCAGGCACTTCGATGTATATGTTCCTGCTTTCGGACCAGTCGTAGTGGTTTATACCGATCATCACCCTCTGAAATTCTTGAATCAGTTTCATAACCGGAATATGAGGCTGACCAGGTGGTCACTCATGCTTCAGGAGTATAATCTGGACATACGCCATATTGCCGGTTCTGATAACGTGATAGCGGATTGTCTATCAAGGGTGGATGATTTTGGTTAGACTGCCACAGGATTGAGGGTTGAGTGTGGAGGAAAATAGGCTGTCACTGTAGTTCAGCCGAAAAAAACAAATTAAAAAAGCAAAAACCTTATAAAAACTCTTTATTTTTATAACGTGTAGAATTTTGTATAAGATGTTGTAGCAGTATCTAAGTTGAATGTTTTCGCTTATTGTAGCTAAGTTAGTTGAACTTGCTTGGTGGAGCGCAACAGTCTTTATTTTTTTTATATATAGTGCCTTGTGTCCCAACAGTGTGTGGTACTATGAGAAGCTTTCTGTTAGATATGAAGAACTTAGTCAAGGGTCTTATATCTTGGGGGAGGTGTGACGCTTCTGCATAGTAGCCACGTGCGGGCATGCGCGCGCGTCGGCTGCCCAGCCGTTTAGAAACCGGCTGGCGGCAGCCGGCCGGCTGGCTTTTCCTTAGTATATATCCTACGACAATGTAACTAATGTCTGGGATATTCTTATGTTGTTTCACAGCTTGTAGCTGCCCTTATTCTTAACCAACGCATCTTACTATATTTTATTCTCGATAGTTGATTGTTTCATTATAATATATAAGATGTAAGTCTAGTGAGAGTGGGAGGAGACGAGCGGGAGAGAGAGACCGGCTGGGGGACGTTGCTTCGCGCGGAGAGTCTAGCTTGGGACGAGCCTGATGTTGCCAAATGCATTTAATGGCAACGTTAGGCTTAGTTTCGACTCACGCACGGGGTAGACGATTTTGACCCGGCAACTGTGTTGAGTGTTGCCAAGCCTGGGATGTATTTTGCATGCCTAGTGCGGGGTCCAGACAGATTCAAGACTCAGAGCTCACCTCACTGTCGTACCCTTCGGACCCCCTTGATATCTATCCCTCTCAACCCCACTTAGAAACTTTCTCTCTTACTTTGTATACCTTCTTTCCACTACTTCACCAATCTATTTAATTATCCCATCCCCTTGATAGACCTTATATCTATTATTGTATTAACAACGAGCTCTCAGATAACTAGATAGGATTTTGGGCCTTATGCAGAGATGTAATTGTTAATGAGACCTAGGAAGCTTTTTTGTTGTCTCATATTTGGTGGTTTCATGCTTGCTAGTGTGTTCTTGTGCCAGGTTAGCAGGGGCTAGACCGGAGGGGAGGCTTTTTGCGATCCTTTAAGTAAAGTCTGCTGGTGCGAGTCCTGTGGACCCGCACAACTTTACTAGGATACCCGTGGGAGTCTGGGGGCATTTTCTTGTCTGTGTCCCTGTGTGTCTACTGTTGTGTTGTGTGAGGGCCCTTGCCTAGTCCACTCAGCACTGCGCTAGCACGTCTTGCCTTTGTTTTAGGGTCGCCAGGAGAGAGTCAGATACTTGCGATCTGAGTCTCTCAAGAGAGCACCCTTTCAATTAGAGTAATTTGGCGCACAGACTTGGGAACGTCCCTTGGCTAGAGCAGGTGGCTCAGCCCGGGTGTCCGAAGCCTATATCCTTCCAGCTAGACCTCTGCCACCTGGCAGATTAACAGCTAGGGGTTTATTATTTCTGTATGCTTGTTATTGTGCCACAGTTTACCGTTTTTGTGAGCATTGTGAGTCAGGGTGTGGCTTAGAGACTCTGTCCGAGCAGGCTTGCCTGACTAAGAGTCAGAAGCACACCTGTATGTGGTTATGTTGTGAGTTGCTGCCTTTATTTAATTATACCTATGCCATTATACACTGTAGGTCCTATCACTAGTATTTATTCCTGCTTATGAGTTAAGAGTTCTCTAAATCCGTAACGTACTTTCTTTGCTAAGCATCAGATCCTACAGTAGCCGCATGCAGTTTAGAAACCCGCATCTTGTCTACCGGTACGATGTTTTGAGGACTGTTTGCTTTCACCTTCTTTCACGCAGGGGTGATTAGTTGTATTAATTAACGTAACGTTAAATGTACTTTCTTCTAGTTTGTTATTAAATTGTTTCTGCAATTTAATTCCGTTATCTATCTTTTCCTTGAAGCTTTAAGTCAACTTAATTGTGTGATCTTTTATATAGCCTGCTTGACTATCAGCAGTCTATAGTGCGTGCACCCTGTAACCGAGTCATAGGATACCTCGTTGTCCAGGCAGGACTCTTGACGGTTTAGGGTGATTTGTTGCCTGGGTTTATAGATAAGGGTTGGATCTAGCGTTTTCCGTTGTTGCTTGTTGCCGCATACCTAATCCAATAGAAAGAGCCCAGTGTTTATATATCCCAGGACGTAACAATGCTCACTGTGAATCATATCAGGTTAACTCTTCTGCCGCAAGGTTGGATGTGCTCGTTAGACCTGACAGAGGCCTATTGACACGTCCCGGTAAACAAAAGGTTCCAAAAATTCCTCGCTTTGAGGATGGAGCATCAGACTTACGTCTTTCAGAGAATGCCATTCGGGTTGAACCTTGCACCGAGAATATTCACAAAATTAGTCAGGCAAGACCTCATGCCGATATTGAATCAAAGAATAAAGGTGTTATGGTACTTAGACGACTGACTAGTGGTGGCAGAATCAGAGAGTCAATGCAAAATTCATGTCACTCAAATTATAAACCATGTTCAATCCCTAGGGTTCAAGGTCAACTAGGCAAAGTCGAACCTTATTCCCACAAGGGTAATTCAGTGGATAGGGCTGGTCTGGGACACAGCATATCTTACTCTCAGTCAGAGTGTGGACAACCGCAACAGATTTCGAAAGAAATTGTTTTTGTTTCTCCACACTCTGATTACCACGAGGAGGTGGGAATCCCTGGTTGGCTCTCTCAACTGGATTCAATTAACTGGGAAGTTGGGCCGGTTGAAAGTAAAGAGATTAATCCAGGAAGGAAACAAACATTTCCCACTGTTGCCGGCGGGAAACTTATGGCGAATTCCGAAATTAATTCACAACTTATTATCGGTCTGGGCGAGGAGAGAAACATTGCACTCAATAATGACGTGGACATCTCCCCCACCTACGGTATGGATAGACACGGATGCTTCAGGGACAATAGGCTGGGGTTATCAGTCAAACCTAGGCTATCAGGGTCAAGGTCTTTGGTCCCAATCCGAGAATGTTCACGTCAATGCGAAAGAACTATTAGTCCCTTTATTTTTCCCTCAAGCTCACGGCTCCACCTTGTGGAGGAAATCAGTAGCTTTTCGAATGGACAATTTGAATGCGGTATCCTGTATTCAAAAGCAAGGGTCAACGAGGTCTCAGAAGTTGCTAGAGTTGTCAGAGGAGATATTTGTTCTGGTCGAAGAGTTGAACATTCATCTCCATGCATCATACCTCCCAGGCGTAGTGAACGTCTGGGCAGATGCCCTGTCAAGAAGACAGAGCACCAAAGTAGAATGGGCTCTCAAGCAAAACATCTTCAATCAGATGATTGCAGAGCCATACCGTCCACAAGTGGACTTATTCGCATCCAAGGAAAACCCCAGGCTTCCTTTCTACCTAACCCGCCGGGGAAGTATCTGCGGCAGGGGCTCCAGACGCATTGCTGGAGGACTGGAACAGGTGGAGTTCCATCTATCTGTTTCCGCCTCCAGACGTTTCACTCATGTGTCAGGTAGTTCACAAACTACGAGGTTACCGGGGCTTAGTCTCGATGATCGCGCCTCTATGGCTGGCTCAGGTGTGGTACCACCAGTTGAAAATGTGGTGCGAGACCCCGGTGTCACTCCCGATCTCGTACTTCCACTTGGAGACAATTGGCAACCTAAAGACTTCGCTGACTTTTGCCTTTTGTACATTCAGAATGCCAAATGGTTAACCCCTTTTACGACCGGGACTCGTATAAAACAAGGGCTCTTAATCATTGGACTAGAAAGGCACATAGCCACAACGGTAACACTAGATCCAACCCTCGAACTTATAATGCCGGCGCACAAAAACACCTATACCCTCCAGAGTTAAATCTGCGATAGAGGGGTATCCTCTACCTCGGTATAAATGCACTACTACTACAGGCTGATGATCTCTGATACAGCCTGATCACAACAACATACAATTACGTTAATAATGTAAACAAGGAAAAAGATAGAGAGCTTAATTAAATCACTGGAATGATTTAATGCAAACAAGAAGAAGGTATAATTAAAGTTACTCTAAACAATAATAAACTGTCACTCCTATATTAAAGAAAGTGAATGAAAGTCCTAAAGCATCGAACAGGAATCTTCTGAAGAAAGTCTGATGCTGCTTAACCCTTAATTAGCGGCGAGCAACATAAGTCGAGTTAAATAAAGCTGGACTATGTGGCGGCGCTCGACATAACTCGAGTGGCAATTTCAGCACGTAATGTGGCTGAGAGAGAGAGACAAGTGGTGGCAGGAGACTAGCGAGCGTATGACTGCTCCAGACCACCGCGGAGAACCTACTGACACAAATCTCAGCTCCCTCCTCCCTCTCTCACTCGCTACATACTCAATTATGTACCGAAAGTACCGAATTACCTGCTTTTTGCACTCGCGTTGCACGGTTATTGCAAGAAAACTATCCATCATACAAGGATCGTTATGGTGTCATTCGAAAGCTCTGTTTATGCCCTTTCAGGGATAGGTACTTGTTTTACGTTCTGGATCTTATTTAGGCATGAAAATGATCACGTAAACAGCCCTATTTTGGCTAAAAACACCCCGCTGGGCGGTACACATAAATAAACCGCATAGGCCGCTCGTAAGGTGTTAAGATGATCGAATTTGATTTTGAACTGTTATATAAAGCAGGAACAAGATATGACAAGTGTAGGGACATACAGTGTTAACTGACACGGGAATAACGATAAATGCGCAATAGTATTATCTCCAACAACAAAAGAAGTAGTTCCTCAGGCAACGCAACAG
Source organism: Paralithodes platypus (assembly GCA_032716605.1). NCBI lineage: Eukaryota > Metazoa > Arthropoda > Malacostraca > Decapoda > Lithodidae > Paralithodes > Paralithodes platypus. The sequence continues at coordinate 40,925,992 of CM064502.1, read as the reverse complement.
CCTGCTCGGGTTGTGCAACTCAACAACAACCAAGGCTTACAATCAACGTGAATAAAAAATGCTGCATACATAACATAAGAGTTTATAAGCCTAATCGGGTGTCTGCTAGGCGAATAAAGTCTAGCTGGGATGTCGTAGGCTAGGAAACAATGGCTGAGCAAGCGGCTCGTAGCCTAGCGAGGTCCTTAAAACTGTGCGGCCAAATTACGTTAAATGACGGGGTGCTCTCTTGAGAGATCCAGATCGCTAGTATCTGGTTCTCTCCTGGTGACCCTCTTCAAGTCAAAGCAAAACGAGTTAGCACAGTGTTGGGTGGGAGAGGCAAAAGCCCTCACTCGCAACACAGTGCTAAACTCACAAGGTACACAGTCAGAAAGACAACCTAGGCTTCCCACATATCCGTTGCGATTGTACAGGTTCAACAAAACCTGGTACACATCGGAAATCACAACATCAATAGCCTCACCCCAGTCTAGCATTAAATAGCCCAGCAGACAACCAAGAAATAGGTGGGGATACACCATGAGTGTGTCGAACCTCTACAGACAAAATGTTAACCCCTCCAGAATGTCTAACTAAACATGGAATATCTGAGAGCTTCAGCATATAATACGATGGCCGATATCTGAAATCGTGCAGAACCAAAGGGGAGTTATGATGTTAAATAGATTAGAAGCATAAGAGGTAAGAAGTTGAGAGAGAGAGAAAGTGTTCTATAGGTAGAAGTCGGGGACAGGTGGCAAGGGAGTTGTGAAGGGTGTGCTGGTCAGGCAAGCTCTGAACAAGGAAGGCACAAGGCAGCAGGGAGTGCGGGGGGACTACCACCTTCCGCGGAAGGAGGGCGGCAAGGCGGCCAGCCACTCAGAGGGCCCGGCCGAGGCATGATGTCACCGAGACAACGTGTAACACTGCGCGTACTACCCTCTGCCTCCTGCACTTACTCACTCACACTCTCTAGCTGTATCATTCAGTCTTATAGATTAAACTTATAACTGATGATATAAAATATAATGCATTGTCACAGATGAAAATAAAGACCACTTCTATACTGCCTGTGACATGATGATTCACAAGAAAGAATGTACAACATTGTAGATAGACTTCAGCCCATTTCACTGCCCTCGCGAGCGCTAGTGGCTACCGGGAGGCGATTCTGCCAACGCTGGCAGGCGTCACACCCTGTATGGAGAGAGCGTCACTAATGAATTCCTCAATCAGTATACTCTTTCTACCAGGCGTCAATATCAATCGCATTGGAAGTCTTTCACGACCTGGATAGTAGAAACAGCGCAAACTGATGCATCAGTAGCTTTGATCTTCAAGTATTTGGATTACTTATTTGAGCAAAAACGGCTTTCTGTAATTACACTGAAAAATCATTTGTCAGCTATCAGAACCCCCTTTTATGACTTAACAAGGCTTTCTATACCGCGGGCAGAGAAGGATAAATACTACCTGGTCACTTGACAAAGCATTGTCTTTGCTTCATTCGCGCAAGTATAATCATGCGCCGGATTTCGACTCACTGTTAACCCGGCAAGTGCTGAAACACTTATATAAGGCCTACCGCTGCACTGCGGAACTCCTTATATAATCCCAGGCCTAAAATTTAAAAAAATAAACCAGCCTAGTATCAATTGATATTTTTATTTTTTTATTTTTTATTTTTTTTATTGCCCCTTGGCCATGGCAAATATCACTACTCCACATCCCCTGCTTCCCCCCTTCAATTATCACCTATTCTCTCTGTTATTCCCTTATTTCGTCGGTATATTTTCGTGCTATCAATAGCGAGTCATAAGCAGGGGGTGCTTGTATGTGCTACCAAGCGAATAAAAGAGAGAGAGAGACAATTACACGACAGTGTCTCTCCAGACGTTGAGAGGGGTGGATGTTGGTCAAGCTGGCTCAGCCTTTAGTTATGTAACTCTCGCATTCATTTTACGATTTTGACCAGCCAAACACTGCTTCCACTTGTTTTATTGTTGCAACAGGTTAATATCTTCATAATCAACGTAAAAGAGGCGGATATGGATAAGTATTAATGATATTTATGGTACGATGACGATTTGAGTGAAGGAAACAGTCTAAATACCTCCGCACCACGGCACGGTGTTCACTACCCCACCCCAGCACTTAAGAGGTTAAAGAAGGCTGTGTTCCTTATGGCTTTGGCCACAGATAACAGGGTGTCTGAGCTGGCGGCGATGAGCAACGAACCTAATTGCCTAAGGTTTGGGAGACGCAATATTAATGTACAAATTGCTCCTTCCCCAACCTTTGTCGCTAAGAATGAACATTCTAATCATGTTTTTTTCTGAATTTAATGTCCCGGTGCTTAAATGCGGAGACACACACCATATTTTATGCCCAGTACAATATCTGATAAAGTTTTTGAGAGTGTCACAACCTCAACAACAGGGAGGTTTATGGGTTAACAGTGAAGGTAAGCGCGTCACAAGAAGAAAATTGGCATCATTACTTGTAGATGTAATCCGAGAAAGTAATCCCGGCGTAGTGGGAAGGGCCCACGACATCAGGAAGTGGGCAGTTTCATTAAGATTCTTGCATAATTATTCCATAGATGATATTGCTGAGACACAATTGTGGTTATCCAATAATACTTTTCTGACGTGCTACCTATCTGTGGCCTTAGATAAACCATAACTTACCTGTGTGGCATTACGGCAACGGGTCTAATTGGTCTTGTGTGCTAATAGTTATAAGAAGTTTCTTATATGTAAAAAGAAGGGGGGGGGGGGGGTAATAAGAGCCAAAACCCTCAGACCCTCTGCCGGAGAATGTGATAAGTATACGAGCTGTGATAGTTGATAAGCCGGACTGGTTATACAGTCCAAAACAATTATTTCTTGGAATATATATCATTAATAGTTACACTATGAAATATAGAAGATAAGTTGTACATAGTATACAATATGTACAAATTAATTTTAAGGACCAAATGTATATAATAAAATTATTTGTTTGTTACTAGAGAACTTTGATGCAGAGGAAGGGTCAAAGACTTCTTAACTTTTTGGACAAGAATACAACAATTCTTGTAAAATATACTGTATTGAAACTCAATGTGATAATCATTTACTGATGTACCTGCAAGGTTCTTTATAAGCAGACTTCTTTGAAGCACGCAATCTGCTTTCTTTCCATTTTTTTACCAAAAATATTTTTTGTACACAATAAATTTAAAATTGTTATATGGTTCTTTTTTTCTACCTATGGTAATTTGTTAGTGGGTTAGATATTGTCACGAATGTTCCCCTCAGTCTTGAGATGTCAGGCATATCGTCAATGATGGAGAGGCCACTAATAAATTATAGGTTTGAGTCCCGGAGGGAAGAAGGAAAACTTAATATTTAGTAGTGGCCCCGAAATCATTGACGATGTAGGCCCTCCCTTCCATCCCCTTCCCATTCGTTGATGTATTGAGTTTAATCTGGATATATCATTGAAGGAGGAATGGCGTTGCCTGGTTCAGCGTCTCGGATAGGATCCACAAAAGACATCCACGAGTTGGAAAGCTTTATTATAACAATTCTTAAGTTAAAATTTATCTTTTATTTTTACGAAGTTTTTTCGTAGTGACTACCCAATCATAAAAACGATTCCATAAGAGAATGAGCGTTGCACTTATGATGCGGCACTCTTTCCCCTGTGGCGGGTGTTTCAAACAGGCTGACCGTGTGTGTTCGAAAGAGAGCTATTACTTAATAGGCATATTGTCAATGATTTCGGGGCCACTACTAAATATTAGGTTTTCCTTCTTCCCTCCGGGACTCAAACCTATATTTTTGTCTTAACCCAGCGGTCTCCAAGCACTTGGTCACATTGGGATGGGCCTCTTTTCAGAACTACAGTATGCAAGTGGGCTCCTTTACGAGGCTCTACCACAATATAGAAGATACAAGACAGCCCTAAACTACTGAATTTTTTTTTTTTTTTTTATTCTATGTGATTGAGGGAGGCAAAAGGCATAACTGCCTATAGCGAGTGCCTCCCCCATAGTTGAAAGAGTGACAGGGCCAAAATCAAGGGACGTTCAAGCCAAAATGCCTGGACACACGGAGTTTGAAGCAATTTAAGTCATAGGAAGAGGGAAAGACTGATTCTGGGAGAGAGAGTTCCAGAGCTCAGCTGTTGAGTAGAAGAAAGTTTGAGAGTAACGTTTCACTCTTGGGTTGGAGAGTTGCACATAGTAGGGGTGGGATTGAGTTGCAAGACGGGTACCACGTGCCCTACGTAAAGGAGGTGGTATGCACTGGGATAGCTCTGAGGAACACTGATTATTATAGTAGCGATAGAATAGCGAGAGAGATGCAACATTGCGGCGGAGAGAGAGAGATTGCAGAGAGTTGGTGAGTGGACGGGAGTTAATGATACGAAAGGCCTTCCTTTACTTTGTCTAGGAGAGCGGTGTGAGAGGAACCTCCCCACACATGTGAACAATACTCAATACAAGGGCGCACTATGCCCCTGTACAGAGCAAGAAGCTGTGCAGGGGAAAAGAACCCCCTAAGGCGGTTGAGCACACCCAGCTTCTGGGAGGCTGCCTTAGCAAGACTGGTAATATGGTCCTTCCAAATGAGAGCAGAAGAAATAGAGACACCAAGAATATTGAGAGAAGATGAAGGGTTGATTTTTGTATTGCTGAAGAATAAGGGATAGTCCGCTGGGAGATCCTGACGGGTAGATAGATGGAGAAATTGGGTTTTGGAAGCATTAAAGTTAACAAGGTTTTCTCTGCCCCAATTGGAAATAGTATTTAGATCAGAATTTAAGAGTTCTATGGCTTCATTACGTTTGTCGTTGAGGGATTGCTGGCTGGGGCGTTCTGAAAAACTAATGGAGTAGTGCAAGGTTGAGTCGTCTGCGTATGAATGGATGGGAATTAAGGTACAGTTAAGGAGATCATTTATAAAAATTAGAAAGAGAATAGGAGATAGGACAGAGCCCTGAGGAACACCGGAGTTTATAGGGTGAGGAAGTGAACAATGGCCGTCCACAACCGCGGCTATGGAACGGCCGGAAAGGAAATTAGAGACAAAGGCACAGATGGAGGAATAGAAACCGAAGGAGGGTAGTTTAGAAATTAAAGATTTATGCCAGACTCTATCGAAGGCTTTCGATATGTCTAGTGCAATAGAAAAAGTCTCACCGAAGTCCCGAAAGGAGGATGACCAAGAGTTAGTAAGATATGAAAGAAGATCACCAGTAGAGCGACCCTTAAGGAAGCATACTGGCGATCTGAGAGCAGATTATGAGAAGAAAAATGCTTAAGAAATTTGGAAGCAAGAATAGTTTCAAAAACTTTAGAAAGACAAGAGATAAGAGCAATTGGACGATAGTTGGAGGGTTGAGAGCGGTCACCCTTCTTTGGGACAGGTTGAATGTGAGCAAACTTCCAGCATGAAGGGAAGACGTTAGAGGATAGACAGAGACGAAAGAGTTTGCCTAGGCAGGGAGTCAGCACGGAAGCACAGTTTTTGAGAACAACAGGAGGAACACCGTCCGGACCGTACGCCTTATTTGTGTTAAGCCCAGAGAGGGTAGAAAGTACATCTTTAGAAGAGATTAGTTATGTAATAATGAGACACTACCGTAAAATGTATTTAAATCTAAGGGCAATATACAATGTCCTGGTATTTTTAGCACTGAATTTGAGCGACCGATGCAAATTAAAGTGCTGAACAGTGCTAAGTAGTGCCCATTCGTAAGAGTTGATGGGGAATCTAGAATTCTGTACTTTGAAATAAATGAAAAGCCTGCACATGGTAGCGCACCACGAATGGTCTCTCTCGCATTATTTGAATATAATACCGACCTACCCTAGGTTGAGAAGAGCCCCTCAAAATTGTCAGAGTATTAAGCTAATAGTGTGTACAGATTTAGTTCATTCTTTAGAATATGATTCATATTAACCCTCTCCTGTACCGGCGACGTCTTTTTAATTTAATTTCATCTACATTTAATCGTTTTTATGAAGCTTAGGGAGGATATATGGTAGCTAATAGTATTAACCGAGATAGTCTAGCTTTTTCCTGGGTAGACATCCTTCCTAAGCTGAAGAACACCGTATAATAGTTGTTATATCCCCTCGTAGTGTGCGCTTAATCATGTTGAAAAGGTTTAATTCTTCTAGATGTTCTTCATATGGTGTATTTCTTAGTCTGGGAATCATTTTTGTGATGCTTCGCTGTACTCTTTCAAGTTTTTCTATATTCTTTTGATAGTAAGGAGACAAAATTTAATGCAGAATTATAGATGAGGGCGAACCAATTAATGTTATAAAGTGAGAATAACATCTTCAAATTTGTATTCAAAAGACCTACCAATGAATCCAATAATCTTATTTGCTTTCTTTACTACTTCAGTACATTTTTGGCCCGGTTTTAACGTGTTTGTAATTGTTAATCCTAAATCAGTTTATTTGTTGACACTTTTGAGTTGAATACCAACCATTGAATAATTGACCTTCTTGTTCCTATAACCTATGTGCAGTACTTTACATTTATCGATATTGAAGCTCATTTGCCAAGTCTGAACCCATTTACACAGATTATCTAAATCATTTTGGATGTATTGTATTTGAGTTGGTGAGACTACCGTGCTTCCTATTTTTGTGTCATCTGCAAATTTTGAAATATTACATGAGACCGTCATTAATGTAATTTATATAGCCTATATCAAGAAGAGGACAGGTCCGAGCACTGACCCCTGGGGAACACCGTTTGTGACTTTAGTCCAGTTCGAGGCTTTACTGTTTATTACTAATCGTTGCATTCGCCCAGTTAGTCAGTTTTCGATCCAGTGGAGCACGCTTCCTTGTATGCCATGAACCTTTAGTTTTATCAGGAGAACTTTGACAAAGGCTTTCAGAAAGTCAAGGTAAACTATGTCAACTGCTTTACTTGCATTGCACTTGTTGAAAAACAAATATATAAATAACAATAAATAAATAAATAAATATATATACCGGTATATTATATACAGTATATATATATATATATATATATATATATATATATATATATATATAGAGAGAGAGAGAGACAGATAGATAGATAGATAGATAAATAGATAGATACATGGATAGATAGATACATATTAAGAAAGGAAAATAATAGTGAGCAAGATGCCAAATATAAAGCGGCAAACTGTACTTCTGCCTGGGGAATTCACACAAAAATATCCTAAGATGAGATACTTAATTAAATATTCCAGAAAATGTCATGAATATATTAAGGTGAAGGAGAACACACTTTATTTTTATTTCATTTACTTTCCCACTCCTCCCTTTCTGCAAAATATAATGGGATTTATAAATGGAATATCCAACAAGAAAAGTATCTCCAGGAAATGGTTATTGTACATTATGAAGTTAGCAATAAATATGTTAGATATGCTGTATGGTACTATAATACAATATTATATCGCGTATTGAAATGATGCAAAGCATGAATGAATGTGGATGAAACGGAATATATATTGGGATATTAAATGAAGAGTTAGAGCCAGAAAGTGTCAAGTTTCCATTTAACACCCGGATGTTTATATTTTCCATAGCTTATTTCATTCCATGTCGCCGTAGGAGTGGAGCACAAGGTATTACTATCACTCCTGTCCGTGTGTGTGCATGAGGGTCTATTCACATAATATCTGGAGAAGAAATAAGGGTATTTTTACGTAACTTTGTAGCATTCTTCATTTGATAGCCTGATAGTTCCCATTAATATTTGACAAAAATTAAATAGCCTTCTTTTACTACGTTTTGGGACCACCAACATTTGACCGTGGTACTAGTGTTTTCAATCATTTCGATATTAAACAATCTGGATTATGGTTGGTCACAGAAATCACAAGCAAAATATCAAGATGATTGGATTATCCTAATGGGGGATTGTGGCCTTAGCCCTCCTATATCAATATAGAACTATCTCCAATGTATAATTATACTCAACCACGGTATTTGGTTATTATATTCCTTTGGTAATTATACACACCATTAATAATATCCACTGTTCCTTATTTAGCTCTATATGTCTATTGCCTGACGCCTTTATCCATCAGAGGTGGACACGAATGAAGCACCTCAGGTTACACGACGGCCCTCTATCCATTCAACACCACTTGCAATAATGTGCCTCAAAACTCCATCCTTTTATAAGGTAGCGCCAACGAACTTGAAAATAATCTTGACCACTTAGCTTCTTATAACTCAAAATGGATGAAAGCAACTGGGCTGAAATTGCTATCATTTGGAAAGAGTCCACCAGGTAATAGGTGTGATTATTTACAGCCATGTTGTTCTAGGCCCTTTTGAGTTACGAAGAGGTCAGGGATCGAGATTGTTGTCAAGTTCGTTGGCGCTACCTATACTTCACTCTCTGTCTGCTCTTTTTCTCTCTCTCTCTTTGCCATTTCTACCTCATTTTAATTCACTCTTTTGGCAATGTTTCACTCACCATGCACTCCAAATTATCAAATTACCTCAAAGTTATCCTCTTCACACCCTCCAGCACATCCACATCCACAACACAACACTCATATACTTCCCCATTCAACTATCTTTCCTTATGACTACACAAGCACAAGTAACTCATTCCCACCCTCCTCAGTCTTGGTTTCTGTTTCATTATCAATGTCTACCTCATTTGTCTCTTGATTTGTGTCATCAACGTAAAGTTGGTGCCCTTAGTCTTTTATTTAAAGTTTTTAACAACCCTCAGCATCCCTTACATGGGGTTCTGCCTGGGCCCTATGTCCGGACTCGTGCAACTAGATTCACAAGCAATCTTAATGATCTTGCCATGAGCCGTGTTAATTTTTCTACTACACAGTTTTCACGGTGTCTTGTGCCGGCCACACTTGTGGAATAAGTTGCCAAATGAGCTAGTCAATTCAACTCATATCTCCATTTTTAAGTCTAGAGTTAATGCTTTTTTGAAGCAATAATTCTAATTTTTAAACTTATTTTATTCTATTTTATTGTATTATATTAATTTTATACTTGATATCCTCCACTGCATAATATGTTGTCTGTGTTTAATATTTTTTTTTTTTTTTTTTTTTTCTATATTCCAACTACTCCCTCTCGGGCATAGGCTGAGAGCCTGTACATTCCACCGCTCAACACGGTGAAGCCCGTGAGGTCTTGTTCCAGCCTGGGGAGTGAGACATGTGAAGCATCCATCATGGCTCAAAGCAGCTCCATCTCTGAAGCGGCTGGTTGCTTCGCCCAAGTGCTTCACCGTCTCACCCTCCAGACTCAGACCCTCACTCTCAGAACGCCACCTATTGAGCAGTGAACTCACTAGGCATTGTCCCCCTGTAACATATTTTGAATATGGGAATATTCATACAGTGTTATTTAATCAGGGAACAATGAGGGTATTTTTTTGGCATTTCGGTGGGCTTTGTGGTAATGCACTGATACTAGGTACAGCACAAATTCAATCCCAATAATATCTTCCCATTGACATATCGGGATTTGAACCCGGGTCCATTGGATATGTGTATGTGTACCGTACAGTATACAGTGTATGTTTTTATTTTTTCCTAAGTTGCCGTAGTCTCTCTCCAGTGCCTCCGGGTGTTTTGCGTGGATTCATCTTGATGGTGTTTCTGCACCCTGGTTGGAGACTTCGGCATCTCATATAATAATAATAATAATAATAAGGGGAGGCAGACCGTTTTGCTGGACCCCTTTCTCCCTAATGTTTAGTCCCACTAGTTTTGACATTATAAGACGTTCGGCCCAATAGTTTGGCGATTTTAACACCTTTCGCCCCATTTCGTTGTCAATTTTAAGACCTATCGTGCCATTTAGGTGTCGATTTTTTCCTGGCGAGCCTGCAATTTTAAGACGAGGCGGCCTTCGCCGGGACATTTTTCTACCGAAAAATGCACAAATTCATCTTCAAGGGGAGTGTTTTTCTAAGCTTGATGGAGGTCTAGGGAGGAAACTAAAAAAAATATATGAATAAATTAATTAATAGACCAAACAAACGGCCAGTCTCCCCTTAATGTCCACGCTTCAACGTCCATGTGTGTGTGTGGGGGGGGGGGGGGGGATTATGTGTGAGAGTAGTTGGAATATAGACAACATGTATATATTGTTTGGCCTTTGGTTTATACTTCTACACGTTCACAAATATCATTTCACCTCATCGTTTGATAGTTAAGGGGAGTGGGCCGTTTTTCTGGTCCCCTTTCTCTCACGTGTTAAGCCCCACTAGTTTTGACTTTATAAGACGTTCGGCCCATTAGTTTGGCGATTTTAACAAATTTCGCCCCATTTCGTTGTCAATTTTAAGACCTTTCGTGCCATTTAGGTGTCGATTTTTTCCTAGCGAGCGATAGCGAGCCTGTAATTTTAACAGGAATCGGCCTTCGGCTGGGACATTTTTCTACCGAAAAATGAAAATGTTTATCTTGAAAGGAGGTGTAGGGGGTGTTTTTCTAAGCTTGATAGAGGTGTAGCGAGGAAACTAAGAAATAAAGGAATACATGAATTAATTGGCCAAAAAAAAAGGCCCATGTCCCCGTAAGGCACCAAAATGGCATCCAAATTAATAATTGCCAGCTCTCTCTTACTACACGATCACTAACTGTACACTCGGATACCATAGTCTCTAGCCCACTCATAAATATTCGTGGGCTTCAAATATTTCTAACTATGGAAGTATATCTCTGGAAACTAATTAATGAAAACAAAATCTATTAATTAACTACAAAACTATATATACTATTAATTGAAAAGCTAGTTATATTAAAAAATCAATCCAGATAATTATAATTGCATAAGGAAATCCATAGGAGGTCCTCGAATTCTTATGAGTGGGCTAGAGACTACGGCATCCGAGTGTACTGTCGCGCTAATAAGTAATTTTTTTTTTTTTTTTTTTTTTTTTTTTTAAGAGACAATGAACGGAGGAAGGAAAACACAGATAAAACAAAAAGGTCGATGTGCCTAAAGGCATCCTCCATTCATAAAATGTTTGTAACAACTGGATTTAAACTTTTGTAGATTGTAAGTTTGTGGAAAGCAACTCGAGGGAAGTGAATTCCAAAGAGTAGTAGTTCTAGGGATAAATTAATTTTGATAAGCAGAAGTTCTGCATTGTGGAGGAGAAAGTGTAAATTCATGGGCGCTCTCAGCTGCCCTAGTTCTACGGGGAAAGATGTGGAGAGGCGGCACAATTGAAGCAAGTTCCTCGGAACAATTGCTGTGAAAATATCTGTAGAATAATGCAAGGGATGCAACGTTTCTTCGTATGGATAATGTAGGAAGGTCCTGTGTGATTACAGGGTTATTGATTAATCTAATAGCTTTATTTTGAATTTTGTCCAACTGCCTCAATTCAACCACTCCACTTCCACTCTACAGAGGTGAACAGTAATCCAACAGTAAACCATGTCCCAGCTGTCATTTCGTTTGGCTTGCTCAGTGCTGTATTAATGTCTGTCAGATGTTGACTAGGGTGGGTAAATGTAGGTATATACTTGATATCTCACCCGATATGAAGAAATGAAGCTTACAGTAGATATTGTTAATACTAATTATTTATCAAAACATACTTGGTGCCGAGACATCACTTATTAGCGCGAGTGTACCTTCATAGTAGAAGTGTGGATGGTCTTTTTCCTGGCATGATATATCCAATTAGAGCCTATTATGACCCGGCAAATTCAAATTATAAGGGGAGGCACACCGTTTTTCTGGACCCCCTTCTCCCTAATGTTTAGCCCCACTAGTTTTAAGATTATAAGACGTTCGGCCCATTAGTTTGGCGATTTTAACACCTTTTCGCTCCATCTCGTTGTCAATTTTAAGACCTTTCGTGCCATTTAGGTGTCTATTTTTATCCTGGCGAGCGAAAGCGAGCCTGCAATTTGAAGAGGAACCGGCCTTCGGCCGGGATTTATCTATCTACCGATTTATTTATCTACCGATAAATGTACATATTTATCTTGAAGGGGGGTCTAGGGGGTGTTTTCTAAGTTTGATGGAGGTCTAGGGAGGAAACTAAACAAATATATGAATAAATGAATTAACAGGCCAAACAAACGGTCTGCCTCCCCTTAAGATGCATCAAGTATGTTACTTACTGATCTGTGTATTGATATATAGATAATGGATAAGATCACAATGGAGAATTATTCAATGTTAACCCCTTCTGTACCGGCGACGTATTTGTTGATAATTATTCTAGCTATATTTAGACGATTGTATGCAGTTTAAGAAGGATCTGTGGTATTTAAAAGGGTTAATTGAGATAGTTCGATGCCTATTAATTGCTGGACGTCCTTTTTAAACTGATTATAATAGTGTAATAGTAGCCAGAATAAAGTTAAAAGTACGTCACCGGTACAGAAGGGGTTAAATACCACTGATGGGTATTTCCTAAAGTATTACTCCGATACCGTGTTCTTCTCCCCACCACAGGACATAAAGGGATCACCATAACGATATCAAAGCTTAAGGGGAGATGGGTCGTTTTTATGGTCCCCCTTCTGCCTCATGTTTAACCCCATTAGTTTTCAATTTTATGACGTTCGGTTCATTAGTTTGGCGAATTTAAGACCTTTTGCCCCATTTCTTTGTCAATATTAAAGACTTTTTGTGTCATATAGGTGTCGATTTTTCCTGCCGAGCGATAGCGAACCTGTTATCTAAGGGGACCCTGTCTTCGACCGGGCAATTTTGTTATCAACAAAAAAAGGTACACATTTATCTTCAAGGAGGGGCTTGGGGCGTATTTTGTTTAAGCTTGATGAAGGTCTAGGGAGTAAACTAAAAAGATAACAAACAGATACGTAAATGAGCAAATATATACGCCCATTCCCCCTTGACTCGATAATAAATACCACTGATGAGTATTTCCGAAAGCACTATCTACTCCGATTATTATATCGTGTTGTTGTCCCCACCATAACACATAAAGGGATTACCATAATGGTCACAAATCTTAAGGGACCCCACCTCGCTTTTTTTCTCTTTCTCTCTCTCTCTCTCTCTCTCTCTCTCTCTCTCTCTCTTTGGCTTGTAATCATTCGGCCGTATCCAGGTCTCAATATTTTCCTGGAGAGCGGTAATAAGCCAGCATATATATATTTTTGTTTTACAGCAAGCTAAATTTGTAAATTTTTCGATAGAAAAAAGTGTCCGGCGAAAACGGATTTCTCCATACAATGCTGGCTTGCTATCGCTCGCCAGGAAAAAATCGACACTTGGATGGGGATAAACGTCTTAAAACAGTTGGCTGAATTGGGCCAAATGGATACAAGTCAGAGAAAGAGAGAAAAGGAGAGAAAGATAGAAACAAGCCGGTGACCTTCCCTTAACCTTTTACTCTGTACATCTTTCTGTTCGTATTCTCTGACCTCCCCTCTCACTTCACTGATCTTTTTATCTAGCTTATTTTACCTTTGTTCCTTTGCCTTTGTCTTTAGCAATATTTTTATCTATTTACTGTTTTAGAATGAATATAGTTTAATTCATTTTGCATGACCTACTTTTTCGTCATGAATTGATTATTATGTTACTTTTTATCAACAATTCAACCCATCAAATATCAGACAATGATTCCTAACTTCATATATAAATAAGTAGATAAATGTTTAAATGTTAAATAGCAGACTGCCCTTATTTAGACTCTACTATAACTTTAATTAATTTCATTGGGGGTGTGGTGGTGAGATTAATAAAAATAATACAGTAAACTAATATTTTATATATTGTGAATCCTTTGTTAGAAATACAGGTGAATCATTTTGGAATATAATATTTCCATTTATGTATTTAGAAAATAACAAATAACAATTGAAATTAACCTAAATCTTCACATAATCCGAGTTATATCACAATGTATCTCTTTGCTTACTGTTTCTCATGTTTGCACATGACGTGATCAATTATTCATTTTATCACACACGCTGTTTCTCTCTTGGGTGGATGGGACTCGTTAGCCTTGGTCGGCAACCCATCTAGGGGAGACAACCTTATACAAATCCGGGTGGTTGGGACTCGTCAGCATTGGTCGGCAACCTGTCTAGGGGAGTAAACCTGATACAAATCTGTACTGCTTATCTAAGTGTAAGGCAGGTCAGCGGATGGACTAGCTGAACACCACTGTAGAAAATTAGTGCTAACAAGATACATAGAGGGCCTCGGAGTCGGACGGATTATAAATTGAGTGGTCAATCCTGTAAGTCCTTTAGTAAACTGGTTCGGGTTGTCCCTCTTATGCCACTTTCCCACTGGTGAGACAAGTCACGATTTTCGTCGCCGATGCCTTCGTTTTGTCAAATTTGCAAGAATACGTGCGACCTTCACGATTTCGACCGTTACAAACAGATGACAAATTTACTGGGCGAAGAAGTCGCCGATTCGGCGACGCAATCGCCGACATCGGCGAAGGTATCAGGGAAGTGAGCTATGTTTCACCAATTAACCTCAGCGAGGCATGTCACATTTTCAAAAATCTCTTGCGAGATCATGCGAGGATGAAAGAATACTCGCCGCCGTATGTTCTGCGATGTTCGATGTTCGGCGATCCAGATGGTTCGGCGTTTGCTTCGGCGAGGTGATAAGAGTATTTTTTTAAGGCACAAATTCTTGTGATGAATGAACGATTCATCGTCGACCATCGGCGTTGGCATCGCACATACGTCGGCGAGATCGTCGAGGTGTGCGCAGCTGAGCGAATGTAACGTGAATGTGCTAATTGCAGAGTGGAATTAGCATATCACGCCAAACTAATGGGCCGAACGTCATAAAATATGAAAACTAATGGGGTTAACCATGAGGAAGAAAGGGGACCAGAAAAACGACCCATCTCCCCTTAATTCGGAGGTTGGCAATGCTTCGCCGGAGACATTTTTCTATCAAATAGTGTACAAATTTAGCTTGCTCTCAAAACAAAAAATATATATGTTGGCTCGCTACCGCTCACCAGGAAAATATTGAAACCTGGATGGGGGTAAACGTCTTAAAACAGTAGGCTGAACGGGGCCGAACGGATACAAGGCAAAGAGAGAGGGAGAGAAATAGAAAAAACAAAAACGAGGAGAGAGAGAGAGAAAGAGAAAACTAAAAAAAGCGAGATGGGCTCAATTGTTAAGCCGTAACGCAAACATTGAGCCCACCTCCTGTATGTTGTTTTCTCTTTCTCTCCCTCTCTCCTCGTTTTTTTATTTTTTGTCTATTTCTCTCCCTCTCTCTTTGTCTTGTATTCGTTTGGCTCCGTTCAGCCTACTGTTTTAAGACGTTTATCCCAATCCAGGTGTCGATTTCTTCCTGGCGAGCGATAGGGAGCCAGCATTGTATGGAGAAATCCGGCTTCGCCGGAGAAATTTTTCTATCGAAAAATTTACAAATTTACCTTACTCTCAAAACAAAAATATATATATATATACAGTATATGTCCGCTGAACATGATGGCGGTGTTTAGATTATGCTATCATCATTATTGGATTTTATAGAAATAAATCTATAACGATAGTTTTTCGCTCTTATAGAATCCATTCCGCAGCAAAATATTAACTCTGTCTGTTTTCACCAATAATAAGTGTTTTTTTATATTTGTTTGTTTTCATGAACGGCAAGAGGAAAGGTTATTCTATAAGATTTCATCAACAACAACAACAAAAATAACAATATGTGGAATTTCACCGTAGGTGAAGGCATATCATCAGTCCGCCCGTATTTGCCCTAACTCTCAGTCGGTTTTCACCCATAATAATTGGTTTTTATATTGTTTTGTTTTCATGAACGGCAAGAGGAAAGGTTATTCTATAAGATTTCATCAACAACAACAACAAATATAACAATATGTGAAATTTCACCTTAGGTGAAAGATATCTCACTATAGGCCTAATAATGTTTTTTTACCCACCTCTCCGAAGTTGCTCTTTGGCCTCGGCAGGTGTGTCTTGAGCATTCCGCGACGTCGCAAGGCCCTTCGCATGTCTCGTGCGGAGCATACCCCTGGCGAGTATTCGTGCGCACGTAGACGACTAATCGACGAGGAAATCGCCGATGATCGTCGATGTTCTCGGAAAATCCGAGAGCATCGGCGATCAGTCGTGCGTCGTTTTGAAACATTTCAACGATTTTCTTCGTGCGACAAACTCCGCGATGTCTCGCCGATGTCACAGATGATCGCAGAAATCCTTCGGCGATGCTCGACGATGCTTGCGAGGGTAACCAATTATTGTGAGTCCTCGTCCAAAATTTTGAACTGTGCGAACATTATGCGACGACCCGCGAGGGCCCTTGCGAGGCCTGAGAGGCCTTGAGAGTCAAACGATTTTTCATGAGAGGTGTTGAGACATGTCATGAATGTGCCAATTTATTGGTTTCGGCGACGAAAATCATGACTTGTCTCACCAGTGGGAAAGGGGCATTACAGGGAATAGGTCCGCTTGGGGGCCTTCTGTGTGTGGCCACCCTCATTAACCCTTACAGTCCCAGGCCCGAGTATATTCGTCAGTAGATAAGGTAACTCCCCAGTCCCAGGCCCGAATATATTCGTCAGTAATGTACTTTCCTTGTAACTGCCTGTAAAACCCTGTACCAGTTACCACGACCTTTTGAGCACTACTCCCGTGTTGGCAACACTTCTCACAGCATATGAGGAGGTCCGTGCCAGAGGGGCCAACTCGCCACATTTAAAAAAACAGCGCTCTAGCCGGTTCCCGCTCCGTGAAATTCTTGGGAATCATCTGGCAAAAAAAAACATCCGACTTTCGTCCTTATAGCAACTGCACATAGGGTTGAGCGTCCCTTGTTTTTGCCGTTTGGCAGACCGTTTATGGGTGTGAATCTGGGTAGACAGAGGGGCCAACTCGCCAACGCGCTGAGCCAATGAGAGCGCGGCTACGATGTGGGGAATTAAATGGCCGCCCGCCCGACCACTTACAGGCGCTGTACAAGACGTGCTTCAGTAGTCACGCTCAAACCGAGTTAGAGTCAACACACGAGTGACTACCTCCGCTACTTTAAACATCAATAACTCCAAACTCTACTCGTGGCGAGTTGGCCCCTCTGGCACGGACCTCCTCATATATAAGACCCGCTGAAGGGTGGCTGTGCCACAAGGGACTGGAGCTCTCGCAGAGAGGCATCCTGACGTTATTCTTGACTTACAGTGTGCTGGCTTAACCCTTGTTTAGCGGGACCCGACTTAAGTCGGCCTAGAGAACCAAGGACTAAGTGGCGGGGCCCGACTTAAGTCTGTGTGCAATTTTTTAGCAATAATGGCTCTGAGAGAGAGACGAGCGATGGGAGGAGCGTAGGTCGGCTCATGACCGCTCGGCACGGGTCCCGCGCGACTACTGACGTTCCCTCCACACACATCCACACTCACTGCCTCGCTACACAGGGAATATTGTAAGGATATTACCGTATTTTCGGGATTTTGCACTCGTCTTGCACGATCGTTGCAAGAGAACGTGTGGTCGTAGAAGGATGGTTCTGGTGTCATTGGAAAGCTCAATTATCACCCTTTCAGGGATACATAATTGTATTACGCTCTGGCTCTTGTTTATGCATGAAAAAGAGAACGGAAAGGTGGTCTCTCCTGTCATTTTTGCCACAGTGCTTGGGACTGCAGTTTTTGTTATTACTGTATCCTACGGTATGGTATGGGTTAAGGGGAGAAAGGCTTCCGGCAATAGATAGATAGATAGATCACTCACGCCATGGCCAGAAAGGAAATTAAGAGATAAAGGAGCAGAAGTCGAAGGAGGGTACTTTGGAAACCATTATTTTTTGTGCCAGACTTTATCGAAGGCTTTCAACATATCTACCCCAGTAGAAAATGTTTCACCGAAGTCCCGAAAGGAGGAGGGCCAAAGGTTAATAAGGTAGGGAAGGAGATCGTTAGTAGAACGTCCCTCAAGGGGGGTCACCTGCTTATTTTGTCTTTGTCTCCTTTTCTCTCTTTCTCTGGCTTGTATCCATTCGGCCCCATTCAGCCAACTGTTTTTAGAAGTTTATTCCCATCCAGGTGTCAATTTCTTCCTGGAGAGCGATAGCGATCCAGCATTGTATGGAGAAATCTGGCTTTGCCGAAGAAATTTTTCTATCGAAAAATATACAAATTTAACTTGCTGTCAAAATACAAATATTTATATGCTGGCTCACTACCGCTCGCCAGGCAAATATTGACACCTGGATGGGGTAAACGTCTTAAAACAGTAGGCTGAATGGGCGGTTCCCTTAATAAAACGATACTGGCAATCTGAAAGGAGATTATGGGGAGGCAAATGCTAAATTTTGAATTATGAATAGATTAAATACCTTTAACCCTTATTTAGCGGCGAGCAACATAAGTCGAGTTAAATAAAGCTGGACTATGTGGCGGCGCTCGACATAACTCGAGTGGCAATTTCAGCACGTAATGTGGCTGAGAGAGAGAGACAAGTGGTGGCAGGAGACTAGCGAGCGTATGACTGCTCCAGACCACCGCGGCGAACCTACTGACACAAATCTCAGCTCCCTCCTCCCTCTCTCACTCGCTACATACTCAATTATGTACTGAAAGTACCGAATTACCTGCTTTTTGCACTCGCGTTGCACGGTTATTGCAAGAAAACTATCCATCATACAAGGATCGTTATGGTGTCATTCGAAAGCTCTGTTTATGCCCTTTCAGGGATAGGTACTTGTTTTACGTTCTGGGTCTTATTTAGGCATGAAAATGATCACGTAAACAGCCCTATTTTGGCTAAAAACACCCCACTGTGCGGTACACATAAATAAACCGCATAGGCCGCTCGTAAGGTGTTAAAGATGCAAGAGATTAGAGCAATTGGACTAAAGTTGGAGGGTTGAGATCCGTCACCTTTCTTTGGAACAGGTTGAATGATAGCAATAATCCAGCAAGAAGGGAAGATGTTAGAAGTGTGACGTTAACCACTCCGTTAGAACCGCATGGCTTGTCCTACAGTGACTCGCTAGGATCACCAGGGCAGTGGATGTGGCTACAGTTGATGTATAGTTGTGTGCTTTATTTCATATGAAAGCTCGTCGTCATGGGCAGTCCAGAAAGGCCCTTTGTTTTTGCCCATGTCAAGGCTTTATATATTTAATTGTAAAGTATATGTTTTATCATTAAGTAGTAATGATAGGATTTGAGAGAGAGAGAGAGAGTGTAGAAAGAGTGAGAGGAGGCGCGCAGTGTTTTTTGCCATGCTCGATGACGTCACAGCTGGCTGGCCTCTTTGGGATTGGTTGGAGGAGTTTTTTACCATGCTTGATGACGTCATGGATTGCTGGTCTCCTGTGGATTGGCTGGAGGACTTGTTACCGCTTTGCCTACGCGGTTCGAGCTGGTCCCAGTATATATACAGCTCTCTTGCCACTCTCTCCCTCAGATCTGGTTTCTAGAATGCATCCCTCTTATCCCTTTGATATCTGTCCCCCTCTCAGCACCTGAGAACCTTTTCCTCTGCCTATCTCTCTCATTTTCCATATCTTTCACCACCTTTCATTAATATTATACCCCCTCTGGTTAACTCTGCATAATCAGCTTCATGCTGGCCAGTTGTATTGTGTGTTAAAGTCTTATATAACCCACGTATGTTAGTTGTTAAGATAGGTTGATCACGAAGCATTGGTTGGCATTCATATTGTTCAGAACCGCTTCCTATAATTATTAGTGTTCTGCTGGATTAGATAATGCTAGACTAGGAGTCTGATACTATAAGATATTGTTTCCGATGGGTGCTGGCTTTAGTTAAAAGCTGCACGACATACCTGAGAACTGGAGTTGATTGGGTAAATTCTAGTCTGTGTGCCATAGAGCATGCACGAATGAGGGCTTTTTGCCTATACCATTCTGCACTGTTCTAAGCTCGTTGTTTGTCTTTGAGGTACGCCAGGAGAACGCTTAATACTTCGGTATTAAGGTTTCTCAAGAGAGCTACCCTTCATTATAACGTAATATTTGACGCACAGACTTGAGATTTGCACTAGGCTAGGCGGCATGCCATGCGCACCAGTATCTCGTATCATTGACTCTAGCTAGACTTTATCAGTCATAGTAGACATTAAGTATATTAAACCAATTATTATTATTATGCATACCCGTTTATAATTACACAAGCATTTCGCAGCCTAGTTTGATGTATTGAGACACAAACGACTTAGGCTCTGTTTGTTGATAGGAATACTGCATTGTCGTGAATTTTTGTGTGTATATTGAGGTATAAGAGTTTGGGGTGCTTCTTTTCTGAATATTGAGGTGAAATTTTTTTGGGAGCATCATGTCTTATACCGGATCAGAGGAGAATGGAGACACAGTACGTAATGTCGAAACTGAGGAACAGCAGCATGATGAAAGGGTTAATCAGGTGAACTGTGAGGAGGATGCTAGGATATTTTTGCAATGGCCTGTTACTGCCGAGCGGTTGGAGGGTATGGATCGGTACGGTCTTCAATGCCTGGCCACAGCTATCGGTCATGCGGGTACTAGCAGCATGACCAGGGATAACTTGATAACGTGTGTACTGGGCAGGGTGACTGGTGAGCGAGATGGGTTGAGTGCTCAGAGCCCTTCGGCCATGCTTCCCCTACACTCGACTCCCAGCCATCCCAGTAGTTTGCCGACCCCGAGTGCGCTTCCACAGTTGGGTGGTGACTGGCAGGGTGGGTTGCCCCTGGGGGGACCACCGGTAATTTCAAACATTGTAGCACCTTCACCTCCTCAAGGGTTAACTCCAGAATTATTGCTTCAGCTCGAATTAGCTAAGATCCAGCAGCAAATAGAATCAGCTAAGATCGAAGAGAGAAAGGCTATCAGGGTATCTGAGGAGCAACAAAGGGCATGTGAGCTTCAGCAGCACAAAGGGCATGTGAGCTTCAGCTTCAGCAGCAAATAGAATTAGCTAAGATAGAAGAGAGAAAAACTATCAGTCACCAGCACATAGAGCTAGCAAAAATCCAAGCTGATTTAGAGTCGACTAGGTACTGTGCCGACATGGACGTAGAGAAGTCCCGAGTAGAGACAACGGGACAGCGACTTGGGGCTGGTAACCGTGTTCATGATCAATCTCTCTCGCACTTACTGAAACTGGTTCCGGTGTTTGATGAGAGTGGTGTAACAGAATTTTTCGCACGCTTTGAGAAGAAGTGCCAGGAACACCAGTGGCCAGAGAATAAATGGGCAGCACTTGTATCCTCTAGATTAATAGGCAAGGGTCTTAAAGCCTATGATGCGTTACCTTTGGAGTCATGTATTGTGTATGAGGATCTCAAGGAGGCTGTCCTGAGGGCTTACGAACTGCAACCAGAAACGTACCGTTTGAAGTTCCGGGGTGTAACCAAGGGAAGAGATAGCACCTTTTTGGAACACGCCCGGGACTTGTCCGATGCTATGGGGAACTGGCTCCGATCTCAGAAGGTAACAACATTTGATGGAATTAAGCAGTTAATGATGTTGGAGCAGTTCTTTAAGAGCACGGGCGGTGATCTAACTTTGAACTTAAAGGAGAAAACCCAAGAACTCTAGTCGAAGCAGCAGAAATGGCTGATCGACGGCTGTCGTTGATTCGGGGTTGCGGGTCCTCACAGAAGTACGATGCAAGTGCTAAGGACCGTTATCCTCCCCCTCCCCGTAGCAATGACACATTTAAACAAAAGAGCAATGAAACTAAAACTTAATCCAAACCTGACACCACGCCGTATAAGAAAAGTAAGGGGCCTTTTACATCACAGTATAAGCCGAAGCCGAAATTTATGTGTTTTAAGTGCCACCAGGAGGGTCATAAAGCAAATGAGTGCCCTAGTCGACCTCCTCTGGCAGCCGTGTCTTTTTCTCACGGCATTGGAGTGTTCAAGAGGACATCGGAGTTTGTTAGTGGCAATTCTTCCAAGGTAAATACACTGCCAGTGCAGAAGGATCCGGAAGGCTTATTCCCTGTCCGTGATGCCTTTAGTGACTATAGGGGACTCGGTTGTGTGGAGTGGGGGGGTAGAAGACATGAGGTGAGAATTTTGCGTGACACTGGGGCATCGCAAACACTGTTGAGGAATTTCACTGGTAAACCTGTAAATACGGCGCGGGTGGTTGTGGTTCAGGGAGTTAATGCAACAAGGTCATACCCGCTTGTAAGAATGAAGATGGAAGTTGATGGTGTGACTCGTGACCTGGATGTAGGAATTGTGGAGAAGTTGCCTGTTGGGGGCGTCGACCTCCTTCTCGGCAACGACTTTGCAGGGCCTACTTCTGAGGCTCCACCCTTGGTCGTTGCCGAGAAGCCGCCCGACGTGAGTAGGGAGGAGCAGGAGTGGGTTGAGAAGTGTCAGGTGCAACCTATGGCGTGTGTTGTCACCTGATCTCTTGCATCCAGGGAGTCACATTCTGGTCAACAGTCTTTAGACAAGCGGAGGAAAGGTACCGAGAAGGGGTTGAAAGTTGATGCGGTTGAGAGTTTAGTATCAACGGACATTCTCGGGGACTCATTATTAGGACCGATTTTCGAGTCTGGAGAAGACCCATTAACTGTTACTAAGAAGGCAGAGGATGGGCTTAAAAAGACGTAGAGACAGCAACGATACACAGAGAGAGAGCAACGGGAGGCTAAATTCAATGTAGGAGGGGGGCATGAGTTGTTTCGCAAACACTTAGATAAGCTTGCTC
The DNA here is from genome assembly GCA_032716605.1 of Paralithodes platypus. NCBI lineage: Eukaryota > Metazoa > Arthropoda > Malacostraca > Decapoda > Lithodidae > Paralithodes > Paralithodes platypus. The sequence continues at coordinate 40,903,328 of CM064502.1, read as the reverse complement.
CTTCGGACATTCGTAAATTGCAATTAGAAGACCCGGAGGTTCTTGAATGTGGTACCGGTGCTGTCGAGTTGGAGGAGGACAGTGATGCACAGTCGGGAGATGTAGCAACAAGGTACCCTGACGCGTACCCTATGAGAAATGGGTCAGCGAAAACGGTGGTCCGAAACTTGCTAGTGTATTTTTCCCAGTATGGTTACCTGCGGGAGATTCAGTCAGACCAAGGATCCAACTTCACTTCTAACCTCTTTGTTCAAGCAGTGCCGCAGCATGGGATTGTTACGGTTGGGTCATCTGCGTATCATCCGGAGAGCCAGGGTGTGTTAGAGCGATGGCACTCAGCCTTGAAATCTGTGCTTCGTTGTTGTTGCTTTGAGGGTGGGAAAGGTTGGGATCTTGGCCTGCCATATGTTTTATTTGCTGCACGGGAGGTACCTGGGGAAAGTTTGTGATTCAGCCCTAATGAGCTTGTCTTTGGACACCGTGTCAGAGGGCCTCTCCATATGGTTAAAGAAATATGGGAGGATGCAGATAAACCTTGTTCTATGCTCAAGTATGTCCTCGACAGTCGAGAACGGATGTTGCGCAGTCTGGAGTTGGCTGGCCGTAATTTGACTAGCTCTCAGGCCCTCATGAAGGACAGGTACGACCTCAGGGAGTTTCACGTGGGTCAGGAGGTCTTGATTCTACTGCCCCTTGTAGGTCATCCCTTATCCGCGAAGTACACTGGTCCTTATAGGGTGGTTGAGAGGCTATCGGACCTGGATTGCTTGGTGGCCGCTCCAGACAGACGTAAGCGCAATCAGTTATGTCACGTTAATCTCATGAAGGAGTATGTGAGGCACCCCCCTGAGCCTTTCAGTGTGCCTGTGATGACAATTAGCAGTCATGGTGGAGAAGGAGAACGGGACAGTGAAGCTCAGGTGGAGGATAACTGGAAGGATAAGAAAGTCAAATGGGCGCCTGAGTGTGAGAAGACGTTTAGAGTAGTAAAACACCTGTTGTGCACTCACCCGATCCTCAGGGCCCCTGACTTTAGCCTACCTTTCCAACTAGCAACGGATGCTAGTGGTGTGGGGGCTGGTGCCGTCCTTATGAAAAAGGACGATGATGGGCTGGAACATCCTGTTAGTTTCTGCTCGGAGAAATTCAATTCAGCCCAGGGAAGCTGCTCTGTTTTCGAGAGGGAGCTGCTGGCAGTTGTGCTTGCACTGAGGCATTTCGAGGTCTATGTTCCAGCCTATGGTCCGGTCGTTGTAGTTTACACAGATCATCACCCTCTCAAGTTCTTGGACCAGTTTCACAATCGGAATACGAGGCTGACCGGGTGGTCGCTGGTGTTACAGGAGTATAGCCTGGACATACGCCATATTGCCGGTTGTGACAACGTGGTTGCAGATTGTCTTTCAAGGGTAGATGATCCTGGGTAAATTGACACACGGGTAGCCTCCTGCTTTAGTTTGAATAGTATTTTGCGCTTGGTGCTTGTTGGCTCGCGGTTGTAGCCCAGCGTATTGGGTCGTAAAGCAGGAGTTGAGCGTTTGGTATAGAAGAAAAAACTAGGCTTGCCCCTATAGCGCAGCCGAAATAAACAAATTAAAAACATAAAAATCAAATAAAAACTCTTTCTTTGATAGTTGAATTTTTTCAGTATGTTATAGCAGTAATTCTGAGTTGCACTCCTCTCAGAATGCTGGGCTAGAGAAGCTCGCTCTTGAGGAGCATAACTACATGTGATTTAACCTATTGTGTTGGGGAGGGTTTTAATTTTGTAAAATGTTTTGTTGAGAACTGTGCCAGATATTTTACTGCCGCTGGGTGATGGGAAGTAGAGATATAGCATGGGTTCTAACCATCATATTTTTTTGAGCTTTGGGCCTCTGGGAAAAATCTTGGGGGGGTGTGACGTTAACCACTCCGTTAGAACCGCATGGCTTGTCCTACAGTGACTCGCTAGGATTGCCAGGGCAGTGGATGTGGCTACAGTTGATGTATTGTTGTGTACTTTATTTCATATGAAAGCTCTGTCATGGGCAGTCCAGAAAGGCTCTTTGTTTTTGCCCATGTCAAGGCTTTATATATTTAATTGCAAAGTATATGTTTTATCATTAAGTAGTAATGATAGGATTTGAGAGAGAGAGAGAGAGTGTAGAACAGAGTGAGAGGAGGCGCGCAGTGTTTTTTGCCATGCTCGATGACGTCACAGCTGGCTGGCCTCTTTGGGATTGGTTGGAGGAGTTTTTTACCATGCTTGATGACGTCATGGCTTGCTGGTCTCCTGTGGATTGGCTGGATGACTTGTTACCGCTTTGCCTACGCAGTTCGAGCTGGTCCCAGTATATATACAGCTCTCTTGCCACTCTCTCCCTCAGATCTTGTTTCTAGAACGCATCCCTCTTATCCCTTTGATATCTGTCTCCCTCACTGCACCTGAGAACCTTTTCCTCTGCCTATCTCTCTCATTTTCCATATCTTTCACCACATTTTATTAATATTATACCCCCTCTGGTTAACTCTGCATAATCAGCTTCATGCTGGCCAGTTGTATTGTGCGTTAAGGTCTTATATAACCCATGTATGTTAGTTGTTAAGATAGGTTGATCACGAAGCATTGGTTGGCATTCATATTGTTTAGAACCGCTTCCTATAGTTATTAGTGTTCTGCTGGATTAGATAATGCTAGACTAGGAGTCTGATACTATAAGGTATTGTTTCCGATGGGTGCTGGCTTTAGTTAAAAGCTGCACAACATACCTGAGAACTGGAGTTGATTGGGTAAATTCAAGTCTGTGTGCCATAAAGAGTAATAATAATAATAATAATAATAGTTCTTAAAGCTAGCACATGCTAAGCTAGCTAAGGATAGCTCAATAAGGCCGATTAGGCGTATTTCCATTGGGGTCCTGTACTACTACCCCATCCCTTTGCTCATGAGGGATGGTAACGACTCAGTGCTTGTGAAAAATCTTTAATGCGCCGAGCGTGGGCGCGAACCCGGGCCTTCTGGGTGGAAGTCCGAGACGCTAGTCACTACACCAAGCGAGCCGCACGAATGAGGGCTTTTTGCCTATACCATTCTGCACTGTTCTAGGCTCGTTGTTTGTCTTTGAGGTACGCCAGGAGAACGCTTAATACTTCGGTATTAAGGTTTCTCAAGAGAGCTACCCTTCATTATAACGTAATATTTGACACACAGACTTGAGATTTGCACTAGGCCAGGCGGCACGCCATGCGCACCAGTATCTCGTATCATTGACTCTAGCTAGACTTTATCAGTCATAGTAGACATTAAGTATATTTAACCAAATATTCTTATTATGCATACCCGTTTATGATTACACAAGCATTTCGCAGCCTAGTTTGATGTATTGAGACACAAACGACTTAGGCTCTGTTTGTTGATAGGAATACTGCATTGTCGTGGCGATTATTATTATTGTTGTGGCGTTTAGGATATTCTTGGCTCCGACTGCATTATATCTCCTGCCTTTTGTGTGCATAGCCTGCACGAGTATTGTTCCGCTGCCTGCCTTTTTGGGTTCCATTTCCGATTCGAGCATCTTGATAGCATCTAACATTTAAAGAAGATTCCTTGTTGGTGTTGAAGGACTTTAGTGCACTTTCTTTCATGCAGGAGTGCCTGACATTTATTGATTAAAGTAACGTAAGCTGTAACTTCTCTTACCACCTTACTTTGCATACCATAACCAAGCACCTTCGGTTATAGGTAGTAATAGGCTGTTTTCACATAACATTAAGCCTAGAGTAGACGCACATTTATTGAGAGTTTGATAACCTATTATTGCATATAGAACTCTGGAGAGTATTTGTGTTCTTTGTTCACTGGGAATATACATCAGAGGTTGTATCTAGCGCTTTCCGTTGTAGCATTTATGCCATTACTAGTCCAATGAATAAGAGCCCTGATATATTTAAACCTCAGTTGTAACAGAGGAAAGACAGAGACGAGAGAGTTTGCCTAGGATGGGAGTCACAGGGAAATACAGTTTTACAGTATTTTAAGAGGAGCACCATCCGGTCCGTACTCCTTTTTAGTATTAAGTCCAGAGAGGGTAGAAAATACGTCTTGGGAAGAGATTGTAATATGATTTATAAGTAAGTGAGATGGGAGAGGAGAGGGAGAAATAGCACGGGAATCATCCAAGGTAGAGTTGTTAGCAAACATTAAGTAAGCAGTTCAGCTTTGTCAACTTTGTCAATTGATGGTGGTGTAATTTGAGTGGAAACAAAACGAAAAAGACGAGGAAGTTAACTTGTTGGAGAGGTTTTTGGCTAGATGCCAGAAAACTTGAGAAGACCTAGAAATAATTAGGACATTGATTCAACCTCATTATTATTCAGTCCGTTGCTTAAATACACACTTCACTGTAAGTAAATGACCTTAACATTATATGAGAGTTGTAATAATGATTCCTATAATAATTACTGAACATAACATGTAATAAGTGATTTACATGAATACATATTTTTGCCCCTGGTGGGTATTCCAGGTGCTTATCAATTTAGTCACACGTACAAAACTCTAGTAATGGGATATACTGTATATTACTCCTTGACGGAATTCCTCTTTTCACAACATGTACAGGAAACAGTGAGTTTACTTGGCCACACCGGATGACGATATAATAATCTTAATTGTGGAACATGTAAATCTGAGAAGTCTAAACATAATGTGCTGTTATCTAGTGCACCATAATCTGAGAAGTTTTTTTTTTTTTCTATGTGATTGAGGGAGGCAAAAGGCATAACTGCCTATAGCGAGTGCCTCCCCCATAGTTGAAAGAGTGACAGGGCCAAAATCAAGGGACGTTCGAGCCAAAATGCCTGGACACACAGAGTTTGAAGCAATTTAAGTCATAGGAAGCGGGAAAGACTGATTCTGGGAGAGAGTTCCAGAGCTCAGCTGTTGAGTAGAAGAAAGTTTGAGAGTAACGTTTCACTCTTGGGTTGGAGAGTTGCACAGAGTGGGGTGAGATTGAGTTGCAAGACGGGTACCACGTGCCCATTATGTCTAAACATAATGTGCTGTTATCTAGTGCACCATAATCTGAGAAGTCTAAACATAATGTGCTGTTATCTAGTGCACCATAATCTGAGAAGTCTAAACATAATGTGCTGTTATCTAGTGCACCATAATCTGAGAAGTCTAAACATAATGTGCTGTTATCTAGTGCACCATAATCTGAGAAGTCTAAACATAATGTGCTGTTATCTAGTGCACCATAATCTGAGAAGTCTAAACATAATGTGCTGTTATCTAGTGCACCATAATCTGAGAAGTCTAAACATAATGTGCTGTTATCTAGTGCACCATAATCTGAGAAGTCTAAACATAATGTGCTGTTATCTAGTGCACCATAATCTGAGAAGTCTAAACATAATGTGCTGTTATCTAGTGCACCATAATCTGAGAAGTCTAAACATAATGTGCTGTTATCTAGTGCACCATAATCTGAGAAGTCTAAACATAATGTGCTGTTATCTAGTGCACCATAATCTGAGAAGTCTAAACATAATGTGCTGTTATCTAGTGCACCATAATCTGAAAAGTCTAAACATTATGTGCTGTTATCTAGTGCACCATAATCTTTAACCTCCATTTGTAACATTGGACCTTCACAAGATTATACAGAAGAGGAGGAAAAATAAAAGAGACTTGACTTTTCCATGAATTAATAAATGTCTAGACAACCTGCAACATATGGTATGCAATATTTGTTGGTATTTCTGGCATGAGCAGAATAGTTCATCCCGACTCTCGTGCAAACAAATATTCCAATATGCTTTGAATATATTACATGGAATACCGCTGGTGTGGCCGATTTTGTGAAGCTTAAGTTATTTATGAAAACCAATTTGTTATAAGGGTTAGATTGTAGGCACCAATCGAACAGGGCAATACCCAAGAGAGACTTTATAAACATGTAAAAAAAGAGTTGCTGGAACTCCTGTTTCATCTGATTGGCCTCTTTGACAAATTTTCTTTGTGCCTCGCCTACACAACCTTGTCCAACTAGCTCTCACAAACACTCTTGAGTTGCACTCCTTAACACTACACCACACAAGCACACTATACTTCTTTCCAATACACCATAATTTTATAACTTCATAATAATGATGATACAATTACCAGCCTCAGAGGCCCCAGGGGGGCGAGACCATATATAACCCCAAATTATGACACCTATTATATATATTATGAAATAATAATCCTTACAGAAGGTAGAATCAATGTAATTAGGATAATGTAAGAACAACAAATGTATAATTATGACGCCAACAACTTGCGAAAATGGAACTAAAAGGACATCTATTATAGTATGACTGTTTTCAGCTTACTTTAGTTTAATTTCCTTATCTACTGATTGTTTCGATACTTAATGGCTGAATCTGTCATAATAATGCCAATGTTTTATTATTAACAGCCTATTTACCTACAACAGTGGCTGTCCACAACCACAGTAAAATTAATGTTATGGAACGGCCGGAAAGGAAATTAGAGACAAAGGCACACATGGAGGGATAGAAACCGTAGGAGGGTAGTTTGGAAATAAGCTATTTGTGCCAGACTAATGAAGGCCTTCGATATGTCTAGCGAAACAGAAAAAGTCTCACCGAAATCACGGATGGAGGATGACCAAGAGTTATGAAGATAAGAAAGATCACCAGTAGAGCAGCCATTAAGGAAGCCCTACTGGCGGTCTGAGAGTAGGTTATGGTAAGATAAATGATTAAGATATTTTGAGGCAAGAATAGTTTCAAAGCTTTACAGATGCAAGAAATGAGAGAATTGGACGATAGTTGGAGGGTTGAGAGCAGTCCCCCTTCTTTGGGACAGGTTGAATGAGAGCAAATTTCCAGCAAGAAGGACAGACGTTAGAGGAGAGACAAAGACGAAAGTGTTTGCATGCCTAGGCAAGGAGTCAGCACGGAAGCACAGTTTTTGAGTACAATAGGAGGAACACCGTCTGGTCCGTACGCCTTGTTAGTATTAAGCCCAGAGAGGGTGGAAAGTACATCCTTGGAAGAGATTATGATGTTCGGCATAAGTGGAGAGGGAGGAATAGCACCGGAATCATCCAAAGTGGTGTTTTTAGCAAAAGTGTTAGCGAAGAGTTCAGCTTCGTCAGAGGAAGAAGTGACGGTGGTGCCGTCAGAGTGGAAAAAGAGGAGGGAAAGATTAAGACAAAAAAATTGTTGGAGAGGCTTTTGGCTAGATGCCAGAAGGCTTGTGGTGGTGTTAGGAAAATTATATCTAATCCATTACTTCTCCTCTCTATATTGTTTTTAGTCTGGTAATATGTAAGCCTATAATTATTCTCGTTGCGGAGGGGACATGTTTACTTACATTATGTGATATAATAAATAGTTCAACTTTAATTATATTCAACTATGTTATGAAGAGATACGTAGGAGAGTGGGGCAGCAGGAACATTTGTCAGCCAGAGTGGACAAAAGGGTGCTGAGCTGGTATGGTCATGTTAAACGAATGGGATATGAAAGGCTTACAAAGAGAACGTGTGAGTCAGACACAATGGGGGTCTTCCTGCCCTTCTATCTCCCCGATAGAAGGTCAGGAAGACCCCCATTGAGATGGAGAGACTGTGTAAGAAAAGCTTTGGATGATAGAGGAATGACTATAGATCAGGCAGGGGAAGTGGTTGTGGACAGGAGTGAATGGAGAATGCTTGTAAATAGTTGAGTGAACATGTGGTCATTTGGGGGAAGGGATTGGGCGCAAGTTGGACTAGATAATAGTCCATCAGGCGCCTGGCTCGGGGAGACGATTAATATGAAGGGTGCTCCTGGAAGTGTGGTGGGCGGGCTTGTGGCTTCGGCTCCGCTGCATGTCTGCCTGCCGAGATCGGAACCTCTCCGGGTGGTTGGGGGCCGGGGGAGTGCTGGAGCGACCTTGGTGACCCTGGTCTCTGGGTCTTCTCCTGGGTGACCTAGATGTGTGTGAATTTGTGTTTTTATCTATGTTTGATGTTGTGTTTGTGTTTTCCCTGTTCTTGCTCTGTCTTGAGTCGGCCAGCCCCAAGAAAAAAGGAAAAATAAAAATAATAAAATAAAATACAATTAAAAATAAAAATAGGAAAAGTGGGGATTGGGCCTGAGCATATAGATAGATGTTATGTCAAAGTTGGATATAATAACATACATGTAAATAAGAAAAATAAATATATAATAAACAAACAAAGGAGTAAGTATATACAGTACATTTATATAATATAAGAAACACAAATATTTTTTGGCTAGTCATTTCAACGACTGTAAAAAATTGTAATTGGTCAAGGGACACACTAATGAAAAAAAAAACATATGTAAATGTCGGACTGAAAATTAAAGAGAAAATGCTCGGCAGGAAAAGAGATGGTAATTATCCTTAAGCATTTTGGTGAAAAGCGAGTAATGAATACACAAATAAAACAACGGAAAGCAAGCAGTAATAGATCTACTGGCCCGTACGAGACTGATGGTTAAAGGTTAGGGACTGGGTCAGGAAGCAGTGCTCTACATAGGCATAATAATTGGTAGTAGAACTTGACAATGTCTCAACCTCGGGACTGTAGGCTGTTCAGTAGCCTGTAACTTACGAGGCCCCGAGATTATCGATTAAAGCTTCGAGATGTAGGATGCTTCATATGTGTCGCACTAGAAGTAGATGGTCTCAGTGGAGCTTCAAGGTGTTGGTTGCTTCCGTGCAGCCACACTAGATGACGACACCTTATTTATACACGTCACTTGATTTGGAGAGAGCAGCTAAATGGTCGTTCACAGCATCTACGAATATGGTCAGGCATATTCTATGCTATGAATTTGTGACGATATAGTGGGTGTTTTCTTGACGTGTCGGTGTAGCCAGGATACTTGTAGAACAGCAAGAACCATCAGATCACATCGGAAAAACCCTGACGTTTGGCGTGGACTTGATATTATTATACGATATTATGCAGCTCAAGAAGGACCTGTTATTCAGATTCTTCATTCAGATCGCATTTTTATTATGTGTATGAAGGAGACAAAAGGCAGGCTGCCTGTACTAACTCTTACGGCAGGCGTAACACACTCGTACAGAACTCGACTGTTGATAGACTCGGAGCCAATTATTCTCCCCAAATATGCGACGAGTTTGAGCGTTGTTGAACTTTGTTGGACTCTTGGCCCTACTCGTGAATGTGGGAAACCCTCTTCAATCGCCTACTTGGTTAAAGGGGGTCACCTGCTTGTTTTACCTTTCTCTCCTTTTCTCTCTTTCTCTGACTTGTATCCATTTGGCCCCATTCAGCCAAATGTTTTAAGACGTTTATCCCCATCCAGGTGTCGATTTCTTCGTGGCGGTCGATAGCGAGCCAGCATTGTATGGAGAAATCCGTCTTCGCCGGAGATATTTTTATATCGAAAAATTTACAAATTTAGCTTGCTGTAAAACAAATATATATACAGTATATATATGCTGGCTCGCTGCCGCTCGCCAGAAAAAATTGACACCTGGATGGAGGTAAACGTCTTAAAACAGTAGGCTGAATGGGGCCGAGTGAATACAACCCAGAGAAAGAGGGAGAGAGAAAAACAAAACAAGGTGGGTTCCCTTAAAATTGGCTACTCGATTAAATTCAGCCGCTTAGTTCAGTTCGGCCATATTGACCATATCGGCCATTCTGACCCTCGTACTCAACTCAGGCTCAAATCGGCTACATTAGGGGGGGTCACCGACTTTTTTGTATCTTTCTCCCCTTCTCTCTCTTTCTCTGGCTGGTGTCGATTTCTTCCTGGCGAGCGATAGCGAGCTAGCATTGTATGGAGAAATCCGGCTTCGCCAGGGACATTGTTCTATCTAAAAAATTACAAATTTAGCTTGCTGTTAAAACAAAAATATATACAGTATATGCTGGGTCGCTACCGCTCGCCAGGTAAATATTGACACCTGGCTCGGGGTAAACGTCTTAACACAGTAGGCTGAATGGGGCCGAATGGATACCAGCCAAAGAGAGAGGGAGAGAAAGAGAACAAAAGCAAGGTGGGCTCCCTTAACTAATATGGCCACTCAGCTGCTTGACCAAAATTCGTTAGTTTGTCCTAATCTTGAAGACTGCTGCTTGCAGTTTATTTGTATTAATTATCACTTAAGGTTAATACAGCTTTTGGATGCAGTAGTCCAGTAAATCTAGCAATCATTTAACTGGACCTAGAACAAATTGTAATAGAAGGTTTTTTGGCTTTAACTTGTTTATTAGGTCCCTCTGATGAACATATAAAAAGTCTCCAACTTTTGGACACCGGGAAAGTGGTTAATTTGCATAAATTCAAGATGGCCGCCGTCCAAAGCTTCAATTTACAGATAACTTTTTTCTGGTTGCTCCTAGACCCTATAAATGTATTACAAACAACGTTTTTTGGCTTTAACTTGTTTATTAGGTCCCTCTGATGAACATATAAAAAGTCTCCAACTTTTGGACACCTGGAAAGTGGTTAATTTACAGCCGAAAAACCTTACAGACAGGCTGAACTGTCTCTTTCACAAGGGGTGACACAGGCACTTTGTGCTTGTATGGGTTTTTTGACCTGTTGTCCCTCTTTTTTATAAAAAAAAAAAAAAAAAACCATGGCGTAGTATGACGTCATTCAGAGCCAATTATGTAATTCATGATAGGAGTTCGTATTCACTTGGATCATCGGTGCTTGCATCAAAGTTGCTATTTTGACAGAGTCCTTTACATTGACCACATGCACTGGAACATTCAAGCTCATTCCGTTTGCAACTACAGCGTTGAGTGTCACAGTTGCCCTTGCACTGACATCTGACCAATTTCAGTAGTGAATCAGGAGCCACTGGCGAATCCATCGTCTTCGGTTCAAGCTGTCCCTTCCGCAGACACCAGCCCCATTTCTCGGGGTCCACACAGTTCCCCATCCATTCCTGGACCTGACAATAACGTCGGAACGAGTGGTATTTGGCTGCATCGGTTGTTGGGGGAAGGCTGTGAACTTCAACGGTAGTTGAACTTTTTGCCACCTTGTTGCAAAACTTTGTCTTTCGCAGTCCGTCAAGGGTGTCATTTCCTTTTCCCCCGTACAAATAAACCAAGGCCTTTTCACCAGCTGATGATATCGCGTCTTTACTTCCACTTTGGCAACAGAATGCTTCTATACATTTCAAGAAACCGTTGTCTTCCCTCACTTTCCTCAAGGCAGCCCCTTTACCAATACCATACAGTCGTGAGGTTGTGTCACATCCACAGAGTGCATGGACAACTGGCAGGACACGACAGATGCTTTCACCGAGAGCTTCTGCTACTGAGTTAATATGCCAACATTTCCCACCTTCCTTGCTCGACTTGAAGTACAAATCATTCATCCCTCGTTCCGCATAATGACACAACAGCACCAACAAGTCTGTGTCCTCACCTATCACATATGTCACGGTTTCCCTTGCATGCTCAATTCCCTTCTTCGCAATCATGACATCTGCATCTGCTGGCGCATTGACACAGTCAATTCCATTTGCCTTGAATGTTTCACACAATAAGTCAATGAAGTTTTGCTTATTGTCCGAGTTTGACAAGAAGTTTTCCTTTTTTGACCGAAGGGGCATGGTTGGAGTGAACATCACCTTTTGACCAAAGACTCCTTTTGATCGTCGATTGTGTGTCATGTCCTTGGTAGTAGGTCCTGATTTATAACCGTCGAATACAACCACCGGGTTGAGAAAGTTTTTGGAAACATGCTTCATGTACATGCTTGCAATGTCCTCAAATGTGTCACCCTTCTTCCATGGAATCCTTTGCAATAAGGAACCACCATCCAGAACATGGGTCACAGTCCTTTCTTCCTCAAATGATTCCAATGACGACTTGGGAACAACAGCAGCTGTCTCATCTCCTAGCTGTGGTTTATTGGCTTCCCTGAGCCTCCCCCACTTATCGAACAGAGCAGTAGGGTAGCTAGACAACTCATACGCAAAGACCTCTTCAACACCTAAGTCCCTGTTATTAGCAAAGATGAGGAGCCTCTGGAAAAGGAGCTGTGGGTCGATTGGTACTTTTTCAGCACTGATTGTAACCTTTGCACCCAACGATTCAACTTGATCTTTCTTCCTAAATGAAAAGTCAAAAGCATTGCTACCTTCCATCTTCTGCACAATGTTCATACCAACCTCATACAGTAAATGAGGATTGGCCGAGGCTGGTCCTGTCACACCGTTGGCAATATTCCTGAGTTCATTTGATTCTTGAAATGGATCATAATCCTTGAAGAATGCGAGAACCTTCTCTGTGTCCTTCCTATCTCGTTCACGCCTTGCTTCAGTCATTTCTTTGTGCTGCTCAGAGGTGTGGAAATGCTTCCCTGTCAGTTCTTGCATAACTTCACTCACCTCAGCGCAGGCTGGCATAGCAAGTAACCAGCGCAGGCGTTGCGTTTCCTCCATGCCCCTACCACGTGTCAATCCACCATTCGTTTTCAAAGAGCGCATCAAAACCTGCTCTATAACCAAGTCGCTTGGCAGTCCTGCCCACAGCCGATCACTTCGGCGGATCACAAATAGACCGGAGTTCAATTGACAGAACATGTCTGGGTTGAGCTGCTCAAGTTCAATCATGTCTTGAATGTACACATGGGCTGACTTGGCATAATTGTTATGACCACACGCTGCAAAGTACGGCAACATCTCCTGGAGTGTTTCGAGGTACAGTAGGAAATCGCCCATTCTCAGTGCCCTCAGGAAGCGACGCAGCAGGTCAATCATGTCCATGTATTGAATCCATAGCTTTCCCATCTTATGCTCTGCTAAGGAGCTCTTCTCAGCTTTAAGTTTTTCAGAAATTCTGTTGAAAACGTCTTTACTGCAGACTTCATCCGGTGAAACGTCTTCACGCAACAGCTTATCCAAAAGATCTGCAGCCTCCTGGAAGTACTTGCATGAAACAAGAAACAAGATGATGGGATTAGTATAGGCCTAGGCAAAATGTAATAGACAATAATGTGCAGTAAAGGTAGGGCTTGACCTAGAACAAATTGCAATAGAAGGTTTTTTGGCTGTAAGGTTTTTTGGCTGTAAATTAACCACTTTCCAGGTGTCCAAAAGTTGGAGACTTTTTATATGTTCATCAGAGGGACCTAATAAACAAGTTAAAGCCAAAAAACGTTGTTTGTAATACATTTATAGGGTCTAGGAGCAACCAGAAAAAAGTTATCTGTAAATTGAAGCTTTGGACGGCGGCCATCTTGAATTTATGCAAATTAACCACTTTCCCGGTGTCCAAAAGTTGGAGACTTGTTATATGTTCATCAGAGGGACCTAATAAACAAGTTAAAGCCAAAAAACCTTCTATTACAATTTGTTCTAAGTCCAGCCCTACTTTGACTGGTCTACAGTGTCAGTGTTCTATGGTATTGGTAAAAAAAAAAAAAAAAAAAAAATTGAGAAGCCGAGGTCAAGAAATTGGATGAAACGTGTTTCAGCAAATATGCATTATCTCTGTTCAATTAGTTCCTCTAACTTCTTCCACAAGCCGGAAGCCCTTCTTCTCAAATTACCAAACCCTACAGCCGGGAGATATAGCACTAGAATACCAATACTGTGGGACCAGGCTGATATATTTGCCTTGCCCAGTTGGAGCTCGTAAAATGCCAGCCACACCATATCAACTGATTTTATATTGTTGAGACAGTATAGACATAGACATTTTATTAGACATAGACAAGTGCCACCCAAGTTACATTACCTACCTGAACAGTTCACTACACATACTATTAAATAAACGTACCTAGAGCCAGTAAATATCTTCAAAATGGCTGTTAAGAGATATTATTTCGCCGCTCAAAGGTTATGTGGATAGTGCAGTAACACCTCCGTTAACTGGTAAATTAACTTTAACAAATTATATAACAAATATTGCATAGCAAAACATATAAGGTAAACAATTCCTCAAGGATATGGTTGTGATGTCAAATATAAGCAAAGAGGTAGGTAATGCACACTATGTAATTGCCGCTACTTTACGGTTAATTATAATAATACATAAGGTGTTGCAATAGCGGGAATAATGCCATTGGAGTCTAGGCAGCAAACACATACGCATTCTCCCTGTATCTCTCTCTCTCTATCTTATTATACCAAACTCCTTCGCCGTGAGTCAGCCTTACACTCGGCTTCCCTCTCCGTGTCCTTCTCCCCTTTCATCACCCTCCGTCCAATATCTATTATCATTTCCCAGGCGACGATTTCGGCAACACTGGTCTTTTCTTGGAGCAAACGTACCAGAATATCTCCTCCTCTCAGTTAGCAAAGGGGAAAGGGAATCCTTAGCTTATTTACTTTATTCAATAATGTCCATACAATACCTGCAATTTATTTATGTTACTATTAAGTTTATCTTACAACAATTCGATTACATATGCAAAACCTTCAATTTATTTATGTTACTATTAAATTCATATTACAACAATACGATGATATTAATATAAGGTACACATCTGTGACACAATTCAATACAATAACAGCAAGCTTTTATGGGTTCAGCGTAGGACGGTTATAGAGGGCGATAATAATGTTTTCTGTAACGCATCACGTACTTAAGAAGGTTGTATTGGTGGTGGAAAATACTTGTAGAATACGTTGCTATTTGGGAATATTAATGGCTATTTGTGTAAATGTTACTGCAATCATTTATCTACCACAACAAATCGGACATATACATTAGAGGTGCACTGTTGATCGCCAATAGGTTCGAACGAAAACTAGGCTAGAGAGGATGTTAAGTATCAGTTATATCTCCCAGGTGTACAGTAGTTGAATGAATGATGGCTTGAGTAAAGGTGGAATTGTTATGTATTGCCTTAATTAAACTAATTGCTGGTGTGATAGAGTAAACTAATTATTAGTGGGTATATGTGAGTATTTGTACATAGGAAGGCCTTTAGTCAGTAAGATAACATCGGGGAACATATTTGTGTCCAGAGGTGTACTGTAATAGCCAGACATCTTTTGCCCCAGGCCATTAATGCCGGCAGATTTTGGCGCCAAGCGCGCTGCTTCCCCCCTCACCTGCTTGTTTGTGCGTCTCTCTGGCAGACGTATGATTAGTCATTATATAATTCGTGATTTGGTGTTCTTACTCTTCATTTATATATTTTATTGAAGTATTCTATATTATTATTAGTAGAGTTAATTTGTTTGATTGTAGTGAGAGTAGTTTTATTTCAGTCCTGTACGATCACTTTACTGACCACTTGCAAAACCTACGGGCGAACTTGAGAGTGACCCAACCGAAATGGCCAAGATACTCAAACAGCAGTACGAAAGTGTCTTCAGCCCGCCAAATGAAGACAAGAAAATCGAGAATGCAACGACTTTCTTTGGCAACGCTCCAGGGACACCACATCAACTCTCCTCAGTAACAGTATCAACAGAGGACATAATAGCAGCCATCGACAAGATTGGACCAAACTCTGCGGCAGGACCAGACGGCTTTCATGCCCAACTGCTAAAAAACTGCAAACATCAGCTAGCCTTGCCTCTAAAACTGCTGTGGAGCAAGTCCCTCCAAACTGGATATGTACCACAATCCCTAAAAGAGGTAATGGCACACCAATACACAAAGGGGGTAGTAAAGGCATAGCCAAAAATTACAGACCAGTGGTGCTGACGTCACATCTTATTAAAATCATAGAAAGAACAATACGAGCTA
This sequence comes from Paralithodes platypus, assembly GCA_032716605.1. NCBI lineage: Eukaryota > Metazoa > Arthropoda > Malacostraca > Decapoda > Lithodidae > Paralithodes > Paralithodes platypus. The sequence continues at coordinate 40,887,618 of CM064502.1, read as the reverse complement.
AGATGGTCAGCTTCCTGGAAGATAACGAGGCGTTCAACGAGGGGCAACATGGCTTTAGACAAGGCCGCTCCTGCCTCTCACAACTACTATCACACTACGACAAAATCCTACAGGATATTCAAGACGGAGAAAATGTAGACGTCATATATCTAGATTTCGCCAAAGCTTTTGACAAGGTGGACCATGGGATCCTTCTACATAAACTCAAATCACTGGGAATAGGGGGAGACCTTGGAAGATGGCTCCACAGCTTCATCACCAACAGAAAACAAAGAGTCACGGTTCAAGGAAGCCTATCAGAAGCAGGTGGGGTCATCAGCGGAGTACCACAAGGATCAGTACTGGGACCTCTCCTATTCCTCATCATGATAGGAGACATCGACAGGGACCTGGAACACTCAACAGCCACATCGTTTGCAGACGACACCAGACTCATGAAGAAAATCACCTCACAACATGATGCTCAGCTACTACAACAAGACTTGGACAAAATCCTGAAGTGGGCAGAAGAAAACAACATGGCCCTAAACGGAGACAAGTTCGAGCTTCTAAGGTACGGGAACAAGAGAGCACTACAAAACGACACCAACTACAAAAGTGGACAGCAAGAAATTACCGCCAAGGACACAGTGAAGGACTTGGGAGTAAATATGAGCAGTGACGCCACTTTTTCCCAGCATATTACCAAAGCCACAACAACAGCAAAACAAATAGCAGGCTGGATCCTGAAAATCTTCCACACAAGAAATGAGAGGTGTATGCTAACACTGTGGAAGTCACTGGTCCTACCACGACTGGAGTACTGCTCTCAGCTCTGGTCTCCCCAAAAAGTAGGAGAAATAACAGAAATTGAAGCCACCCAGAGGACATTCACCAGTAAAATCCATGGGTTTCAACACTTTAACTACTGGGAGAGACTTAAGGAGCTGCAGCTGTACTCACTTCAAAGACGTAGGGAGAGATACATCATCATCTACGTCTGGAAGATTTTGGAAAAAAAGGTACCAAATCCAAAGATCCAAGAGACTCAGCACCAAAGGCGAGGGAGGCTGTGCTATGTGAGGACTACGCCGGGATCAACACAAAAAATCAAATCCCTGATCCATCACAGCTTTACATACAATGGAACCAGACTGTTCAACTGTATACCAGCCCCTCTCAGGAACATGACCGGGGTGTCTCCAGACACCTTCAAGAAACACTTGGACATGTGGCTGGCCAAAATACCGGACCGGCCACCAACACCAGGATACCCCAGCACCAACTCCAACCGACTTCTGGAATGGAGAGTGGAAGAAAGGGAGCTGCCTGGTCGCAGTGGAGCCCCAGCTCAACTGTGTCACTAACGGACGGAATACAACTAAGTGTAACTAAGTGTAAGTGTAATGACTCGATAGAAAGTAGGATTTGAGGAAAGTCAGTTTGACTCAGTCAAAGACCCTAGAGAAAGGAAGACAGACCTGTCTTATGGGCGGCCCAGTCAGCATGGGTCAGACTAGCCACCAAGCGGCTGATAGGAATAAATACTGCAGTTGGCGGCCTCATCTAAGCTGGAGAGGTGGGAGAGGTGTGTGTTTCTCGTACACGTGGAATTGATGGCTTATTATTGTTGCCACGATGGGGATTACAGGATGTTCAGCTATAAACTGCTCCAATAATTCAAAATGGAATAGAGACTTGTCTTTTTTCCGCTTTCCAAAGGATCCTAAAAGGTGAGTTTTGTAGCTAGGAAATGCATAATTTTGTACTATCAAATCATAATCTATCTGATGTCTGTGACACTGATAGTGTACCAGTCTTCAGGTTTATTAACTAACAGGAATTATGCGTCAGCCTGATGTTTTAATGGCACACTATAATGATCATTAGGCCTAGCTATTGACAAAAATATATATGAAAACTGAAGGCTATTTGCTGCCGTCCATAAGAGTTCAGAGTGAATACGATTTTCAGCCACATTTCCAAGATCACTTGCTGGGGTACTGTTAATACGTAAAATATTAACAAGGATTCTCTATACTAGGTATTAACAATTACTAAAGGTATTTTCGGTCTCACTATTGTGTACCACATAATTATGAACGCAGTTTAGTCATAAAAACGCATTACATCATGGTGTGACGACTATAGGCTATGATGTTAGAGGAAATGGTGATTATAATAATTATAGAACACTGGTGGTAATGGTACTGTGTTAGGCTAATTATATTAGTGATTAATGGTACAAATAATGATGGTAACTGGTGCTATAATATGTTATTTTAAGGCTTGATATATTTTACAATTAAATGTCCATAAATATGAGGTAATATGTTATAGATGATAGCTATCATACAAATATATAACATATACACTAAGAAAATATTGTAATTCTCAACATTTCATATTGGAGAGAGAGAGAGAGAAAGAGAGTGTGGGAGGGGTTGACACATCAGTAGGGACTTTAATCCTAGGGGAGGGTATATTTGTCATTAGCAAAGGAATGGAAACACGCACACACATTTGTGTGTGTGAGAGAGAGAGAGTGAGAATGTGTGAGTGTGAGATAGTGAGAATGTGCGTGTGCAATTGTGCAACCTGACTAAACTAACTATAACCTAAGCTAACTTTTAAACTAAGTATACCATTTTCTCCCCTTCCCTCAGATTGAAACTATGGCTTCAGGCCTGTAGACGGCAAGATATTATGAAGGTTACTGCTGATTATGCCGACAAGAAATTGCTTGTTTAAAATTGCACAAGTGTATTGCAGAATAGCAATATACTGGAAAATTCACAAACTAAATACTAGTTATCGAGCTTCCCAAATGAAAAAACAAAGCAGGAAATCTTTAATTTTGAAACATGTGTAGTGCTAACAGGTTCACATCAGGCCTAAGATGCTCGGGGAATAAGTGTGGTAATATACAGCCCATTTACTCTAGCCCTGTTTTAGTTACAGAGATTAGAAGTAATACTTTCTGGCCTAACTATAATGAACAGGGTATAGTAGTAGTAGTAGCAGTTGTGGTGGTGGTGTATTCACAAACAATGTTACATACAGTAGTCATAAGAATGGCTTTATAGGTGGTGATGGAGTATTAGGCTACAGTATATAATCACAATGTTCTGTAGTGTTAAGAATAAATCTACAAGGTGGTGGTGGTGGTCTACTGTACTGCAGGCAATTACATATTCACTATGTTCTGTAGTCTATATAATATACTGTAAACTCTATATACTTGTGTTTCTTTTTCATGAATATGTGCATATATAAGGTGTGATCTGCAATAGAGCTGTAAACAATACACTGTATAATTTAATTCTTGGTATCAATTTAGTTTTCTTAATTATTTCCTTTCTGTTTATCTTATTATGTATTCAAAATCGCTTATAAATGTTTATACACAGGTGATATTATCATACTGATAGTATCTTCAGCATAAAGAGTAATGTGTATGGTTATTGAGATGAAGTGTACGCCAGCAAGAGAAGTGTTTCCTATCGGCCGCTAGAGGTGCTACCGTCGCGGCCAGCCCAGGCAATAACAAAAATTAACGCTGAGTGCCCCATCCTATTAATATTTACTATCCTTGACTCAGTTCACCTCAGTCACCTCATGCCTCTGCTTCGCCTAGACCTCACCATGGGTCATCCTGAGAGTTTGTCCTGCCTTGTATAACTATCTCTCTATAAATAAGTATTATTATTTTGTATTGTATGATTATGTTGTATTGTGTGAATGTAAGGATAGATGTATAAAGTGTAATTTATATGTAAATAATATCCATACTTTTAACTTATTTTTTCATCCATACCTACCTTATTTATTTTCATGTACAATCTTTCACTTTCTAATTAACTTAAAGATTTAAATACCTTAGATATGTTTGTGGTTCCTTACATATAAATCCTAAAGGATTTACGAAAGCATAAATTATTCTACTGACATTTATAGTAAACTTAATGTCAATTATATCAATACCAAGGTGATAAGTTGTGTTGCCTTTTCATTGGAGTTGATTATTTATTCATGGTGTTGTGGGTTTGAACCCTAGTCCGTAACATTATATGGGGGCCTGTCCGGGATTTAAACCCGGGACCTCCTGTTACGGACTAGGGTTCAAACCCACAACACCATGAATAAATGATTAACTCCAATGAAAAGGCAACACAACTTATCACCGTGGTATTATAAGAATGGAAGTTAACCACCCAAAACTAGACTGCAAGATTAATATTATCCTCCAGCGAAACCCTATTAAGATATTACCCTATTGCTATACAACAAGTCAATCAGAATCATATAATTGACATTAAATTTACTTTAAATGTCAGTAGAATAATTTATGCTTTCGTAAATCCTTTAGGATTTATATGTAAGGAACCACAAAAATATCTAAGGTATTTAAATCTTTAAGTTAATTTGAAAGTGAAAGATTGTACATGAAAATAAATAAGGTAGGTATGGATGAAAAAATAATTTAAAAGTATGGATATTATTTACATATAAATTACACTTTATACATCTATCCTTACATTCACACAATACAACATAATCATACAATACAAAATAATAATACTTATCTATAGAGAGATAGTTATACAAGGCAGGACAAACTCTCAGGATGACCCATGGTGAGGTCTAGTCGAAGCAGAGGCGTGAGGTGAACTGACTTTCCTCAAATCCTACTTTCTATCAAGTCATTGGTCAGTAAAGTTATCGTACAGGACTGAAATAAAACTACTCTCACTACAATCAAACAAATTAACTCTACTAATAATAATATAGAATACTTCATTAAAATATATAAATGAAGAGTGAGAACACTAAATCACGAATGATATAATGAGTACAAAGGAGTACAAAGGAGTACAAAGGAAATCAAGCAACAACAGGTCTAGTGACCCTTCTAGGTTGCTTGTCCTCCAAAACACTGAGGATCAAGTGTCCAAACAGTGGTTTAGAGTGGGTAAGGGAACATTGAAAAGGGAACTACTGCCCTGCCACTAACGTGGCAGGACTAGGAAGTTAGTAGGGGACATATGGGTTAGTAACTGAGGGGAGGATAAAGTTATTCATTTACAAACGCAGTCAGTCGCGGGTTTGATGCGAGATATTTGTCTAGGCGGAATTTAAATGAATCAACGGTGCTGCAGTCTATAACGTCTCGGGGAAGCCCATTCCACAAGTTGACAACTCGATTGAAGAAGAAATTCTTAGATTCGTGCGAGTTAAAAGATTTACCAATAATTTTGCAACCGTTTCCCCGCGTGTAATTAGATTGGTCGATAGTGAAGTACTTACTACAGTTCATATTGTCGATGCCTTTGATGATTTTGAACACTTGAATTAAGTCGCCTCTTAATCTGCGCTGGGTTAAAGGAAATAGATTTAATTCTCTAAGACGCTCTTCGTATGGTTTGTTCTTTAGGCTAGGTATCATTTTGGTAACTCTACGTTGAACTCGTTCTAGCTTGTTTATATCTTTTTTGGAATAAGGGCACCAGGATTGAATGCAGTATTCCAGAAGAGGGCGGACTAAGGAATTGTAAAGGGTTAGGATAACTTCTTTGGATTGATGCTCAAATGACCTGCCTATAAAGCCAATTATTTTGTTTGCCTTCTAAACAACTTCTGAACATTGTTGACTCGGTTTTAGGTTACTCGATATTGTTACTCCCAGATCAGTTTCTCTGTTTACATTCTTAATGACTACATGACTAACCATACATGACTAACCATACGTCTGCCAGAGAGACGCACAAACAAGCAGGTGAGGGGGGAAGCAGCGCGCTTGGCGCCAAAATCTGCCGGCATTCATGGCCTGGGGCAAAAGATGTCTGGCTATTACAGTACACCTCTGGACACAAATATGTTCCCCGATGTTATCTTACTGACTAAAGGCCTTCCTATGTACAACACCAGCAATTAGTTTAATTAAGGCAATACATAACACCTCCCCCATTAAGAGATTTATAAGGGAAACATTGTAAATCAAATCATACTAAGCCCTAGATAACATGTCACCAATTATATTGTTTTTCCCCTTGATATGAAAAATGTGCAGCTTGTAAGGCTGCAATGCCAAAGCCCATCTCATGAGACGCTGGTTAGAGTTTTTCATCTTATGCAGAAATTTGAGGGGATTATGATCAGTGAACACATCAATAGGAAAGCAAGAACCATTCAAGTACATATTAAACTTATCAATGGCAAACAATAATGCAAAACACTTCTTTTCAATAGTACTATAATGTTTCTGGTATGGTTTGAACTTTGTGGATGCGTAGCAAACAGGATGTAATACTTCATTCTCGCTATACTGTAACAATACAGCCCCTGCTCCCACATCACTGGCGTCTATTTGCAAGATAAACGGCTTGGTGAATTGTGGAGATTTCAGTATGGGCGCATTTGTGAGAAGGGCACGGATTTTCACGAAAGCGTCCTGGCATTCCTGAGTCCACACAAACTTCTTCTTTGGACTGACTAGGTCTGTTAAAGGTGCAGAGAGGTCAGAAAAATTGGGCACAAAGTGCCGATAGTACCCACTCATGCCCATGAAGCGCATTAGTGCCTTACGATCATGAGGAACAGGCAGTGACGCAATGGCTTCCACTTTGGCAGATACTGGGCTAACCTCACCTTGCCCAACCACATGACCTAGGAATATTACGTTGGCATGTCCAAACTCACTCTTGGCCAAGTTTACTGTTAAGTGTGCTTCAGCCAGGTTGTAGAATAGGGCGCGCAGTTGAAGTTGGTGATCTTCCCATGATTCGCTGTATACCACCAGATCGTCCAAGTAAGATTGCACCTCGACGAGTCCCTCTGTCACCCGATGAATCAGCCGCTGGAAGGTTGCTGGCGCATTGACCATCCCAAAGGGCACGACGGCGCAGTGGTACAAGCCGTCAGGGGTGACAAACGCAGAGATTCGTTTGGCACGCTCAGTAAGCCGGACCTGGTAGTACCCATGCAACAAGTCGATCTTGGTGATGTAGTTGGCGTCCCCCAGTTGGTCGATTAGGTCGTCTATCCGAGGAAGAGGGTAGCAGTCCTGACAGGTTAGTTGGTTAACCTGGCGGTAGTCAGTGCACATCCGGAACGATCCATCCGGCTTGTCCACTAACAGGCATGGTGAAGCCCACTCGCTGTCACTCTTCTCCACCAGGCCATGATCCATCAGGAACTGCACCTCTTTCCTCAGGGCCTCCCGCTTCCAATGGACTGGCGCGGTAGGGATGCTGCTTAATGGGACGAGCACCTTCGACCAAGACCACATCATGCTTAACCAGAGGGCACTGCCAGGGAACATCGCCAAACAGCTGTGGAAACTCATTAAGCAGGGATTCCAAGTCACCACTTTGGTCAGGCGGCAAGTGCTAGAATTTTAGATGAGGATAAGACAAGAAATCAGAGTTTTGCAATTTAGTGTCCGAGGGCAAAGAAATATCTTCATCATCCGCAATAACAGAGTTTGCTACATCCACGTTCAATATAGGGGCATCATTGCCAGGATCTCTTACAAAGTATGGCTTGATCAGGTCCACATGTATCAGTCTCTCTACCTTTCGTCTGTCTGGAGTTTTCAAGACATGGGAGGTCTTAAGAAGGTTGTATTGGTGGTGGAAAATACTTGTAGAATACGTTGCTATTTGGGAATATTAATGGCTATTTGGTAAATGTTACTGCAATCATTCATCTACCACAACAAATCGGACATATACATTAGAGGTGCACTGTTGATCGCCAATAGGTTCGAACGTAAACTAGGCTAGAGAGGATGTTTAGTATCAGTAATATCTCCCAGGTGTACAGTAGTTGAATGAATGATGGCTTGAGTAAAGTTGGAATGTAGAAGAGTTTGGAGAGAGGAAGATAAAGTGGAGAAATGCGAAGTAAAGTAGTAGATGAAAAGTTCTCGGGCTCAACCAAGATGCTCCATTGTTTATTTATTTTGAAGTGACAAGTGTAGTAATTTTGTTAGCTTCTTCTGGGCCGCTACAGAGGGACGTTTTCCTGCTGCTGCAGTGGTCTTGATGTCTGCAATCATGTGTCCGATGGTCTCTTCCAGCTCGCTGGCGGTCATCCCAAGGTCTATGTCCTCGTCTCCTTCCTCCAGCCCTTCCACATCGATGTCTTCTCCCGTGGTGGAATCGGTGAACTCGGACGATGCAGAGGAGTTGGTTGCCACTGGTTCTTCGAAGATGGCAGGTGCTGGAGTTGAGGCTGCTGCTGGTCCGGCAATGTTGACTGGTGTTGGCGGTGGTGTTGCAGAGACTGTTTGTGGTGGTGGTGGAAGTCTTGAGAGAGGCTTCTGGATGTCCAGTCTCCTTCTCGGTTGGCTTCTTTGCCTCATAACCTGAGTGGGAATGAGGCTGGGTGGTGAAGGTGGTCCTGGAAGAGGTGAGATGATGATGGGAGGGAGGTTGTTTGCCTTCAGGACTGTAGAAATATACTCCTGAAGCAGCTTGTGATCCCCTTTGCAGAGGGTCACTGCAGTTGTAACAACAACCTGGACCAAATCCGGTGTTGAACAACTGACTGCTGCTGTGGCTTGGTGGTAGTCCTCCCTCTTACCTCTTCTACCATGCCTGGAACCCTTCAGGATCTCTCCATCAGGGCCCATGACATTGATGGCCTCATCTCCTCGCCTTCTCCTCTTGATGGTAAATGATACCCTCTCATTGGTGGCAAGAGAGGGCACATGATGGAGAGGATTTGGTTTGGAGATGCCAGTAGAGTGGACAAAAATGTCACCTCCACTGTAGGTGATGAAACCAAAGCCCTTTTGTGCATTGAACCACTTAACGTGGCCAGTGAGCTTGGTGGTGGCACTGGGAGTATCAGGCATCTTGATTGGCTGGCTGATCCCTGCTGGCTGTCTCTACAGTAGTTCCACCTCAGTGGCATGTTATATATATATATATATATATATATACTGTGTAGGCTATATATATATATATATATATATCCTGGTTCGTTTAATCAAGTTTCCCTCCCATAGACTTACTGAACTAAGGCCTCGACCAGTTCGTTGTCCACACTAGATGAGGTTTCGTCATATTTGAGCGAGAAAGCCAGTAAAGAGGATAACGTATAAGTGTAAAAAAAAAAAAAAAAAAAAGAAGGTCCCACCCCTTTCCCATTCTTAAGTAAGCCATTTTAGATTTACAGAAGAGTGACCAGCATAGTAAAGAGGATAACTGTTACAGAGGTGAAATAAATATATTAATTATAGTTATAAATATGCCTGCATGTTATGAAATAGCTCAAAGCTAAATGTATCAATGAACAATGCTGCTTACGGCTGTATATTACTTATTAATATATATTATAGCCTTGATAGGTATAATACCATTACTATAATTAACTGTATAGCTGTTGGTGGGTCTACAAAATTTGGTTTATCGAGTATAGGTATCACTCAGTGATGGTATTTATAACTTTTCTTAGTATAACCGTTATATGGATGAGTATAATAATAACAGTTATGTATATGTATACCTTGGGTATTCAGAAATTAAGAATAATTGATACATACTGTACAGTGGATCAGACACTGGTCTACCGTATACCTCTAACGTCTGCCAGTGCAGTTCTCTCTCTCTCTCTCTCTCTCTCTCTCTATATATATATATATATATATATATATATATATATATATATATATATATATATATATATATATTCAGTAATGTATGCTTTTTGCCAAATGTCTACTGACAAATATTTTGAACTAAAAGTTAATAACATTACTTTTAACAACATGTGTATTGGACTTGAAGTTAAAATATTGAAAATAATTCTGCATTACTCAAAAGTGACTATAGAGAGGGTAAGAGTGTGTTATTATATCTTAATTCAATTCATCATTTCCAAAAGTAGGTCTTATTTTTTTAGGGTCACAAAGGTTACAACCATTAATGATTGTCCACTGGGGGCTGTTAACAACTTAATTGAGTCATGGACGAGAGTGTTTGAAGGTTTAACGAACTTATTTGAGCCACGGATCGCGTCATTAAATACAAATACATAATACAAAATTTCAATGAATAGTGGAATATCACAATTCACATTTACTTCCAGGTTATTTAATTTATTTGTATGTGTGTATGAAGGAGACCAAATAAAATGAAGGTTGCTTATAACGAGTGTCTTCCCCAAAGTCAAAAGAGTGGCAGAGCCAAATTCAAAGGAAATTGGGGTCAAAATGCCAGGACACACGAAGTTTAAATCAGTCTAAGTCATAGTACGAAGGAAAGATTGATTCCAAAATTCCAGACAAAAATCGGTGTAGAAAAAAACAAAATGTCTACTTCTTGGGTTGGAGAGGTGGACAGAATAGGAGTGGGACTGTGTCGAAAGGCAGGCGCCTTGCATTCGCCAATAGAAGAGTGAAAGAGATGCAACATTGCGGTGTGTAGAAAGAGATTGTAGGGAACTAGTAAGAGGAAGTGAGTTGATGAGGCGAAATGCTTTTGACTCTACTCTCTTTCGAGAAGTGCAGTATGGTTGGAACCTCCCAAAACATGCGAGCAATACTCGATACATGGGCGTAATGTGCCCCGATACATAGCAAGAAGTTGTGCGGGGGTGAAGAACCAACGGAGCCGGTTGCGCACACTTAACTTTTGGGAAGTTGTTTTAGATAGAATGGTAATATGATCTTTCAAATAAAGGTCAGGTGAAAAGGATACACCTAGAATATTGAGAGAAGATGAAGGGTTGATTTGTGTATTGTTGAAGCGTAATTATTGATAGTCTTGTGAGGGTAGATAGAGGGAAACATTAAGTCTTGGAGGCATTGACAGTAACTAGATATCTGCCCCAATCAGAAACATTTTATAGATCAGAAGATAGGCGCGCCAAGGCCCTGTCACGTGAGTTTTATAGTAAGTTTGACTTACGGCAAACGAGTTTAGTATAATAAGATTACCAATATTATCATTTAACGGAGGTGTTGCTGCAAAATCCATATACCCTGTAAGCTGTAATATGACGTATCTTAGCCCATGCTGTACCGGTGACGTATTTGTATTTGATTTCAGCTACATTTAGACGATTAGTTTAAGCTTAGGAAGGATATATGGTAGCTGAAATCATGAATGTATATAGACTTTAGCCTTTGTATTGGTAGAAGTCCTTCTTAAGCTGAATACAATCGTCTAATAGTTGCCAGAATATAACGGAAATTATGCCACCGGTACTGTATGGGTTAAGAGCCATCTGAAGGTATCCACTGGCTCTTAGCATGGTGATTACTTTTATATTCAGTGAACTGTTCAGATAGGTAATGTAACTTTGGTTGTACTTAACTAAACCGTTTCACCAATAATTATGATATCAGCTGATATGGTGTGGTTGCCATTTTATGTGTTCTAAATGACCGAGGCAAATATAACAAGCCTGTCATTTGTCTCCTTCAAACACACAGAATAATAAAAACAAAAAAAGTGGTGCTCTACTGGTTATTTCATGTTTTACTGACTAACTCTTTGTCGTCTTCCGTTCGAGATTTCGACGATACATTTTCTATTGCGCTAGACAAACTCTTCGATAGAGTCTGGCACAAATCAATTGTCTCTAAGCTACCATCCTTTGGTTTCTATCCCTCTATCTGTCCCTTAACCCTTTGAGTACCAGCGAAGAGTGTTATATTGTATTCTAGTTAAATGTTGACAATATTATGCAGCTTAGGAAGGGCCTTTGGTAGTTAAGAGGGTCGGCTGCAATAGTCTGTAACCTTTTAATTGGTAGACGTCCTTCCTAAGCTGAATAAAATCGTCTAATATTGACCAGAGTATAATAAACCAGACGTCACTGGTACGGGACAGGTTAATCTCCCATTTCCTTTCTAATCGTTCCATAGCTGCAATAGTGGATGGCCATCACTTATTCCCTAAGCTTACCAACTCAGGTGTACCCCAGGGTTCTGTCCTATATCTAGTTCAATTTTCAATATTCATTAATGATTTTCAAGCCTATGTCTAGTCCTATCCACATAAGCCGATGATTCTACACTATTCAATTAGATTTCCAAAGCGACCATTCATGCAGTCACTTCAAAACTCACGTGACGAGGCCATAGCACATCTATATTCTGTTATATCAACGATTTCCAATTGGGGCAAAGAAAACCTAGTTGTTTTAATGGTTCCAAAACTCAATTTCTCCATTTCACTACCTGTCACAATCTTCCAAACGACTATCCTTTGGCCTACTCTTCAACAACACCCAAATCTACCCATCATCATTCTGTTCTCAGTATTCTGTGTGACTTTTTACCTTTTGAACTTCTTAGAAAAACTTATTACTACTCTTGCTATAACAGCTTCCCAGAAGTCAGGTGTGGTCAACCGTCTCTGTGGGATATTTACCGCCAGATAGCTTCATGCTAGGTAAAGGAATAGTGTGTGCTCCTGCATCGAGTGCTGTGTGCATGTGTGGGAAGGATCCACCCATACCACACTTCTCGAAAAGCTTGTCAAACACAATTTCTCTCACCAACTTTCCTCCTCTTACTAATTCTCTACAATCTCTCTTTACACTCTGCAATGTTGAATCTTTGTGTTTCTTCTACCGCTATTACAATATTCAGTGTTCTTCAGAGCTATCTGAGTGAATACCTCCTTCCTTATGGAGAGTAGGTGGCACCCGCCTTTCAGCTTATTACCACCATTATTATGTCCACCTCTCTAACCCTAGAGTGAATCGATTTTTTCCCATTCTTTCTTCCACTTAACATATTATAAACTCTGGAACTTCCACCCTCAATCTAGTTTTCCCTTATCGCATAACTTACATTGCTTGCAAGCACTATTTGTCCAGACATTTTGATTATGACGTATGGGTCTGTCACTCTTTCAATTTGGGAGGAGGACACTCGTTACAGATAGCTTTGTCTTTTGGCTTATATATATATATATATATATATATATATATATATATATATATATATATATATATATATATATACAGTATATAATTATAATATGCTGGATTTCACCCATTCCTTAGTGCCACCTCTTTTAAAATATTTACAAGTATATATCAATCCATAATTCATTACATGTTTCCTCAACTATTACCTTCTCCATCACCTTTTCATTTGTATTCCTCGCTGCATTCGACGATATTATTATTTATAAATGTTAATCCTGTTAAGTTACATATCCCAAGAACTTTCCATTTTGTTCTATGTATTGATTTTAGTTTTGTATTATTTATTCAAGCCGGTGACACATTGTGCTGTGCCCATTGAGCTGTGATGACGGCACTTTACTACAAATGACTCCGCTTACCTCCACCAGGCACCCATCATTGGTTGCCGGACCTTTTAATGAGTCACCTGGAACATATATTTAGTCAGTCAGTCAGTAGCTAGGCCTCACTCCCACAAATGGTAGGGAGGATCAGCAAGAGACACAAGCATGGAATAAGAGATGACAGGAGAAGAACACTTATATCAGTTCGCCCACAAAAAGCAAGCACTCAAGCATTCCGAAGCACCAATCACTCATCAGCCCCCGAAATCAATGGATTCACCTGAGATGTTTCTAGATATTCCCTGTAATCAATTATCAACAACACAATCTACATTCGAGATGTTTAACTTCGACATCCATAGTTCAATGTGATGTGTAATAGACGTTGTAAGAATGGATTTATGATTTACTTAAATTTTGGTTGGGAAGCAGTATAGGTGTGTCTAATTAGGAATAGAGGGAAATCAGATTGAAACAAAATAAGTAGGAATAAAATGTCAATTACTATTTTCTTAGGGGTGGGATATATATATATATATATATAATTATATATATATATATACATAGTATATATGTCTAGTAAAATACATTGTAACATCAGTGCTCTTCGGGTGTAGAAATGGTTGAAGTATATGTATTGCCTATGCATAGAATGACCGTGAAAAAAAAACATGGAATTACAAATTCATTATATACAGTACAATGGGAAGACTAGAGGGAGGATGGCGTTTGGTAAAACGGAAATGATAGGTAGTCTGTACAAAACGAAGGCATATTTGTCGAATGTATTATAAGAAGGATACTAAATTTTCTTCTTTCGGCTGTTCCTCTTAGGGGTCGCCACAGTGGATCACTATAATCCGCATATTAACCCCTTCCATACTGGCTACGTACTTTTGTATTTGATTGCAGCTACATTAAGACACTTGTATTCAGCTTAGGAGGGTCGTCTACCAATTAATAGACTACAAACTATCTCAATTAATCCTTTTATCTACCACATATTCTTCCTAAACTTCATAAAATTGTCTAATTGTAGCTGAAATAAAATATAAACTACAGTACGTTGCCGATAGAGATGGAGTTAAGATTTGGCAAAAAGTTTTACGCCGGATTCCATACGCAACCCTCTCCATTTATCTGGGCTTGGGACCGACCGGCACCATATATAACAATATATGTTAAATTGTTTTATTGAAAAAAAATTGCAAAATGTATAATAGTATTATATTGCATATTTATATCATAGGTGTTATGAGGACATTGTGAAATTAGTAATGCTGCTTCTAAAAATTTATGCATCTCCTATAATGTTCAATAAAAAGTCCTATTTATTTAAGCTAAAAGGCGAGAAATTACTTGTAAATGGCATAGTGGACAACTCCTTTCAGGTAATCTATAAACAAAATGGCTTGACCTTCCCATGCATATGCAAGTCCTTCTCAGACCCTCTCCCAGGATCGAACCACGAACCTGAATGGACGAGAGCCTCTCGCTCTTGCATAATTATGCTATACTTAATAATTGTCTAAGACTCTTGCTTCCAAGCCCAACTTCGAGCATGCCACGAAGCCTAACACATATTATTTAGGATCGCTCTAATTCAGACTAGACGATGCGTTCACTATGGGCAAGGAAGGCAAGGTTAATAAGAACTCAAGATCTGATGACGACTCTGATGGGGAGCAGCTGCGGAAGAAGGTAAGAAAATCGTACGCCAACAGAAAATACCTAGAACCTTGTGAGAAAGAATTTCAGTGGCTTACCAGTATAAAATCTACAGCTAATGTAAACTCGCGCTAATAAGTGATGTCTCGGCACTAAGTATGTTTTTATCAATAATTGGTATCAGCACTTCCTAAGCATGGATTCATCGTTTTGAGTGAGATATACACACATGTTCCTATCTTTACTCACCCTATTCAACATCTGAGACATTAATACAGCACAGAGCAAGTCAAACATAATGACAGCTGATATCGAAATGACTTATTAGCACGACTGTACTTGCATTCTGCATATTATGCCTTAAGAATCTGCAAACTCATAGGGGAACTTTGACTAAACATGAAGAAGGAACCCAGCACAACATAATTGCCAGTTCATGCCAATATCTAGAACAATAAATTTTCCAAAATATCAAAAGTAACTGACGAAGTAAAACGAGCAGAACTTGAGTTGGCCCTTGCCACCTGCTGCCATTCTTCAATTTTCACTTCTGACCACATGGGCGAAGTCATCAAGAAACATGGCAAATGGTCTGTTCTTGAGAATCTCTGTCTCCATCGGACAAAGTGTACCATCCTAGTAACCTCAGTACTGTCCCTAAAATAACAGAAAAACACCTCACCACGCCTTCACCACCACCAAGCGATTTTCCTGCACTACCCACCTCACCTCCATGCCAAAGGGAAACAACCACCAACCCATCAAGATGTGCAAGCATTGCTGAAATCAATGTGGCATATCCTCTGACACGCAAGAAGAATTTATTCATCACCATAGACAATCCCGAGGCATCACTAGGCCCGGTCGCAGCCTTAAACAAAAACAATTTGACATTGTGGCTCATCAAAGGAATTTGTTATTAGGCCTTACTGGAGGCTATCTAATATCCGTTCCCCCTCCACGATCCGGCGTTGTTATTAACAAAGAATGCTGTTCAAGCTCTCTATTAGTAACAAACCAACCCTGTCTATTAATTGTTCACACACTGGATGGACGTTATTAGACAAGGGCTCGGTGAGATACCGTCCTGCATAACAGCACTCAACAAGGAGTCCCTATGATGCGAATACCCAGGCATTGCGCTCTGGGACACGTCATCGGTAAAGGACAAAAGTTCCTCATCACACCCCAGTTCTGAAAGACTCTTATAACGGTCAGAACAGTTAAGAGACGTTGTGTCATAAACAACTCTCTTCCGTTAGTTCGATAACGTGTTGCTGGTGCACTGGCATTTTGCATACGATATTCAAGACCCAACACTAAGAGTACTGGAAGTTCTGCATCACAACTCTTATAACGACCAGAGCAGTTAGCGAGTCGTCTCCTATGTTAGCTCGATTTTACTCTACAGATGCCCTGGCATATTGTAGGTATTATTCAAGGTCCCACACAAAGAGTTCGAGTCTCCAACTGCCATCAACCAGCGACGTCAGAACAACCACCAGAAGACTACAGAGTGCCCCTCGATAATTAATAGTGAAATCCCTCATAAATGGTTGTACTTTACCTTATTGATAAAAGGAAATACTTTATTAAATCTTGATATTCCCTTGCATGCTATATGAAATACGCTTACAAAATATGAGTGAAAAGTATTAAGTACTTAGCGTTGACCCAAGAGAGGAGTACTAAAATGTATTAAAAGAATAACAGTACTAGTGACGAGCCTTATATTAAAGGAAGTACTTGAGTGAATCCATACCATCTCTCTTTACGCAATCTGAAATGCAAGCCAAGTACTAGTGATGCCCATATCATTTAGGGCAGTACTTATATTAAAGTTCTATATCTTAAAACAAAGTGAAAGACAAATATTCTAACTATTGTGACGCTTCTGCATAGTAGCCACGTGCGGGCATGCGCGTGCGTCGGCTGCACAGCCGTTTAGAAACCAGCTGGCGGCAGCCGGCCGGCCGGCTTTTCCTTAGTATATATCCTACGACAATGTAAGTAATGTCTGGGATATTCTTAGGTTGTTTCACAGCTTGTAGCTGCCCTTATTCTTAACCAACGCATCTTAGTATATTTTATTCTCGATAGTTGATTGTTTCATTATAATATATAAGATGTAAATTTAGTGAGAGTGGGAGGAGACGAGCGGGAGAGAGAGACCGGCTGGGGGACGTTGCTTCGTGCGGAGAGTCTAGCTTGGGACGAGCCTGATGTGCCACATGCATTTGTTCGCAACGTTAGGCTTAGTTTCGACTCACGCATGGGGTAGACGATTTTGACCCGGCAACTGTGTTGAGTGTTGCCAAGCCTGGGATGTATTCTGCATGCCTAGGGTGGGGTCCAGACAGATTCAAGACTCAGAGCTCACCTCACTGTCGTACCCTTCGGACCCCCTTGATATCTATCCCTCTCAACCCCACTTAGAAACTTTCTCTCTTACTTTGTATACCTTCCTTCCACTACTTCACCAATCTATTTAATTATCCCATCCCCTTGATAGACCTTATATCTATTATTGTATTAACGACGAGCTCTCAGATAACTAGATAGGATTTTGGGCCTTATGCAGAGATGTAATTGTTAATGAGACGTAGGAAGCTTTTTTGTTGTCTCATATTTGGTGGTTTCATGCTTGCTAGTGTGTTCTGGTGTCAGGTTAGCAGGGGCTAGACCGGAGGGGAGGCTTTTTGCGATCCTTTAAGTAAAGTCTGCTGGTGCGAGTCCTGTAGACCCGCACGACTTTACTAGGATACCCGTGGGAGTCTGGGGGCATTTTCTTGTCTGTGTCCCTGTGTGTCTAGTGTTGTGTTGTGTGAGGGCCCTTGCCTAGTCCACTCAGCACTGCGCTAGCACGTCTTGCTTTTGTTTTAGGGTCGCCAGGAGAGAGTCAGATACTTGCGATCTGAGTCTCTCAAGAGAGCACCCTTTCAATTAGAGTAATTTGGCGCACAGACTTGGGAACGTCCCTAGGCTAGAGCAGGTGGCTCAGCCCGGGTATCCGAAGCCTATATCCTTCCGGCTAGACCTCTGCCACCTGGCAGATTAACAGCTAGGGGTTTATTATTTCTGTATGCTTGTTATTGTGCCACAGTTTACCGTTTTTGTGAGCATTGTGAGTCAGGGTGTGGCTTAGAGACTCTGTCTGAGCAGGCTTGCCTGACTAAGAGTGAAAAGCACACCTGTATGTGGTTATGTTGCGAGTTGCTGCCTCTATTTAATTATACCTATGCCATTATACACTGTATGGCCTATCACTAGTATTTATTCCTGCTTATGAGTTAAGAGTTCTCTAAATCCGTAACGTACTTTCTTTGCTAAGCATCAGATCCTACAGTAGCCGCATGCAGTTTAGAAACCCGCATCTTGTCTACCGGTACGATGTTTTGAGGACCGTTTGCTTTCACCTTCTTTCACGCAGGGGTGATTAGTTGTATTAATTAACGTAACGTTAAATGTACTTTCTTCTAGTTTGTTATTAAATTGTTTCTGCAATTTAATTCCGTTATCTATCTTTTCCTTGAAGCTTTAAGTCAACTTAATTGTGTGATTATAGCCTGCTTGACTATCAGCAGTCTATAGTGTGTGCACCCTGTAACCGAGTCATAGGATACCTTGTTGTCCAGGCAGGACTCTTGACGGTTTAGGGTGGTTTGTTGCCTGGGTTTATAGATAAGGGTTGTATCTAACGTTTTCCGTTGTTGCTTGTTGCCGCATACCTAGTCCAATAGAAAGAGCCCAGTGTTTATATATCCCAGGACGTAACAAATGGCGACTTTGCATAGGATTTACTGAACAGAGGAATATAGTGGTCATTTGTTTTGAGATTCCTTATGATTAGAGGAATACAGTGGACATAGTTTAACACATTAAAGACTTTAAATAACATTAGTATATACATACTTGCATAGGAGATAAGGCACATTCTATAACCGTGATAATTACTGCAGTACACAAACATGTCTAATACATCAGAACACAGTGATGGGTCAGGTCACGATACGGGCTCGGAGGGAGAAAGACCTGTGGAGTGGCTAGTCGATAGCGAGGAGGGTGCTAGAAGATTTTTAGAGGTGCCCCTTACCGCTGCCAGGGTGTTGAAGCTGAATAAGTATGGCTTAAAGTGTGTGGCAGGTCATCAGGGTCACCAGGGTTTAAGTGGCATGAGGAAAGATCAGCTGAGGACTTTGATATTGGGTTTAGAAGGGAGAGACCTGGGTGGAGAGGCAACTGGGGGCCCCGGTCCCCAGCCCCCCCTCCACTCTACCCCCGTATCAAACGTCAGGGTGCCTGAATTTAGTACATACCCCCAAGTTGATGGTCAATGGCAGCGTGTAATTCAATCACAGGGACCCTCCCCATTAAATGCATCTTCCCCTCCTCAAGGGTTGACTCCAGATTTGTTGTTTCGGCTTGAGATGGCCAAGGTTGAGGCTGCCGAGAGACAGGCTAGTGTGCAGGCTGAGGCTGCAGAGAAAACAGCTATACGAGAGGCTGAACTGCAGGCAGAGTCTACTAGGTATCGGGCTGACAGGGAGCTGGAGAGATCTCGAGTGGAGGTAACAGGGCGAAATATTGGGGGAGGTAACAGACATCGGGACCAATCATTGTCGCACCTGCTTAAACTAGTTCCTGTGTTCGATGAATTATGTGTGACTAAGTTTTTTATGCGATTTGAGAAGAAGTGTCAGGAACACCAGTGGCCTCAGGAAAAGTGGGCAGCATTAGTTTCATCAAGACTCCTAGGAAAGGGGCTAAAAGCATATGATGCACTACCTTTAGAGTCCTGTGTAGTTTATGATGAGCTAAAGAAGGCTGTGCTACGGGCCTATGAGTTACAACCAGAAACTTACCGCTTGAAGTTTCGGGGTGTTACTAAGGGCAAGGATAGTACCTTCCTAGAACACGCCCGGGACTTGTCTGATGCACTACGACATTGGCTGCGTTCTGAGAGGGCAGCTACTTTTGAGGAGTTGAGTGAGCTGGTTCTCTTGGAGCAGTTCTTTAAGTGCACAGGCGGGGACTTAACATTACATATAAAGGAAAACAATCCTAGAACTCTCCAGGAGGCAGCAGAAATGGCTGACCGCCGACTGTCATTAATTCGAGGGTGCGGACAGCAGCTAGGAGTGAGTCGGGTGCAAAGGATCGTACCCCTCCCCCTCCCAAGAATTTTGATACACATAAATACACAAAACCATCTAGCACTGACAATAAAACTGAACATAAACCAAATACCGTCCCGTATAAGAAGTCTAATGGTACCTCCCACTCCCAAGGGAAACCAAAGAGTAAAGAGTGCTTTGCATGTCACAAGGAGGGTCACTTTGCAAATGCTTGTCCTAACAAGCCACCAAACAAGGTTGTGTCATTGGCCCGCAACATAGGGGTGTCGCCTATATCTTCTGAGTTTGCCAAGGGTAGTTCGTCAGAGGTTGGGACACAGCCTGTGTTCAAGAGTCCGGAAGGCTCGAACCCTGTCCGCGACGTCTTTGGGGGTCATAGAGGGCATGGTTTTGTGAGGTGGGCTGGCGAAAGGCGAGGAGTTAAGCTATTGCGTGATACTGGGGCTTCTCATACCTTGTTAAAGAACTTTACTGGTAGACCGATTAACGCTGCTCGGGTGGTGGTAGTTCAGGGGATCAATGCTACGAAGTCCTACCCGCTGGTGCGGAAGGAGCTGGAGGTGGGTGGTGTGGCGAAGGAGCTGGATGTAGGAATTGTAGAGAACTTGCCTGTTGGGGGCGTCGACCTCCTCCTCGGCAACGACTTTGCGGTGCCTGCTCCTAAGGTTTCACCCTTGGTCGTTGCCGAGAAGGCGGCCGACGTTAGTAAGAAGGAACAGGAGTGGGTTGAGAAGTGTAGCGTACAAACCATGGCGTGTGTTGTGATGCGTTCTCAGACATCCGGAGCCTTGCAGCCACCACCTCAGTCTACCAAACCGCGGAGGAAAGGTCACAAGAAAACGGGAAGTGTTGGTCAATTGGAGAGTTTTGAGCTGGCAGTGTTTCTTGGTGACTCATTATTGGCACCTATGTTAGAGTCTGGAGAGGCCCCGGGGCCTGTCACCGCTAGTGCAGGTGCAGGGCAGGAAGAGACTCTGCGACAGCATCGTTATGCGCAGCGTGAGGAAAGGATGGCTCAGCGGGACATTGGAGGTGGAAATAAATTATTTAAGATGAACTTGGATAATCTCGCACCTGCTGATATATGTTCCTTGCAGCTGGAAGATCCTGAAGTCTGGGCGTGTGGTAATGGTGCTGTCGAACTGGAGAGCGATGGGGATGCGCAGTCTGGTGATTTTTTCTTGTCCGAGGGGATCTTGTATCGGAGACATCAGGATCCCAAGAAAAAGTGGGATGGCGGGTCAGGATTAGTGGACCAGTTAGTAGTACCGAGGGTGTGCCGTGAGAGCTTATTGAGATTAGCTCATGATGTGCCTTTGGCAGGGCACCTGGGGGCACGTAAGACCGAGGCAGCTCTGAGCAAGCTTTTCTGGTGGCCTGGGTTAAAGGCGAGTGTCGTGTCATGGGTGTCACAGTGTCACACTTGTCAAGTTGTTGGGAAACCCAATCAGGTCATCCCGAGAGCCCCGTTACAACCCATCCCTGTCATTGGGCCGCCCTTCAGCAAAGTAGTTATCGATATGGTTGGCCCATTGCCCCCCACTAGTGCCGGCAATAAATTTTTACTAACTGTAATGGATGTAGCAACACGGTATCCAGATGCATACCCCATGCGCAACGGGATGGCTAAGACTGTTGTCAAAAACCTACTTGTCTATTTCTCTCGTTATGGCTACCCTCAGGAGATCCAGTCTGATCAGGGATCCAATTTTACTTCTGCTCTGTTTAAGCAGACCAGGCAGCAACATGGGATAGTGTCTGTGGTGTCATCTGCCTACCATCCCGAGAGTCAGGGAGTTTGGGAAAGGTGGCACTCGACTCTCAAGAGTATGTTGCGGTATTATTGCATGGAAAATGGGAAGGACTGGGATCTAGGTCTCCCATACGTTTTATTTGCTGCGAGAGAAGTGCCTGGGGAGAGCTTTGGATTTAGCCCGAATGAGTTGGTTTTTGGACACAGGGTCAGGGGGCCCCTCCACATAGTCAAGGAGATCTGGGAGGGAGTCACAAAGCCATGCTCACTTCTAAAGTATGTAGTTGAAAGCCGTGAGAGAATGCTAAAGAGCTTGGAGGTAGCAGGTCGGAACCTTAAGAGTTCACAAGCTCAGATGAAGGACAGATACGACCAGAAGGTGAAGCTGAGGGAGTTTGAAGTAGATCAGGAGGTACTGATACTACTGCCTCTGGTGGGACATCCCTTGTCTGCCAAGTATTCTGGTCCGTATCGAGTTGTAAGGAAGGTTTCTGATCTTGACTATTTAGTAGCTACTCCTGATCGTAAGAAAAAGAACCAACTTTGCCATGTAAATCTGATGAAAGAGTATGTGAGGCGCCCCTCCGAGCCTCTCACTGTCCCGGTGTTGATCTGCAGCGATCGTGGTGGAGAAGGAGGAAGGGACAGTCAAGCTGCGGGGGAGGATAATTGGGATTGTCATGTTTCCGCGGATCAGTGGGCGGGGAATTCTAGACAAGTGGCTCACGAGTTGATATTGCACCTGCCTGAGCAACAGCGTGTAGCTGTGCAGCACTTGTTTGATTCAAACCCAGCTGTTTTCACGGAGCATCCTGGCCTCACTACTCAAGCGGTGCACGATGTCGATGTTGGGGACCACCCGCCCTTTAAATCAGTGCCATACCGTGTTCCCCCTATTAAATTACCAGCACTTAGGGAAGAGCTGGATTATATGCTCAAACGTGGGCTGATTTCTGAGGGTGCAGTAAGGTGGACTTCCCCAGTCACACTGCAGCCCAAACCAGATGGCAAGGTGCGGTTTTGTATAGATTTCCGCAGGTTGAATGGTTTAACCCCCACAAATGCCTACCCTCTCCCTCACGTGGACGACAGTGTGGATAAGATAGGAAAAGCCAAGTTCCTCACTAAGATAGACCTTGTTAAGGGTTATTGGCAAGTGCCCTTGTCTGAGCGAGCGCGAGAGGTGTGTGGGTTTGTGGTGGACGGTGCCACATATCGTTGCCATGTTATGCCATACGGGCTGAAAAATGCCCCTGCAACGTTTCAGAAATTAATGAACGACATTGTAGCAGACATTCCCAACTGTACGGTGTACCTAGATGATGTCATAATATACGACGATGATTTTAACAGTCACTGTGCTCACATCGGACAGCTTTTTAATAAACTGAATGAAGCAGGTTTGGTGGTAAACCTGGGTAAGTGCGATTTTGTCAAAGCCACAGTTTTGTACCTGGGGTTCGAGGTGGGGATGGGTCAGGTGTGCCCTCCACAGACAAAGATCAAAGCCATCGATCAGTTTCCCCAGCCTACGACTAAGAAACAAATCATGCGGTTTCTAGGTATGATAGGCTATTATCGTCGCTTCATCAAAGGCTATTCGACTGTACTTGCACCTTTAACTGACTTATTATCTAAGGACAAGAAGTTCCGGTGGGTTCCTGAGTGTGCAGAGGCGTTTTCCTTGGTGAAACACCTGTTATGTACCCACCCCATACTCAGGGCCCCGGACTTCAGCAGACCTTTTCAGCTGGCGACTGATGCCAGTGGCGTAGGGGCTGGGGCTGTCTTGTTACAGACAGATGATGAAGGTATCGAACATCCGGAGAGTTTTTACAGTAAAAAATTCAATAGTGCACAAAGGAATTACTCTGTAATTGAAAAAGAACTCCTGGCGATAGTGCTAGCGCTCAGGCACTTCGATGTATATGTTCCTGCTTTCGGACCAGTCGTAGTGGTTTATACCGATCATCACCCTCTGAAATTCTTGAATCAGTTTCATAACCGGAATATGAGGCTGACCAGGTGGTCACTCATGCTTCAGGAGTATAATCTGGACATACGCCATATTGCCGGTTCTGATAACGTGATAGAGGATTGTCTATCAAGGGTGGATGATGTTGGTTAGACTGCCACAGGATTGAGGGTTGAGTGTGGAGGAAAATAGGCTGTCACTGTAGTTCAGCCGAAAAATAAAAAATAAAAAAGCAAAAACCTTATAAAAACTTTATTTTTTATAACGTGTAGAATTTTGTATAAGATGTAGCAGTATCTAAGTTGAATGTTTTCGCTTATTGTTGCTAAGTTAGATGAACTTGCTCGGTGGAGCGCAACAGTCTTTATTTTTTTTTTATATATAGTGACTTGTGTCGCAACAGTGTGTGGTACTACGAGAAGCTTTCTGTTAGATATGAAGAACTTAGTCAAGGGTCTTATATCTTGGGGGAGGTGTGACGCTTCTGCATAGTAGCCACGTGCGGGCATGCTTGTTGCCGCATACCTAGTCCAATAGAAAGAGCCCAGTGTTCATATATCCCAGGACGTAACACTATTAACCAGTGAAAACATATATTTGGCGCTACCTGCTCCCAGTTTCTGCTGAACGCAACCATCCTAAATCATCTTTCCCTTGTTGAAGTAAACCCCAAGATTGTACAGGAAATTAGGGCCGGGATATATATCGATAACCTCCAAGGTACGGTGGACAATGAAGATTTCCTCGTCAGTGCATACTGTATGGCTCCTGAAGTTATGGACAATGCCCACTTGTTCCTGCGTCAATGGGCGTGAAGACTCAATTATTCCGTTCCCTTTGATTCATAAGAAAGGGAAGGTAATACTGAGCTCTTCACGAAAGTCCTCTGTGAGCACTGATCAAGAGGCGACCTGACCTTTACGGTCTTCTTGTACTTACCCTTTACAGGCAGCTGAACTGTGGGTAAAATTACTGTCTGCTTACTCATACTTACGGACATTGTTGTTGAGGTTGTTGGAGTTGACTCTACTCTATTACTACTACCACCACCTGCTGAACTCACCTCTCTCTGCTTTTGGCACAGGGAGTGAAAATGTTTGCCATGGCAGAATTACAATTCTTAATATTAGGGTTTGTACACTTGTTACTACCGTGTTCACTGGAAAGACACCCGACACAGAGCTGTAGTTACCTGGCTCTCTTTATTCTGAGAGAACCTGTCTTATATTTAAAGCATTTGTACCAGGGATGATTTTTCCCGCTACACAATTTACAGGCATATTGGCTGCTACCGCTTTGCGTCGTGAATGTAGCTGTAGCCATAGGAAACTTCTTCACAGGGGTATCTTGACCCACAATGTTGTAGAGTTCTGCTTGAAAACACTGTGTAAAAGTCTTATAATCTAAACTCTGATCACCCATCTCCCTCCTAACGGTTTCCTTAACTGGTGATGGCAATTTATTCAAGAGTGTCACCACGCAGAATTCCTCTAAACTTACCCTTTGACTAATCATAGATTGCATCGCACTTTCCATATTGGCGTAAAAAGCCTTTAGTTGTGCTGTTTGACATTTAGGTGAGACAAGGTCATGAAAGTTCATGATGTGTGGTGCTTTTACTCTGTTGGGATGCCCGAAGGTCTCCTGAAGCAAGTCCACGGCAGGGCCACAACTTGCACCCTCAACCGCAAGACCTTCTACCAGTTTATAGGCATCTCTCTGTAGCTGACCCCTTAAGTACGTCAGTTTTTGAATCGCACTTAAATTAGTCCTGTCATGCACCACACATCTAAACATATCCCAAAATCCCGTCCATAATATGGGGTCGCCAGCAAAGGTGGGAAAAGTCAGGTGCGGCAACATAACACCCGATACTTTCTTTACTTCAGACTGATTATGCCTTTCTGGTGTACCCAGTTTCTCCTTCAGAGTAGCGATTATCCCATACATATCAAATAAGTAGATGGTATCCTCTTGGTTTTCCTTAAAATACTCGTTGTCAGACATATATAGCGGCAACAAAACATCTTGATTGTCTTCATACTTGGCCACCTGTGTCTGCACGCTATGCAATTTTGCCTCGACTTCTACCCGAGTTGCGTTTTCCAAGAACTCCTCTAAATCCCTGGACAGGAAGGTTAGCGACCCTTTAATGCCTGCCCAACGGCGTTTGCCTTAGGCTAGATCGTCCATTGTCACCTTTAGTCAAAAGCGGATGGAAATTGCGAAATACAATTTTTTTACTAAAGTCTAGCCGAAAGAAAAATTCTTCCGCCGATCAAACTCGGTTCGGATTTAACACTGAAACACGACGGCGGTATTTATTGGTGGGAACTTATTACATGGTGATAAAGGATCACAAGAACACACATGTTGAAATAAATGTACCGGTATCTAGTTTGTGACGTTGACCACTCCGTTAGAACCGCATGGCTTGTCCTACAGTGACTCACTAGGATCGCCAGGGCAGTGGATGGGGCTACAGTTTATGTATTAGAGTGTGCTTTATTTCATATGAAAGCTTGTGTCATGGGCAGTCCAGAAAGGCTCTTTGTTTTCGCTCATGTCAAGGCTTTATATATTTAATTGTAAAGTATATATTTTATCATTAACTAGTAATGATAGGATCTGGGAGAGAGAGAGGGAGTAGAACAGAATGAGAGGGGGCGCGCAGTGTTTTTTGTCCCGCTCGATGACGTCACGGCTGGCTGCCTCGCGAAGGTTGGTGGAGAGAGGCCCTTACCATGCTGTAAGCTTTGCTAGTGGTTAGATGACTTGTAACCGCTGTTTTCCCACGCGGCTCGAGCTAGTGCGAGTATATATATACAGTTCCTCGCCACTCTCTCCCTCAGATCTGGTTTCTAGAACGCACCCATATTTTTCCCTTGCTACCTGTCACCTGCTCTGCACCTGAGAATCTTTTCCTCTGCCTATCTCTCTCATTTTCCATATCTTTCACCACCTTTTTATTAATATTATACCCCCTCTGGTTAACTCTGCAAAATCAGCTTCATGCTGGCCAGTTGTATTGTGCGTTAAGGTCTGATATAACCCATGTATGTTAGTTGTTAAGATAAGTGGATCACGAAGCATTGGTTGGCTTTCATATTGCCGCTTCCTTTAATTATTAGTGTTCTGCTGGATTAGATAATGCTAGACTAGGAGTCTGATATTATAAGGTATTGTTTCCTATGAGTGCTGGCTTCAGTTAAAAGCTGCACGACATACCTGAGAACTGGAGTTGATTGAGTAAATTCTAGTCTGTGTGCCATTGAGAGTAGAGCATGCACGAATGAGGGTTTTTTGCCTATACCATTCTGCACTGTTCTAAGCTCGTTGCTTGTCTTTGAGGTACGCCAGGAGAACGCTTAATACTTCGGTATTAAGGTTTCTCAAGAGAGCTACCCTTCCCTATAACGTAATATTTGACGCACAGACTTGAGATTTGCACTAGGCTATGCGGCATGCCATGCGCACCAGTATCTCGTATCATTGACTCTAGCTAGACTTTATCAGTCACAGTAGACATTAAGTATATTAAACCAATTACTCTTTTTATGCATACCCATTTATCATTACACAAGCATTTCGCAGCCTAGTTTGATGTATTGAGACACAAACGACTTAGGCTCTTTTTGTTGATAGGAATACTGCATTGTCGTGGCGATTATTATTATTGTTGTAGTGTTTAGGATATTCTTGGCTCTGACTGCATTATATATTCTGCCTTTTTGTGTGCATAGCCTGCACGAGCATTGTTCCGCTGCCTGCCTTTTTGGGTTCCATTTCCGATACGAGCATCTTTATAGCATCTAATATTTAAAGAAGATTCCTTGTTAGTGTTGAAGGACTTTAGTGCACTTTCTTTCATGCAGGAGTGCCTGACATTTATTGATTAAAGTAACGTAAGCTGTAACTTCTCTTACCACCTTACTTTGCATACCATAACCAAGCACCTTCGGTTATAGGTAGTAATAGGCTGTTTTCACATAACATTAAGCCTAGACTAGACGCACATTTATTGAGAGTTTGATAGCCTATTATTGCATATAGAACTCTGTAGAGTATTTGTGTTCTTTGTTCACTGGGAATATACTTCAGAGGTTGGAGCTAGCGCTTTCCGTTGTAACATTTATGCCATTACTAGTCCAATGAATAAGAGCCCTGATATATTTGAACCCCAGTCGTAACAAATGGCGACCTTACCTAGGATTTGGTGAACCTACATTTATTAGCAGGGAACATTTGTTGTTTTGGAGAATATTTTGCGGGGATCAGCAAGAATAATTTTTTTGTTTTGCAACATAGTATAGCCCTTGAGTATTTCCGAGAATTTTTGTGTGTATATCGAGGTATAAGAGTTTGGGGTGCTTCTTTTCTGAATATTGTGGTGAGAAATTTGTGTGAGCATCATGTCTTATACCGGATCAGAGGAGAATGGAGACACAGTACGTAATGTCGAAACTGAGGAACAGCAGCATGATGAAAGGGTTAATCGGGTGAACTGTGAGGAGGATGCTAGGATATTTTTGCAATGGCCTGTTACTGCCGAGCGGTTGGAGGGTATGGATCGGTACGGTCTTCAATGCCTGGCCACAGCTATCGGTCATGCGGTTACTAGCAGCATGACCAAGGATAACTTGATAACGTGTGTACTGGGCAGGGTGACTGGTGAGCGAGATGGGTTGAGTGCTCAGAGTCCTTCGGCCATGCTTCCCCTACACTCGACTCCCAGCCATCCCAGTGGTTTGCTGACCCCGGGTATGCTTCCACAGGTGGGTGGTGACTGGCAGGGTGGCTTGCCCCTAGGGGGACCGCCGGTGATTTCAAACATTGTAGCACCTTCACCTCCTCAAGGGTTAACTCCAGAATTATTGCTTCAGCTCGAATTAGCTAAGCTTCAGCAGCAATTAGAATTAGCCAAGATAGAAGAGAGAGCCAAGCTAGCAAAAATCCAAGCGGATTTAGAGTCGACTAGGTACTGTGCCGACATGGACGTAGAGAAGTCGCGAGTAGAGGCAACGAGACAGCGACTTGGGGCTGGTAACCGTGTTCATGAGCAGTCTCTCTCGCACTTATTGAAACTGGTTCCGGTGTTTGATGAGAGTGGTGTAACAGAATTTTTCACACGCTTTGAGAAGAAGTGCCAGGAACACCAGTGGCCAGAGAACAAATGGGCAGCACTTGTATCCTCTAGATTAATAGGCAAGGGTCTTAAAGCCTACGATGCATTACCTTTGGAGTTATGTATTGTGTACGAGGATCTCAAGGAGGCTGTCCTGAGGGCTTACGAACTGCAACCAGAAACGTACCGTGTGAAGTTCCGGGGTGTAACTAAGGGAAGAGATAGCACCTTTTTGGAACACGCCCGGGACTTGTCCGATGCTATGGGGAACTGGCTCCGATCTGAGAAGGTAACAACGTTTGATGGAGTTAAGCAGTTAATGATGTTGGAGCAGTTCTTTAAGAGCACGGGCGGTGATCTAACTTTGAACTTAAAGGAGAAAACCCAAGAACTCTAGTAGAAGCAGCAGAAATGGCTGATCTACGGCTGTCGTTGATTCGGGGTTGCGGGTCCTCACAGAAGTACGATGCAAGTGCTAGGGACCGTTATCCTCCCCCTCCCCGTAGCAATGACACATTTAAACCAAAGAGCAATGAAACTAAAACTGAAGCCAAACCTACCACCACACCGTATGTGAAAAGTCAGGGGCCTTTTACATCACAGTATAAGCCGAAACCAAAATTTATGTGTTTTAGTTGCCACCAGGAGGGTCATAAGGCAAATGAGTGCCCTAGTCGACCTCCTCCGGCAGCCGTGTCTTTTGCTCACGGCATTGGAGTGTTCAAGAGGACATCGGAGTTTGTTAGAGGCATTTCTTCCGAGGTAAATACACTGCCAGTGCAGAAGGATCCGGAAGGCTTATTCCCTGTCCGTGATGCCTTTAGTGACCACAGGGGACTCGGTTGTGTGGAGTGGGGGGGTAGAAGACATGAGGTGAGAATTTTGCGTGACACTGGGGCATCGCAAACACTGTTGAGAAATTTCACTGGTAAACCTGTCAATACGGCGCGGGTGGTTGTGGTTCAGGGAGTTAATGCGACAAGGTCATACCCGCTTGTAAGAATGAAGGTGGAAGTTGATGGTGTGACTCGTGACCTGGATGTAGGAATTGTGGAGAAGTTACCTGTTGGGGGCGTCGACCTCCTTCTTGGCAACGACTTTGCGGGGCCTACTTCTGAGGCTCCACCCTTAGTCGTTGTCGAGAAGCCGGCCGACGTGAGTAGGGAGGAGCAGGAGTGGGTTGGGAAGTGTCCGGGGCAGCCTATGGAGTGTGTTGTCACCGGAGATTCTGCATCCAGGGAGTCACATTCTGGTCAACAATCTTTAGATCAGCGGAGGAAGGGTACCGAGAAGGGGTTGAAAGTTTAGTGTCAACGGACCTTCTCGGGGACTCGGTATTAGGACCACATTTCGAGTCTGGAGAAGACCCAGTAACTGTTCCTGAAGGGGCAGAGGATGGGCTTAAAAAGACGAAAGAGTTGAAGGAGGACAGTGATGCACAGTCGGGAGATGTAGCAACAAGGTACCCTGACGCGTACCCTATGAGAAATGGGTCGGCGAAGACGGTGGTCCGAAGCTTGCTAGTGTATTTTTCCCGGTATGGTTACCCGCAGGGGCTTCAGTCAGTCCGGGGACCCAACTTCACTTCTAGCCTCTTTGTACAAGCAATTCCGCAGCATGGGATTGTTGGGGTTGTGTCATCTGCATATCATCCGGAGAGCCAGGGTGTGTTAGAGCGATGGCACTCAGCCTTGAAATCTGTGCTTCGTTGTTGTTGCTATGAGAGTGGGAGGCATTGGGATCTTTGCCTGCCATGTGTTTTGTTTGCTGTGTGGGAGGTACCTGGGGAGAGTTTGGGATTCAGCCCTAATGAGCTCGTCTTTGGACACCGTGTCAGAGGGCCTCTCCATATGGTTGAAGAAGTATGGGAGTCACATTCTGGTCAACAGTCTTTAGATCAGCGGAGGAAGGATACCGAGAAGGGGTTGGAAGTTGATGTGGTTGAGAGTTCAGTATCAGCGGACATTCTCGGGGACTCATTATTAGGACCAATTTTCGAGTCTAGAGAAGACCCATTAACTGTTCCTGAGAAGGCAGTGGATGGGCTTAAAAAGACGATGAGACAGCAACGGTACGCAGAGAGAGAGCAACGGGCGGCCAAATTTAGTGTAGGAGGGGGGCATGAGTTGTTTCGCAAACACTTGGATAGGCTTGCTCCTTCGGACATTCGTAAGTTGCAATTGGAAGACCCGGAGGTTCTTGAATGTGGTACCGGTGCTGTCGAGTTGGAGGAGGACAGTGATGCACAGTCGGGAGATTTTTTTTTCATAGATGGCATATTATACCGGCGATTCCAAGATCCGCAGAGGAATTGGGAGGGGGGGTCAGGAGAGGTAGACCAGCTGGTCGTGCCGAGAGTTTGCAGGGAAAGCCTACTTAGGTTGGCCCATGATGTACCACTGGCGGGACATCTGGGTGTCCGTAAGACGGTTGCAGCCTTGGGGAAATTATTTTGGTGGCCTGGTCTGAGAGCACAAGTTGTGTCATGGGTGGCAATGTGTGATGTGTGTCAGAAGGTTGGCAAACCGAATCAGAGCATTCCTAAGGCGCCGTTACACCCCATTCCTGTCAGTGGGCCTCCCTTTAGTAAGGTTATAGTGGATATGGTTGGCCCCCTTCCCCCTACAAGTGCCGGAAACAAGTTTCTCCTGACCATCATGGATGTAGCAACAAGGTACCCTGACGCTTACCCTATGAGAAATGGGTCAGCGAAGACGGTGGTCCGAAACTTGCTAGTGTATTTTTCCCGGTTTGGTTACCCGCATGAGATTCAGTCAGACCAAGGATCCAACTTCACTTCTAACCTCTTTGTTCAAACTATGCAGCAGCATGGGATTGTTACGGTTGTGTCATCTGCGTATCATCCGGAGAGCCAGGGTGTGTTAGAGCGATGGCACTCAACCTTAAAATCTATGCTTCGTTGTTATTGCTTTGAGAATGGGAAAGATTGGGATCTTGGCCTGCCATATGTTTTGTTTGCTGCACGGGAGGTACCTGGGGAAAGTTTGGGATTCAGCCCTAATGAGCTCGTCTTTGGACACCGTGTCAGAGGGCTCCATATGGTTAAAGAAATATGGGAGGGTGCAGAAAAACCTTGTTCTATGCTCAAGTATGTCCTCGACAGTCGGGAACGGATGTTGCGCAGTCTGGAGTTGGCTGGCCGTAATTTGACTAGCTCTCAGGCCCTCATGAAGGACAGGTACGACCTCAAGGTTAAACTCAGGGAGTTTCACGTGGGACAGGAGGTGTTGATTCTACTGCCCCTTGTAGGTCACCCCTTATCCGCGAAGTACACTGGTCCTTATAGGGTGGTTGAGAAGCTATCGGACCTGGATTACTTGGTAGCCACTCCAGACAGACGTAAGCGCAATCAGTTATGTCACGTTAATCTTATGAAGGAGTATGTGAGGCACCCCCCTGAGCCTCTCACTGTGCCTGTGATGACGTTTAGCAGTCAAGGTGGAGAAGGAGAACGGGACAGTCAAGCTCAGGTGGAGGATAACTGGGATCATCATGTCTCTGCGAACCAGTGGGCGGGGAACACGAACCAGGCGGCTCAGGAAGCGTTGCAACACTTACCTGAGCATCAGCGGGTGGCTGTGGAGCGCCTGTTCGGTTCATACCCCTCTGTTTTCGCGGAGCACCCAGGTCTCACTACCCTAGAGGTGCACGACGTGGATGTAGGAGACCACCCCCCTTTCAAGTCAGTTCCCTATAGGGTGCCCCCTATTAAACTGCCGGCCCTCCGGGCGGAGTTGGAGTATATGTTAACAAGGGGGCTGATTGAGAAGGGGGTGGTGAAGTGGACATCTCCCGTCACGCTGCAACCAAAACCGGATGGTAAGGTGCGATTCTGTGTAGACTACAGACGGTTAAATGGTTTGACGCCCACCAACCCATACCCTCTTCCTCGGGTCGACGACTGTGTGGACAAGATAGGCAATGCAAAGTACCTAACCAAGGTGGACTTGGTTAAGGGATACTGGCAGGTGCCCTTGTCCGAACGAGCGAAAGAGTTATGTGGTTTTGTGGTGGATGGTGCTACCTACCGCTGTAACGTTATGCCTTATGGCCTAAAGAACGCACCCGCTACCTTTCAGAGTTTGATGAATGATATAACGGCAGACATTCCTAATTGCACAGTATACCTCGACGATGTTATTATCTATGACAACAGCTTTACGAGTCATTGTGAGCACGTAGAACTCCTGTTCAAGAGGCTTAGTGAGGCTGGCTTGGTGGTCAACCTGGCAAAGTGTGATTTCGTGCGGGCGTCCGTGCAGTATCTTGGGTTCATGGTGGGGTTGGGACAGGTGTGCCTCCCACAGAACAAGATAGCTGCGATTGATCACTTTCCCCGGCCGGCCACCAAGAAGCAGATCATGAGGTTCTTAGGTATGATCGGATACTACAGACGCTTCATTAAGGGGTACTCTACCGTGCTAGCACCTCTGACAGATCTTTTAGCGAAGGATAAGAAATTCAAATGGGCGCCTGAGTGTGAGAAGGCGTTTAGCGTAGTAAAACACCTGTTGTGCACTCACCCGATCCTCAGGGCCCCTGACTTTAGCCTACCTTTCCAACTAGCAACAGATGCTAGTGGTGTGGGGGCTGGTGCCGTCCTTATGCAAAAGGACGATGATGGGCTGGAACATCCTGTTAGTTTCTACTCGAAGAAGTTCAATTCAGCCCAAAAGAACTACTCTGTTGTCGAGAAAGAGCTGCTGGCAATTGTACTTGCACTGAGGCATTTCGAGGTCTATGTTCCAGCCTATGGTCCAGTCGTTGTAATTTACACAGATCATCACCCTCTCAAGTTTTTGAACCAGTTTCACAATCGGAATATGAGGCTGACCAGGTGGTCGCTAATGTTACAGGAATATAACCTGGACATACGCCATATTGCCGGTTGTGACAACGTGATTGCAGATTGTCTTTCGAGGGTAGATGATCCTGGGTAGATTGACACACGGGTAGCCTCCTGCTTTAGTTTGAATAGTATTTTGCGCTTGGTGCTTGTTGGCTCGCGGTTGTAGCCCAGCGTATTGGGTCGTAAAACAGGAGTTGAGCCTTTGGTATAGAAGAAAAAACTAGGCTTGCCCCTATAGTGCAGCCGAAATAAACAAATTATAAACATAAAAATCAAATAAAAACTCTTTCTTTGATAGTTGATAGTTGAATTTTTTTAGTATGTTATAGCAGTAATTCTGAGTTGCACTCCTCTCAGAATGCTGGGCTAGAGAAGCTCGCTCTTGAGGAGCATAACTACATATGATTTGACCTATGGTGTTGGGGAGGGTTATAATTTTGATTTTTTTTTTGTTGAAGAACTGTGCCAGATATTTTATTGCCGCTGGGTGATGGGAAGTGGAGATATAGCATGGGTTCTAACCATCAGATTTTTGTGAGCCTTGGGGCCTCTGAGAAAAATCTTGGGGGGGGGGTGACGTTGACCACTCCGTTAGAACCGCATGGCTTGTCCTACAGTGACTCACTAGGATCGCCAGGGCAGTGGATGGGGCTACAGTTTATGTATTAGAGTGTGCTTTATTTCATATGAAAGCTCGTGTCATGGGCAGTCCAGAAAGGCTCTTTGTTTTCACCCATGTCAATGCTTTATATATTTAATTGTAAAGTATATTTTATCATTAACTAGTAATGATAGGATCTGGGAGAGAGAGAGGGAGTAGAACAGAGTGAGAGGGGGCGCGCAGTGTTTTTTGTCCCGCTCGATGACGTCACGGCTGGCTGCCTCGCGGGGGTTGGTGGAGAGAGGCCCTTACCATGCTGTAAGCTTTGCTAGTGGTTAGATGACTTGTAACCGCTGTTTTCCCACGCGGCTCGAGCTAGTGCGAGTATATATATACAGTTCCTCGCCACTCTCTCCCTCAGATCTGGTTTCTAGAACGCACCCATATTTTTCCCTTGCTACCTGTCACCTGCTCTGCACCTGAGAATCTTTTCCTCTGCCTATCTCTCTCATTTTCCATATCTTTCACCACCTTTTATTAATATTATACCCCCTCTGGTTAACTCTGCAAAATCAGCTTCATGCTGGCCAGTTGTATTGTGCGTTAAGGTCTGATATAACCCATGTATGTTAGTTGTTAAGATAAGTGGATCACGAAGCATTGGTTGGCTTTCATATTGCCGCTTCCTTTAATTATTAGTGTTCTGCTGGATTAGATAATGCTAGACTAGGAGTCTGATATTATAAGGTATTGTTTCCTATGAGTGCTGGCTTCAGTTAAAAGCTGCACGACATACCTGAGAACTGGAGTTGATTGAGTAAATTCTAGTCTGTGTGCCATTGAGAGTAGAGCATGCACGAATGAGGGTTTTTTGCCTATACCATTCTGCACTGTTCTAAGCTCGTTGCTTGTCTTTGAGGTACGCCAGGAGAACGCTTAATACTTCGGTATTAAGGTTTCTCAAGAGAGCTACCCTTCCCTATAACGTAATATTTGACGCACAGACTTGAGATTTGCACTAGGCTATGCGGCATGCCATGCGCACCAGTATCTCGTATCATTGACTCTAGCTAGACTTTATCAGTCACAGTAGACATTAAGTATATTAAACCAATTACTCTTTTTATGCATACCCATTTATCATTACACAAGCATTTCGCAGCCTAGTTTGATGTATTGAGACACAAACGACTTAGGCTCTTTTTGTTGATAGGAATACTGCATTGTCGTGGCGATTATTATTATTGTTGTAGTGTTTAGGATATTCTTGGCTCTGACTGCATTATATATTCTGCCTTTTTGTGTGCATAGCCTGCACGAGCATTGTTCCGCTGCCTGCCTTTTTGGGTTCCATTTCCGATACGAGCATCTTTATAGCATCTAACATTTAAAGAAGATTCCTTGTTAGTGTTGAAGGACTTTAGTGCACTTTCTTTCATGCAGGAGTGCCTGACATTTATTGATTAAAGTAACGTAAGCTGTAACTTCTCTTACCACCTTACTTTGCATACCATAACCAAGCACCTTCGGTTATAGGTAGTAATAGGCTGTTTTCACATAACATTAAGCCTAGAGTAGACGCACATTTATTGAGAGTTTGATAGCCTATTATTGCATATAGAACTCTGTAGAGTATTTGTGTTCTTTGTTCACTGGGAATATACTTCAGAGGTTGGAGCTAGCGCTTTCCGTTGTAACATTTATGCCATTACTAGTCCAATGAATAAGAGCCCTGATATATTTGAACCCCAGTCGCAACAAGTTTATCATATGTGGCAAGGCCAACACCCTAAATCGCGAAACTAATTAAAGTTTGATAGGCTAGGTTATATTTTAATTCAAGAAGTTAGGCCAACATGATGCTAAATTTATAAGTTTAGGCTTCATTATTGGGAATACACATTTAGGTTAGGCTAACTTACTCGACACCAAAACACAAATCCTTTAATGAAAATTAAACTTAGGTTACGATAACGTAGAAATACTCAATTTAGGTTAGGCCAATTTAATGACAAATTTAAATGTTAAGAAAATATTTATGCCAACCCTAAAGATAACATTTTAAATTTAAATGTTGAATAGGTACTGCTAACCTACAGTAATTAGTGATACTTTAGAATGCGAGTGTTGGGCGAACCTACATATTCATTACAGAAAAAGTTCGAACCACCAGAGCTGTTGCTTTGGCACCTAATAATAAGCAAGCCGAATCCACAAATCCTCAGGGTATTGAGCCCTCTTGGTTAAAAATGCATGGGACATGTTAGTGTGGATATTAGAGGGTACCAATTAAATGCGTGGCACTCTCATGGTCGCCTGACCGACAACACAATAACACAATTGACGCGCCGCTGACACACAACAACACAACCATGCCTCCAACATAGCCTAGCCTACAACACAATAACCGCGCCGCAGTCATACCACAATAAACCTAGATTTGTTTTTTGTTTTTATATATTCCAACTACTCCCTCTCGGGCATAGGCTGAAGCCTGTACATGCCACCGCTCAACACGGTGAAGCCTGTGAGGTCTCGTTCCAGTCTGGGGAGTGAGACATGTGAAGCATCCATTCATGGCTCGAAGCAGCTCCATCTCTGAAGGGGCTGGTTGCTTCGTTCAAGTGCTTCACTGTCTCACCCTCCAGACTCAGACCCTCACTCTCAGAATCTATCTATTTCCTGACGCCTTGATCCCCGAAGGGGTGGCCACGAACGAACCGACCCCATGCACCTCTGTCCCCAGTCAGTCGACGCCCCTCCCCCCAACCAACACCGCCTTCGTTCATATACTTCCTCATTCCATCCTTCCACCTCTCCTTCGGTCTACCTCTCCCTCTCTGTCCCTCCACCTCGCTCTCGTACACCCTCTTAGTCATTCTCTCGCTTTCCATACGTTCCATATGGCTGAACCATCTCAAGTTGTTCCTTTTCATACTTTCTAGCACATCTACCTCCACACCACACCTCCTTCTTACTTCTTCATTAGTCTGTCTATCCCTCCATGTAACTCCGCACGCACTTCTTAAGTAATTCATTTCCACCGCTCTCACTCTTGGTCTGAGTCTCTCAACCAACGTCCATGCTTCGCTTCCGTAAGTCAGTGTCGGGATTACCACACTGTCATGCAAGGACTTCTTCACTTCCATACTGACCACCCTATTTCTTGTTACTGCTTTCAGTGTTCCTACAACCCTCTTCCCCTGTTGTACCCTCTCCCGCACTTCTTCATCCATAGTCCCATCTTTACTCAACACACTGCCCAGATACTTAAAAGAGTTGACGATCTCCATAGCCTGACCGTTCAGCTTCACCTCACACTCTGTGACTTCACCCCTTTCGAAGACCATAACCTTGCTCTTCCCCATATTTACCTTCAAATTCCGTTTTTCGCACACTGTTCCAAACTCATTTACCAGATCCTGCAACTCCCATTCATTATCACTCATCAGAACTGTATCATCTGCAAACAGCAGTATAGGTAGCTTCCACTCATTTCCCTCCCTTTTCAGCGATACACCAACATCCACTGCTCTTGATAGTATTTCTTTCATGACTCCATCCATATATACAGTAAACAACCACGGGGACATCACACACCCTTGTTTCAAACCAACATTCAGGTCAAAGAACTCGCTCTGCTCACTCTCCACACGTACTGCCACCTTTGCATCCTCATA
Source organism: Paralithodes platypus (assembly GCA_032716605.1). Taxonomy (NCBI): domain Eukaryota; kingdom Metazoa; phylum Arthropoda; class Malacostraca; order Decapoda; family Lithodidae; genus Paralithodes; species Paralithodes platypus. The sequence goes on along the minus strand of CM064502.1, from coordinate 40,849,558 downwards.
CATGCTCTTCACTGCTTTCAGCAACTTCCCATCTACTCAGTATAACCGAGATGATTATAATTAAAAGTTTTCGTTCGAAGGACCATTTATTATGTGGTTTTTCTTGAAGTAAGTAGACTGTACAGTTATACCAAACCACACAATAGTATATTTACCTTGTTGCGGGATCGTAGGCGACGGGTAGGGTTATTGAGGAGTGGAACAAGGTAACTTCTTGGTGGTGGAGTTGTGTGATGACAAGTGATGATCAGAGAGGAAATTAGTTTAGTTAAGGATATAAGGGGGCCTCAATACTTAAATTATAATTAGGAGGATAATAGATGATAGGGAAATTGATGGGAATCTACGTTGAGGTTAGTTCTATCGTGTTAATGGAATGAGATGAGAACAAGACAAATAGTGCTGTCAGCGGTGGTGGTCGGAGAGCAAGTGAGGTCCCAGACAAAATTTGTGGGACCCTTGCCTCTACGCGCGCGTGCGGAAACAGGTCGGGAGAAGTTTTCCCTACCCAGAATTTATTACCCAAGTTTATAGGAATGATATATTACTACTTAATATCTAATACAGAACATAATTCGGTTATTTTAAACGACACTACTGCAGCGTTATGAGAAACAATGTATTAGGTAAAATAGGCACCAATAGATTTGCCATATTTTTCTGTATATAGTCCGCATGGAGGATTTTCGTTATCAACAAACTGAAAAAATACCCACTTCACATACAAATACACCAAAAATCTAAGTTAAAGATGTCAAACAGCGGGGGTGTGGGGGCGGCAGCCCCCACCCATAATACTAGTATAGGTTAGGTAAGGTTGTTAGGATAGGCTAATGTCCTTTCAAAGGGGTATAGTAAACACTACGATAGCCTATACCCAGTCAGAGGTACGTCCTGCGGTAGTCTCCTTGAATGCTACCCATAATTCAATATTCTTCTCATTTATACTAAATCATATTATTATGATTCTTATTCCTACAAATTTATTACTTATTATTTAAGATTACACTTAAATTTAGACTGTCCAATACTTATGGAAATAAAAGTATGGACAGAAGTACTATATATAATAATTACCTTTATTAAGTACAAGTGTAATACCTCGATTGAAGGGAGCAAGTTATCGAAGCACAGTCTTAATAGTGAAGTTAAATTGAAGAGCATCGCTTGTGCGTCTCATATCTATATATACCAATATCTACTATTTGTATGCAATATCCATGTGTGAATATAATAATATGAATGCATGTTTTGTTATAATTATCCTCTATTACTTTCTGTGCATGTGTTGAAACGATTTCGGATCCTCCAGTCAAGTAGAACCTACCTAATCAATCCAATCAACCCCAGTAAAAACCTGGCATAACTGTCCCCATCCCTTAACACAGAGTTAAAAGAAGCCATACAAGGAACAACGTTTTCATTGATGATTAAGGAGTCCACAGATGCATCAATGGACAAGCTTCTTGCCAATTGTGTTCGGTATATTTATGAAAAGCGTGGGGAAAATCTGACTTAATTCTTGGGGCTATACCCAGTTGTACAAGCCACAGGTGAAGTCCTTGTCAAAGCTATCAAGGACAGTCTGTCAGAATATGAGATGTCTCTCTCAGACTGTATTGGAAGAGATTAGGATATTCGGCATACATAAGAGAGAAGGAGTGTAGAGGGAGGAATATCATAGGAATCATACAAGGTGCATGGACTTAATAGCGAATGTTTGAGTGAAGAGTTCAGCTTTGTCAGAGGAAGAAGTAACGGTGGTACCATCGGAATGGAAAAGAAAAGGGAAAAACGAGGAAGCAATATTGTTGAAGAGATTTTTTACTAGACGCCAGAAAGCTTGAGTTGGAAAGTTCAGAGCATTTGTTATTGATAAAAAAGTGTTTGTCGAGTCGAAGAACAGATTTGGCTTGATTCCGGGCAGAAACATATAGTGAACAAGATTATTAAGTTTGAAGGTGACAGTAGGCTACTGTTTGAATGCTTCCTCATTATTGCAGATAGGTACAACAAGTGTGAGTAAACCAAGATTTTTGTGTTGCATTAGACGGAGAGAAAAAGGAACCATAAATAATTCCATGGGAAATCAAAGAAAATCTTCCAAAGAGGCTCCCAGTCGGTAGCGAAAAAGTGCCGCAATCGCCGCCGGCTGGAAGGATCAGACGGCCGTATTGGAAAGATAAGACAGGTAGCAGAGTTAAGGTTATGATTGGAGGAGCCCAATGGAGAGAGGTTTACAGTGTAAGCAGAATGATTAGAGGATTACATATGTCAAGGATGTTGGGGCAAGGTGGTCAGGAATACGAGTAGGGTGGTAGACTAACTGCTCGAAGGTCGTGTAGGATACAAAAGATGTAAGCTTGCTTCATGGTTAGCGATAAAAATTAAGTGATATATATTATATCCTTTAAAATTTTATTTAATCACTAATCCTCTTCCACATACGCTCATTCTTGCTCTCTCCTCTAAGTGGTGTCTAGCCCCGCACCCTCAGCTAGCTTCAACATCTCCATCAAGTCCCAGGCTCCCATAAGACACTACATATCGGATACCTAAATGAGAAAGCAAACTATTCGATGAATGGCACTCAGCTTAAGAATGTAAACAGAGAGACTTATCTGGGAGTAACAATATCGAGTAACCTAAAACCGAGTCAACAATGTTCAGAAGTTGTTAAAAAGGCAAACAAAATAATTGGCTTTATAGGCAGGTCATTTGAGCATAAATCCAAAGAAGTTATCCTAACTCTTTACAATTCCTTAGTCCGCCCTCTTCTGGAATACTGCATTCAATCATGGTGCCCTTATTACCAAAAAGATATAGACAAGCTAGAACGAGTTCAACGTAGAGTTACCAAAATGATACCAAGCCTAAAGAACAAACCATACGAGGAGCGTCTTAGATAATTAAATATATTTCCTTTAACCCAGCGCAAATTAAGAGGTGACTTAATTCAAGTGTTCAAAATCATCAAAGGCATCGACGATATGAACTGTAGTAAGTACTTGACTATCGACCAATCTAATTACACGCGGGGAAACGGTTGCAAAATTATTGGTCAATCTTTTAACTCACACGAATCTAAGAATTTCTTCTTCAATCGAGTTGTCAACTTGTGGAATGGGTTTCCCCGAGATGTTATAGACTGCAGCACCGTTGATTAATTTAAACCTCGCCTAGACAAATATCTCACATCAAACCCGTGACTGACTGCGTTTGTAATTGAATAACTTTATTTTATCCCCCCCTCAGTTACTAACCCATCAGTCCCCTACTAACTTCCTAATCCTGTCACGGACATTAGTTCCAGGGAAGTAGTTCCCTTTCCAATGTTCCCTTACCCACTCTAAACCACTGTTTGGACACTTGATCCTCAGTGTTTTGGAGGACAAGCAGCCTAGAAGGGTCACTAGACCTGGTGTTGCTTGATTTACTTTGTACTATTCTCTGATATTAATGGGTGTTTCCAGCGCGGGATTTACATAAGTAATTGACGTTCTGACCTGCGCCTGGCTTGCCCTGTCAGTTCTTGTAGAGTCAGCTTCAACATTAAATTTACAAGTTGATTGCCAATTTATCAAAATAAGCCTATTATTGGTGCTCATTGGTAGTGTGATATCTATGAATTCGTCATTTGATAACCTAAGTAAATGTTACTTTGTCTTTTTACAAGTTATCACGGTAACATATTTTGCAATAGTTAACCCTTACAGTACCGACGACGTCTTATGGTTTATATTTCTGCTGCATTTAGGTGATTTGATGAAGCTTAGGACGGATATGTGGTAACTAAAAGGATTAATTGAGATAGTCTGTAATTTTGTAACGGGTAGGCATCCTTCTTAAGCTGAATAAAACCGTCTAAAAGTTGCCAGACTATAATTAATTTTTTTTTGCCGGCACTGAAGGGGTTAACTCATTGGTTTTCACAACTTTGTTCGGGTGTTATTCCGGGGTACCAAGAAACGGATGATTAGTCTTCACATACCATATACCTCTTTTGTCCTAGCAGTAAATAGAAACTTTCAATAAGTGAACATTTGTGACGTCTGGTTTGGAAGGCAATCTATGGTAGCTTGTATGATATACTGTAGCACCTGTACACTAATTGTACACTAGGTAATTCACGCCCACACGAGCTCCGAAGGGCAATGTTACAGAGAGGAGCGTCGCGGCAACTAGCGTCCCAAATAGTATCCGTATGGTATCCAAAACTAATTGATTTGGTAAAATTGAACCCATTCTGTACCAGGTTGTCGTTCCAGACCAGACCAGACCAGATGGCTGGAGTAAAGTAGGAAAGAAGAGCAAACAGAGGAAGAACAAGCAGATAAGTGAGAAGTACAGCAATAATAATGAGGACAAACGTGGCGAAAGGGAGAAAAAACTAAACATTACATGACAAAACCAATAACTTTAGATATTAATACATACATGCATATACACACACATGCATGGATATGTACATAAGTTTACACTTTTACACATACATACAGTATGCTGTATAGTTATGCACATATTATTATATACATATGCAACCATACACATGTGAACACAAATTCACATAACAGCAAGCATACAATCATGATAAAGGGATGCATTGTCATTATTTAGTATGACGAAGTATACTTTATGTTTATGTGCCTTAATTGGATACACGTTTACAATAATTGGTCCATCCGATAATACCACCTAAAGGCATCTCTCTCATTTAACGAAGCAATATTGTGCGCTACCATAAACATAAGCCTAATAGTTAATATTATCATTAATATTAACAAAAACTCTCTCCTTCGCGAGTCACAAGTTGCGCAAAAACAAATAAAATAGAAAGGTTATCCCTGCACCGAACTAAAAGTTAAATCATTGAGCCACTTGTGAGACTGTCCTGAAGTTTATGGAGAGACACGCCAGACGAGAGTCACAGTAGCAGCCAGTATATTTGTCACAAGGAACAGGCTCATAAAACAAGAGGAGTTTGTTAGCTGTTGTTTACAAGGAACTTTGTACACTTAGTAAATAGGTTTCCATTGGCTATGTTTTGTATTTTCTTAAGTTACTTTACACCAGAACATCAATATTCCATGTGCAATAAGTAATAATTTGGTAGCATATATATATTCTAGGAATATATTCTAGGAATAATCCAAAGAATCACTCTTCACTCTATGTATATTTAATATGTATCTGTCCATTTAGCTATTTATCTGTTGACAGTGATGAAGGATACGTCCTTGAGCAAGGCTAATCACACTCATTCATCTCTCGGTGTGATAATCGCCGACCTACTTACTCATCAAACCATATCAATACCAATGGTGATCACTGTCGCTCGTTTATCACTTTGGGAATGTCTGCTGGAGCATGGTATAAACCTTTACCAGTTATATTAATATTTACAGTTGGTTATATATATATACAGTATATAATAATACTTATAATAATTATAATAATAAAGATAATAATAACAATACAAATAATAATAATAATAATATTAATAAACGGAGATCATGTTAACTTCGTAATATGTTATCCACATATCAGTGAACTGATGTTAATTTTTTTAAATCACTTATTTGATAGTATCGACAAGGGGTATACAAAATATTCGTTTCAGCGCTTATTTACTACATCCACAAGTTAGCAAAGTAAATATACAAAATCACATGGCAATTAAGAATGACCATAGACACATTTTACTTAATGGTAACCATACCTATCAAGCACATGGTGCTGTTTTGCACGCAATTCAGTTTATATTATTACTCATAAAAGTTTATTTGTATTGCAACTTAAATAATACCAGTAGCTTCTACTACCTATTATGCGTTTCATGGGGTATTTTTAAAGGCAATGTACTGTATATAACGGATGTAAAGATATATATAATTAAAACAAAACAATTACAGTACGAACAAAGTAGCCTAACGCTTGACTACACAACAGCATAAATAGGCATCGTTGACAATTTCTACCATGTGGGTAACCGATTTCTGTGCCACCCAGGACAGTATATACGCTGAAATCACAAGACCAAGATCAGGTGTGAGCTTTCACCTTGCTCATCATGTTGTAACTAACCTTATTGTGTTCAAACAGTCGCTCGAAGAGTGTTACCAGTTAGTCTGGAATGGTTTGGGGCCAGCAGAGATGAAAACCTTTATTCATGTCATATCGTAAAACAAATTGACGATCCTCTTTTACATATCTTCAGATGAACAAGACGATACGATACTGTTTGTAGACGTCTTAAGCATGTTTCCAGCTGGTGTAGATATATGGAAGGCTTTCTTAATTAAAGAGTTTGGTGGAAAATACCCCTTGACAGGGAAATAAGGTAGCATAATATTATATCAAAATGTGCTACGGATAACAATTTTGTTATGAGATACTATACTTAAAACCTCTTACAGAGGTAGGCTTACTGTACGTAAGGGAAGTGGGCTACCCCTTAGAGATTGGGGCCATTTGGCGTAAACAAAAAACGTCGACCATCTATGATAAATGTAACAATATGGTTGAATCTATATTATTAAATCAGTTCGTGTGTCTGTTTGTCTGTGCGTTCTTAATAGGCGGCCGCAGTTTTGGACCTGGGGAGCTGAAACTTTGCATGTGGGTGTCAATTGACCTGGGTCAGGTCATAGAGGGGGCGAGGCCACGATCGGAGGTCGTTTCGAGGCCGAAATTGAAAAAAAAAAAAAATGAACAAATGGCCGTTTGGGGCAGAAGGAGGCCTCCAATCAAAAAGGTGTATGGAACGAAAGTTGTTCGCAGCCTCCCAAAATGGGGGTACGGATGAGGTCAGATCCAAAATCGGAGGTCATTTAGTGGCCGAAATCGAGGTCGCCGTTTAATGAGGCACAGGGAGGTCGAGACCGGTGATTATGGTAGTAGTAGTATTGTGATGATTGTGGTAGTAGTGATTGATGATGGTGATTATGGTAGTAGTAGTGGTGGTAGTACCCGGGCAACGCCGGGTACCCCTGTTAGTATATTATACTATAACTACATACCCACTGCATTTCACGGACTTGCAGTGAATAATTCCTTTGTGTCGCCTGAGCCAGAAGGAAGCCAAAATAGCAAAACAGGAAAGCCCTTCTAATAGCCTATAATTATCTTCTAACCACAAACAAAAAATATCAGAATTGCATAGATATCTCTGTTTCAAATGGTCTTCCCCATGCGTATACATCGTAGGTGTCCTCTCTTCCAGAGGATAATATAATTATATAATAATAATATTAATAATAATAATAATACAAATAATAATAATAGTTACAACTAATAGTGTAGCCAAACTTATTATCTAAGTATTCAGAATATTTACTAACAACAACAAAAGTTCGTTCCCACAACAAGCACCTGGGGGTCGATAAATGAAGCATCTGAAAGAAATGCCATTTACACGCACTAAAGGCTTCGTTTTTTCGAACCCCAGGTGATTCGGATTTACAGTGGCAGGTTGGGGGAACGAACTGTTGTCGTCGATAGCAACGAGTATGGATACCCATGAGGGGAAGGCGAGCAAGAATAGTGATACCTTAAAATGGCCAATTTGCCTTTTCAGATGCCTTATTTTCGCACTTTTTTTGTTGTTGTTGAGCTCACGCCGGGCCCATACACTTGATGGCGCTAGTGTCGATCTGCATCGTCTGCATGTCATCAGCTTAGCTATATAATTCGGCTGTGCTTAACTTTTGAGCTTGAAATGCACACACAGGAGTTTGTCTTTCCAAATATATTAGATATCGTAAATGTTTTGATAAATTATGTTGGATGATGACAAAATTAATGCTTATAAATAACAACCGTTGCAGTAAATAGCAACCATTAAATAAGTCTCATTGCAGGAGACGGACTCATGGAGGTAAGGCTAATGTTGGTTGTCAGTTATGTTTTCCATTATCTCGCCTGAGAGAGGTATTAACCCGATAAGTGCAATAGAACTCATAGTATGTGTATAGCGAATGCGATAGGCCTCACAGAAGCAAGACCATGAAAAAACCCTAAAAAACTGCCCCATGAGCTCTAAAAAAAAAAGGAATATGTCATTAGGTGACAATTCCTCTAGTACTTCCTACCACTCATGCATATGTTTATCACGCCCCCCTCCCCCTCAATTATCGCCTATTTTTCCTCTTATGTTCATTTATTGGTCATTTTTCGCGCGAATTGTTCTCCCGCTGTTACGTAGCACAAGGGAGTTACACAAGAGACCTTATATAACTCGCCTCAGTATAACTAGAGAGCTCGAGAAGGGAGGATATATTTCTCACCGCCTCCCGCCTGAGGATACTACCGGGCGGCGAACATTTACATTTGTTACCACCCAAATGTTTCCCCACTTATTTTATTACTCTACAAGGTTCATATGTTCATCATATTAATTAAATAAGTGCTCATGGAAAATAAATTATGCTTCATATGGTAGATATAACGAATTATGTCCGAATATTGGGTAATAAATTCGTATATAACTAAGTTTGTCACAGGCCATAGGCGCGCTCCCTAGGTTAATACTGGTCCTTATGTCCCAACGAAAACCAAGGCCCTCTCTTGGATTTATATATGAAGAAACCAAAGACCCTATAATATTAGTTTCCCATAAATAAGTGAAAGGTAGATAGTATTTTGGTGAAGGTAGGTAATGTAAACATTAGGTTAATTGTGAAATACTCAGACATAGCGACGTATGTTATCTGACAGTTTTCAGTAATATTTCTGATATATCACTGCTCTGTATTAAGATTATCCATGTTTACCTAATACTCTTTCGTTTTTAATCCACAGATCGTTATAACTTGTGGATTTGTGCCACAGGGGCATCCAGTATTTAGCTGAGGAGTGTTCATACATTATATTTCCATAGGCCTAATCTAATCTATATAAATAGAAAACTTATGTATTGTGTTATTATCCTTAACCATGTTATAATAGAGCTCCAACATGACACTACTTTTAAAGATGTGTTACACGCAATTTATAGAATAATAATGCAGTCTCTTGTGGGTTGTAAAGTAATAAATAAATATAGATGTGTGCCCACAGCTGTTTAGGGTATGTTTCGTGATTATGTATTCCCATTACACACATTATAAGGAATTATAAAAAAATTGTTGTGGTTCATTTCAATTGGTCCAAGCGAGGAAATGAATCATAGGCTAATTTATTCTCTTAACTGGACCAAATATAAAGATAGCCTAATCACCAAAGCTTTGGTTATTACCTAACCACACTATTGATATAATATAGGTTAATTTAATTAGGTGCATAAATTATAACATTATCACAATGCTCTTATGTAAACCAACTCAATTTCAATATAATATTACTGGTCGTTTTATATGAATATGTTATTTCATTGGTCACTACAATACATACTTTGTAAGTCGAAATTATGTTTTCGCAGTTAATTTTGAATATCCTTATAGTAACATTTCAAATTGATTTCAATGTTTTCACTCCTCTTACAGTCATTTATGAATAAAACAAATCTTTGTAAATGCCATATTCAAATGCGTAGAATCAACCTGAGCAACGTTTGATAATCATATTACTGCGAAAATTTAGTTTCGACCAGACTAGAGGCCTAGTATTGTATATATCATAGTACAGTAATAGACTTAGTAGAGATAATGCAACACTTACGGTCGTAAATATATTCAAATGGAACAAACGATGGTTCTATCATTGTGTTACGTTATAATTATAATGGTGGTGATTCTGACATTTAGTAAAATGCGTAAGGATCGGAGGGTTGCTTAGCCTATAGTAAACTATCAATATTGAATACAGTAGCTGTGTGAAGTATGTAGACAAATCCCCTAGATTTTGTTCAGCAATATTAGTACTGTATCCAAACACTAATGGCATTGCCGCCTCAAATCGATGCCAGACACCGCTCTCTATGGTATAATTTTTGTTAATGGAAGGCATAGGGAGTTTCCTATCTCTCTTCTAATGTTTCTGGTTGATAGTACACAAAATATAATACGCATATATTTTCAATCTAAGTTTAATTTACCAAGTGGAAATTGCCGCTGCCCGGCTTAACCCCTTCACCCCCGATACGTATTTTTTTGTTATCATACTCTGGTTAACATTAGACTATTTTCTTTCGTTTTTAATCTACCTCTGTGGCTGAAATGAGTAAATACAGTCTCCATAAACCCTCTAAATAACAAAGGTCCTTCTTAGACTCCATAAAATCATCTAATTTTAACCAGAATCAAAGGTAAAAAGACGTCATGGTGCTGAAGGGGTAAGGAAGAAATATGTCCCGAAAAACTAGTTCCACTTCACTCCTAATCTTACGTCCATCATTCTGCACGTAATAGAACGGTCAGTGAATGATGATGTTAGGAATGTGTGTGTGTGTGTGGTTTGAAAGTAGGCTTCTGCAATGTTAGTGCTTGTACTTTTAGTTTAGTTTATACTAATTGGGGATTTGAGAACGTAAGAAATTAATAGAATCTTCAGTTCGTTTTTGTTAAATTTTACATTGGCTCTAACCAAACAGATTTATAGGCACACTGACAATAACTACTGTAACTGAAGCTATGAATGCCACCCTAATGAAACAATAACATGTAGGATTTATACCAATTACAGCTGGGTGTTACATTAATATAGGACCTAGTGTTTGCTCATTCCAAGCATAAACGTTCAATAGCATGATCAATTATTTCTTTTGACAATGTTCAATATATATATATATACCGGTATATATAACTCCAGGAATTGTCAAATTTTGCAAATTCCGCGATTTCGTGATACAGTTGACACAGCTTTTTTGCATAATATTATAACAAACTGTATGCTAAATGTTATGCCAGGTTGTAATACAACTTATCTTCGTTATGGTCTTTACTCAAATCCAACTATGGACTTTTAGACTCAATAAATTCTCAACCGGGACACATCGAACACGTTCTTATTCACAATTATGTACTCAATCAGGTTGTAATAAACACAATAAACACGCATAGATAATTATAAACTCTTATTTATTCAATTGGCATGGAAAGAGGTTGATTTGGTTCGCTTAGCTACTATGTGGTACTAGTACGAGATTGGTGATGGGCTGGTCTATCAGAGTGAGATCTGAGCGATCTCTGCCATACCCATAGCTTACTCTGACTGTACCTTTTACTTATATATTTTCTAGATCTTAAGTGACGGCATCTCTTCCGTGGATTGACCTCCCAATCTACCAAGATTGGAAGCCAAAGCGTCACATTTTTCCTTTGCCCCTCAACTTTCTCTTCATAATTGCTGAGGGGCACAGGGCCCTGGGTGGGGCTTTGGTTTCCCGGGAGTTTCCTCACCCTCCCCAGCTCCCCGCCATGGAGTGGCTTCGGTCACTCGGTCACCCAGGCTTTATTGTGGTCGGCAGGGAGGGTTCTGTGGGGGCGCTCGGTTATGGCCTTGGCCTTGCTTGGGGCCTTGGGGCTGTTCGGCCAGGCAGCTTGGGGAACAGCAACAACAACAACAAAACAACTAGTACGAGAACTGGTGTATATAGTGTTACGTATCTTGATCCTCAAGTGGTTAACTTGATGAATCTAGATAGCACAGAGATATATATTAAGGTATCAGTCAGCTGAAGGCAAAACAAAAGTAAAATCTAATAAAATAATTTCCTGTTGTTGCTTCCTTTCCTTTTGGATCTTAGGACTTAGTATCCTTTATTGACTGATACTCTTTAATTATGAAAAATACTGAAACTAATTAAAGTCATGTAGTATTTATAAAGAATTATTATTTAACCGAAGCTTAGTAGGCTATGGTTATGAACCGAATAAGTTATAGCTAAAGAAGGACTATTAATTTTATAAAAAGTCTTGAAAGATAAATATTAAAGTAAGAATATTTCTGTCTCTTACCCTTTTTGAAATGAATAGATAGTTTTCTTCTATGTCCTTTTATTTATATTTAATGTAATTATTCTTGGTTCTTGTCTTACGTTAATAGTATTATATTATTATTATCATCAGGAGTAATATCAAAGTCACATAAACAGTTAGATATATATTTAATTAATAGTTAAATGTATTTCTTAACCACGTAACATTGAGGTTTGATTATGAGTAAATAAAGTTACAGGATCGTTTCATAGATTCGATTCAGGTCTCACTCAAATAATATGAAAAGCAAAATATAATATTTTGAAGCAAAAGAATTTTCTTCAGCTTAGGAAATCACTATAAGTAATATTAACACAGCCATGTTAGTCTAAGGCGATATTACTAATACGAGACAATAGCATCACCGTACGCACCATTAAGCAATGTAAGCTTAATTCAAAGAAAATGAAAGAACTCGTAAGTATTAATATAAAACAATAGTATTACTTTCATCTTAACCCAATTACTTAAAGAGTTGCTTTAGTCCACAAGTTAGTCAACTAAAATAGTTAAGTACATAATAATAGCGTTAACGTTAATTCCCAATCAAATAGTTAAGTACATAAATAGTAGCGTTAACGTTAATTCGCAATCAAATAGTTAAACACATAATAGTAGTGTTCACGTTAATTCCCAATCACATATCTCACTAACCAACATAACATAAGTGTTTACACCGAACACACTTAACACACATTTATATAATCTGACTGACAGTCACAATCCCATTATAATACTTCACCCCGTCTTCCTCCAGCTGCAAGTTCACCTTCCCCAACTCCAAATGAGACTGCTTTGAATGCCCACAACTCGGGTCTTATATACCAAACAATGATGGTGTAGGAACGAATCAGGAGGCGGGGGTTGGTGCCTGCTCCAATCATAGCTCCTCGAGTCGCATAACAGGTGTCTGGTCCACTCACAGCTCCTGGCGTCGATCATACGTCATAGCATCGGTCATCGAGGTAGTTTGCAGGGTCCCATATGACGCACACAGGTGTGAAGGGTAGTTTGCAGGTATGCGGGCGAGCCAGTTTCCCCCACTCGCATGGTTCGCTCGCTAGTCTGCTTCACCGTTGGGGTAGTTTGGCTCCTTCAACTCTAATTCTAACTCTTAAATTAACATACAGGGCTCCGTATGTCAGACCTCCCCCCTAGAAAAGAGTTTAAGGAGTATAGTACATAATATTAAACATAATACATAAATAGATTCACCACCAGATTGGCAACAGCAAGATTATAATGAGGATATAATAAGGATATCACCCAAAGTAGGCAACGTCTCCAGGTACCACATCAGAACATAGCAGGAACGTAGCTGGAGCGTTTATTCGAACTGCAAGGCATTATCTCACAGCTGAAGGCTTGACAGCGCACTACAAAAGCATGATATTTACCTCGCTACAAGGGAGAGCTAATTGCCGAAATCCTCTCATTAAATGAAACTTACTGCTGTATGAGGCCAACCCGGTAAATGCAATCTTTGATCCGTGGCAGTGGGTAGGTATCGTTCTTTGTGACAGCATTGACTTGCCTATAGACCCTACAAAACCTATGGCTCCCGTCTGGCTTTGGCACAAGTATGACCGGACTACTCCACTGGCTTAAGGCCCTTGTGATCAGCTGGTTTGAAAAAATTAAGTCAAGCTCGACCTGCAGTATACTCCTGCGTTGTGGCGAGACACGGTAGGGGGATAGTTTAATGGGAGTTGCATCCCCTACGTCGATGTCGTGCACGGCCAAAGAAGTGAGCCCTGGAGTATCCCGGAACACACTGGGAGACTGAGATAAAACAGAGATTAGTTGGTTCGCTTGATCAGAGGGAAGATGACATAGTTTAGATGGTAATTCCCTCAAAGCCACTGAATTATACTGAAAGTTGGATAGGCTACATGACAAGTCAAAGTCTGCATGGATACCTTTAGGCTCTGGAACAGTCTGTTGCGGGTCAGTAAGAGAACTGAAGACTTTGTCCGCACCAGGCTGCTCACAGGTCCTGACATTCACTGCCACAGTGGGAGAATCTGGAGGAGAGGAATCAGGGGACCTATGGTAGGGCTTCAACATATTTATATGGAATACTTGCGTGGGCTTTCTCCTGTCTGGGGTAGTTACCAGATAATCGGTAATGCTCACCCTCCGAATGATCTTATATGGGCCCCTGAACTTGGCAGATAAAGGTTGGCCAAAAAGGGGGAGCAGGACCAAAACCTCATCACCGGGCTGAAACTCCCTCTCACAGGCTTTTCTGTCATACCATTTCTTCATGGAGCTTTTAGCCACTGTCAAGTTTTGAGCGGCAAACTCACATGAGGATCTCAGCCGGGTTTTGAAATCTGGAACATACTTGAGGAGGTTTTGGTTCCCCTCCTGGCCAACTAGGCTATCCTGCAATAGTTGCAAAGGACCTCTTACCTGGTGACCGAAAACTAGCTCATTAGGGGAAAAATCCAGGGATTCAGTTGGAACCTCACGAGTAGCAAATAAAAGAAAAGGTACCCCCTTATCCCACTCAACTCCGGTCTCTGTACAATACTTACGTAACATTCCCTTTAATGTCTGATGATATCGTTCGAGAACCCCTTGACTCTCTGGGTGGTAGGTGCTAGAATTTACATGCTCGATACCCAACTCCTTCAGGGACTGCTGGAAAATGTTAGAGGTAAAATTAGTTTCTTGATCACTTTGCACCTCATGGGGGAAACCCATTCTGGTGAAGAATTTGAGCAGTTCCTTTATGACAGTTGGAGCAGAGGTTGTCCTTAAGGGTATAGCCTCTGGGTAGCGAGTTGCCATGTCCATGATAGTTAATAAATAAATGTTACCTTGGGAAGTCTTAGGCAATGGGCCTACAATGTCCACTACCACCCGAGTAAAAGGATTCTCGAAAACGGGCAAGGGCACCAGAGGATGTACAGGCACCTTCTGATTGGGTTTTCCTGTCATCTGGCAAGTGTGACACACTCTACAACACTCCACTACATCTGCACGCATTCCTGGCCAGTAAAAGTGGGCTCTGATTCTGTCTAGAGTTTTTCTCACACCTAGGTGTCCTGCCAATGGTATACCATGTGCCATTTCCATGATATCTCTACGACAAGGTTTGGGGACTACTACTTGATGGATGTCCCAAGCCCCGTCATCGATTGGTCTGTGTGGCGGTCTCCATCTTCGCCACAATACTCCTCCTTTGAGGTAGAAACATTCACCACCCTCCTTCTCACATTCCTCTTCACTCACGGACCTGGCAGCTAACTCCTTGCATTCACGATCATCTCTCTTTAGCTCTACCAGGCCACTAGGACAATTTGGAGGGGTTTCATGGTCATCGTTAGGGTCAAGAGGAGCCATAAAGGTGTCGGATAAATCCACCTCAGTCACATCATCAGGCACAGTTGGAGCATCATTCACACTCTCATCATCCCTTTCATCAACTCTTACATTCGGTACATTTCTGTCTGAGGGAACTGCTACTTGAGACATTGAACGTGTGACAGCACACACAGGGAAAACTGTTGGCATCTCCTTTTCGAGCTCACCGGTTAGTGGCTCGTTAACAGGGGAAAGTGACAAAATGGGGTCTGGTCGGACCTTCTCACCTGCTACATCATTCCCCAAAAGGAGTGTTACCCCAGGCACAGGGATATCTTGGGACCTACACAAAGCTATGGTGGCCTCACCCTGTAGTAACTCACATTCAATTTCGCCTTTTACCAAGTATGCATAAAACAGGCCTCCATCACCTCTCATTACAACTGGTTCGCCAGGTGGGCACTCAGTGTAAGGATTCACCATGAGGGTGCTAGTAGAACCTGTGTCTCTCAGAATTTTTACCTCATGCATACAACCATTTAATCTCACGTTGCCAGATGAAATAAAGGGACGGTAACTGTCCTGCACTGATGGTGAAATTATTATTGGCTTAACCCTAGTGGGTTGCACCACACATGCTACTACACCCCTGTCTAGATGATTTACGTTAGCTGCTAGGTACTCCTTCTGTCGGGAGTCCTGCATTAAAGGAACTTTTGGTGCTAGGTACTCCTTCTGTCGGGAGTCCTGCATTACAGGCACATATGGAGTTTGAGATACGGCGGCAACTGTCTGCCCCGATTTCTCGGTTCTCTCCTTGGCCCAGCACTGATAAGCTAGGTGGCCTCTCTTGCCACAAAAAGTACATACTTTAGGGGATACGGGAACGTTCCCTCTTTGAGCATTACTATTAGTTTGGGGCCCACCTCTGTTACCATTGCCCTGAGTCGCATTTTTTGTTGGGGGAACAATTCTATTTTGGCTAGCTGGGGAAGACGTTATAGGCTTGTGACGGGGTCGGTCAGATTTGTGATTGGGATACTTAAAATTACAACTAGAATTATCGTAGGGCTTCTTTCCACGAAATTTGTTGTTGAGCACGTATGTGTCAGCCATGTCAGCGGCGTCAGCAAGACAATCTACCTTTTTCCCCTTTAAATGATAGGATACAGAAGAATCAATTTTCCATAGGAAATTTTCTAACAGGACCAACTCCTTCAGATCGTTGTAGCTTGTGACTTTCTTACTCTTGACCCAATGATTGAAAGTTTTAGTCATGGTCCTGGCAAATACCTTATGGGTTTCTTCTACTTTCTTCTGGTTTTTACGGAAAGATTGCCTGTAAGCCTCAGGCTGCAATTGATAGGTTTTTAGGATAGCTTCTTTGAGATTGTCATAATCCTGCCTAACTTCTGCTACTTCTGACAAATACGTGGCTCGAGCCTGCCCTGTCAAAACAGTTTGTAACATAAAAGGCCATTGATCTCTTGTCCACTTCATACCTCCAGCAACTTCCTCAAACAAAACAAAGAAATCCTGCACATTATCCTCAGTGAAAGGTGGAATGACACTAGTCATAGTCAATCCCAGAGGGGGAGCAATTTCGGGAGCATTTGTATTGACATTTAGTTGAGCCGTACGATATTGATATTCACATTGTTCGGTCGTTGCACTGGCATTTAGTCTGGCTTGTTCGGTCTTTGCTTCGGCATTTATTCTGGCTTCTTCGGTATTTATTCTGGCTAGTTCTAAGTCGGTGTTTGCTTTTATTCTGGCTAGTTCTAATATTTGATCAACGGTCAAACCAGGTGGCAATTGTTCATCAAGTTGGCTAAGTTTACTAGGGATCCCACCAACTGCTCCGTCACCCTCCCCGCCTTCTACAGGGAACAGGTGGGTTTTTATGGTCTGAGCCACCTCTACTTTAGACATGTTTGAGACAGTTAATTGGAGATGTGGGGCAAGCACTTTCAGTTCGGATTTTGACAGACAGTCAATATCAGGGGCTGTGGGTTCTGATTCTATGAAAACTCGAGCATCTTCGTCATTAATTAGTTGAGGCATGATTAATATTTAGTTTTTAAGTAGTGAAACGGTAATGAAACTGAGTGAAACTGTATGAAACGAATCCTGGCAAGGTCGCCACTCTTCTGTTACATATCTTGATCCTCAAGTGGTTAACTTGATGAATCTAGATAGCACAGAGATATATATTAAGGTATCAGTCAGCTGAAGGCAAAACAAAAGTAAAATCTAATAAAATAATGTCCTGTTGTTGCTTCCTTTCCTTTTGGATCTTAGGACTTAGTATCCTTTATTGACTGATACTCTTTAATTATGAAAAATACTGAAACTAATTAAAGTCATGTAGTATTTATAAAGAATTATTATTTAACCGAAGCTTAGTAGGCTATGGTTATGAACCGAATAAGTTATAGCTAAAGAAGGACTATTAATTTTATAAAAAGTCTTGAAAGATAAATATTAAAGTAAGAATATTTCTGTCTCTTACCCTTTTTGAAATGAATAGATAGTTTTCTTCTATGTCCTTTTATTTATATTATTTATATTTATATTTATTACAGCGCAATATATATATTTAATCATATATATATCTGGACCTAATAATGGGAACTTTAAACTTCACTTAGCTATTATAAGTAATAGTAAGTAAATCAATAAATATATTTAGAACACAACAGGTCTCAATATAACATACCAATGCTCATAAAATAATGGATGGTATTACTGTGGAAATATGCAATTATATATAGACATTTTGTACATATACAAAAAATAACCCCTTGATAATAATATCTATGAGAGTTGAGTATCTACCGTGAAGTATTCTAATAAACTCAGACAGGTTTAATGAAATCTTTAGATACGCGTGAAACATTCTGGCTCAACGCGCGAAGATTAGTTTGTGATCGCTCAGGGGGCGTGGGGCGGGAGGCGCCAAAAAGGTATAAAGGCTACCGCACGCAGATAAATATGACCGGGTAGGTCACACAGGTCATCTACTGGACTGAGGTGCGGAAAATAGTTTATGCGGGTAATGCGATGTTGATCTTGAATAAGGGAGGAATACTTTAATTTAAAAAGGAGAAGGGAGCTGAATTGATTTTACAATTAAGTACGTAGTTAGTTTATTGCGAGAAAAATTATATTATGAATATACAATTACTTAACTAGTACAGTATATGTATTAATAATCTCACGGGTCGAGGAATTCAGATTTAATTATTTAGATCTACTGACTCGGAATTATATGTTGAATACAACCTGACCTGAATCAAATTATATTTTGACTACAGGAGATTAAAGAACGCATAAATAAAATAGCGTGTACTAATAGTTATAATAATACTAATAGTATAACATTGGCGTACACGACGAAGTTGCACTTAGATAAAAATACCTGGTAAGGTATGAAGGAGTTCTGAACGAGTTAACAGATTCCTATAAGGAATACAGAACGAATTAGCGTTGTATTCGAGATTGCGAAATACTTAGATAATAGATCTATACAGAGCTAGAATTCCTAGACGAGATGGATCGAAATATCTATTTCATAATAGAATAAGTGAATAAGTTATTCACGAAGAAACAAATTAACGCACAGGATCACAATGCGTAACTTGGATATTTGAATTAATTAGACTCTAATTAAGATTCTAATCAGTAATGATTCTTATACATGAACTAGTCTTCGTTCAAGTAAATATGAAATTGAGCGTAGGTTCTAGGTAAAGGTTGGATTTGAATAGGGAATAGATACACATTATATACTTCAACTTTGACTTGTTACATACATAATAGAATGGACATATACAAGGAAAATCTGTGAGTATTCGGCTAGATGTCAATTAACACGAGTATGTAACATATGCGTATTATGATTTATAAAATAGTAGACACAGGTTAAACTTAGATCTTGGACACAGATCTATTCAATAATTAATATGGTTCTGAAAGATTAATACATAACGCAATAAATATCGATCTTGGGCACAGATCTAAATAAGAATTAGCTCTGGAATAGCTCGCATATTTCACCTTGCCTTCACATCAATAATCACAACGTAAGACTTACACTTAGGGTAGGTTTTGGGAGGGTAGTATTTCGAGTACAAGTCTGGCCGACGTGGATCGTAGATTCGGCTGGCTGGACGTCAACGGGAACTGTCCCTCACGAACAGGAATCCAAGGTCCTGGCATCAGATGGCAACAGCAGGTCCGGCTGTAGTCTCGAGGGGGGAGGGGGAGGCATCTTTTATCTTAATTGTATACCATGTGCTTTTCAGCCGTAATGGTATTATTGCCATAGAAGTGCTTACTTTCTCTATATTTCAGTGAGAATATGTTCGAGTTATTTTGTAGGTTTAACTTATAAGAACTCAATTTTATAAGGATATAGTGAATGGTTGTGATGTGATTTCCGAAGGTAAAACTTAGTCTAAAAATACATGGTGGGTATAGGGTTGTACATAGCTATTTTAATTATTGTATTTAATATCCTCGTTGTGGTCACGAGGTCTAGGTCAGAGATAATAATTGCAACTTTATTGATTCTATAATAATGTGTTCGTTATATTGTAAGTCTGGCTGCTGGTCGAATGAAGGCTGGTGATAGGTCGAGGTGGTTTGAAAGCTTGCTGGTGATTGGTCAGTTCTCCCGTCCTTAGTCTGGGAGACTGACCTAAATTCCTGGTTCTTAGAGAACGGGAATGACCTGAGGTCAGGGGGCACTCCTCTGTTCCGTTCGCCTTTAGAGCATGGGAAACTTGTATATTTTGTCATTCCTATTCACTTGTATGCTACCAATCGTACATGTCTAACTCAACCCCGTTACTTCACTAAGCTATACAAATAGTAACCAAATGGCATAACAATTAGCTATACAAAGTAAACAGATCTAGTAGGATATGAACAAGAGCACGGAGGTGGCAAAACTAAATGAAGTTAACATTGTCGAGACTCGTAAGTAACTCGACAGCTTAGGTTAAGTAAACATACTGGAAGTTCAAATTAGGCACCAGTATTAGGCTAAGTTTATATATCTTTATAAAAGATATGTACTATTTCATATTAAGTTTCTATGGGTTTATAATCCATAAAAATATCGGGGTATCATTATAATCAATCCGGTATATCTTTTTAGTTAGTTAAATGACGCATTGGTGGAATATAACTGTGCATGCGTCATTCTCGGAACTGGCGGGTTCATCGCCACAAACCTCAGACTCGCTTTAGCTACGAACTCATCTTGACCTCCTTCTAGCCCAGGTGTTCTTAAACTAGTGCCTCAATACCCCCAGGGGATATCGAAACCGGTTCTTAGGGGTATCCAAAAAGGCATCCTGGAAAATATTAAATTAATAATTTTGTGCACTGAATGGTGACTATGACTAACTGGCAACTACGAGTAGGGAGTGACTAACTGGCAACTGAATGAGCACAAATAGTGTTGTGTACAATAATGTAATGTGGAAAACAATCTGACAGTGAGGAAATATTTTGTGTAAGAATTATACTTTATTCATTTATTTACTGAAAATTAAAATAAAAGAGTCCATAGAATTAAGCTGTTTGTTCATAGCCGTCCTGTTTTATCTTTTTTACAGGAAATTAAAAGTTAAAATTCGGGAGTAGTAGGCTAATATTGGAGAGGGGGTATCAGGTTGACTTGGAGTTGAACTTTGGGGTATCGGGGCTGAAAAACTTTAAGAACCACTGTTCTAGCCGCTCCAATACAACCACCTGTTTCATGCTAAGTCACTCTAATTCTTAACTCTTAGTGGCCACTATATCTTCTCTCTATTCCTACCACTATCATTGAGCTATCTATCCCTATCAACCAATAAAAGTAAGTTAACTCTTGTGAGTTTATAGGTAAATTTCGCTTTGGTTACTATCGAATTCTCACAATATGGTCCTTCGTAACCTCTGAATTATTTCTTATGCTATCTTTGTCTTTTCTTTCTTCTGCTTTCCTGTTGTCTATTATTTCCTGGATATTCCTTCCTTCTGTTCCCTATTTCCTCTTCCCTGGTGTCCCCTGTAGGCTTGAGAGCTCGTGTTTGTTGTCTGAAACCTAATTTCCGCCGGGTCCCGCTTATTTTGCCCGACCATGTGAGCCGCCGCCATGTATTTCCGACTGGCGCCTTTGGGGAGGACTTTAACCGGGTGGTAACTCGGCCTCTTCATCGCTACCCCAAGCCTATTAGGAAGGTATCTATATTAGGTCATAGCTACATCCGGGAGGTCTATGTGGATAAGCCTGTGTTCCACCCACTTTTTTGAGGTTAGGACGTTTTCCCAAGGGGGTGCTAGGGTGGACAATATCAAGTCCTCTGCAGCCTGGGAGAGCCACGTCCGATACCAACCGGACCTGAACTTCTTAGTCTTGGGAGGAAACGATATCTATCCCGAGACTGATATACGCTCTGTCGCCAACGCCATCCAGGACCTCGCTAAAGAGATTGAATCAATCTCAGGGGCCTGTAAAATAATAGGCCTGGAGGCGAGACCGGCGCCCCACGGTCTGACGGCAGAGCGATACAAAAGTATCAGGAACGGGGTCAATCGCTGGCTAAAGAAAGTACTGCCTTTCACTAAGTCCCACTACCAGTCCATGGAAGTGTGGGACGGAGACTACAGTGAAGACGGCGTACATCTTACATATGATGCCAGCGAAGACCTGTTCAAGAGGGTCGTGGCTTCTGCCCAGGAGCACTTCACAAAGCTGGGAAGATGTTCAGGCTTTAAGGGACCAGTCGGATGAGGAATGGGAGGCGGGTACTTTCTCTAAGGTAGATCTGAGTAATAATTGGTAGATAATAGGCTAGGTATATAATTGCAACAATTAAATTAATGTTAAGTATAATTATAAGGGTTAAATTGAATTTGTTCGGTCTTAACTAAATTTAAAGGGGGTAATTACCACAAACATTTTTGGTACCATTAGATGTTGGGCTAGCCTAGTTTAATATATGTTTACAATTTAAATTGGCTTGTTATACACCTTTTTGGCCTCCCTTCCTTAGTGTACTCTAACAACATTTTACCGCATATTATGTAAGGTTAATTACTTTTATTTTGTGAGTGGCGATAGTGGGCATTCGTTTACTTTTATTATTGCGCTTTGCATCTTATTTCCCTTATTATTGCCTTACACCAACAAAATTTCCGCATTTAATATAAGGTTTACCATTTAAATTTAAGTGTGGAGATATTTATGCATTGTTCGTTGTTCGTTTACTTTTATTATTGCGTTCCGCGTCATATTTCCCGCTTATTGCCCTACCCCGACATCACACGTTTAATTAATTATTACGTTTAACCCGTTGAGACCCAGCGTCGCACGTGTTGCGTCGGCAGTCTTTGATCACCAACTCCCAGCGACGCATCACGTGCGTCCGACATATAAAAAACACTTACGTGGCTCGTAAGGTAGGAAATGGCGGGAGAATAGGAGGGGGAAGTACCGTAGTGTGTGGGGGAGCCGGGCCAGTAGGTGTGAGCGGGCCGAGACAGCCGCGCGGCTGGTGGTGGTGGGCTTAGTGGGGATAGTTTACACCCCTAGTTTACCGCCACTTTGAACCTTCATTACTCCGGTCGTATGGGAGCTAGAGGCTTGAGATTTATGTGAGATACTCCTTAGGATGTATGCCGTACAATGCCATACTCAGTTTTTACCCTAGTGCTCCCGGGCGGGTGGTCATGCGGGGGAGACGAACTATTGAAACCCCCCGCCCCCCAAATGACCGAAATGAGTTTTTTTTTTATTTGTGTGTTCATTTCTCACCATTCTCTTCCATTTTGGCTCAACACATTTTTTTGAAGCTACCCCCCACCGGTTCCCCCCCCCCAAAAAAAAAATGTCAGAGGTGATTTTTTTTTGTTTTTTTTTCATTTCTCATCCTTGTCTTCCATTTTAGCAAACAAAAAAAATAAGGGAAAATGGCTTGGGACTGGGGTGAACAAAATATTATAACTAGCCGGGGCTCAACGGGTTAAGTCGGGTTTCCCTATATCTTGCCTTTATTGGCGTCAGCTAACTTTCTGAGTGCGCTTTACGTCCATATAGGTAAGATATAGTATTATTCTATTCTATTTCCTGTGTATTGCCATCATGTCGTTGACACTGTCCCAGTACAAGCGACGCAAGGGGGGTAGCAAGAGTGGTTTGACTAGGATCACCAAAGATATTGCTACATTTTTAGTTGATGCAGATAATGATGCGATTGAGGCTAAATTGGCTTCGGTATTAACCCCTAAGTGTCGGGGCGCAACATAAGTCGAGTTAAATAAATCTGGACTATGTGGCGGTGCGCGACATAGGTCGTGTGGCAATTTCAGCACGTAATGTTGCTGAGAGAGAGAGACAAGTGGTGGCAGGAGAGTAGCGAGCGTATGACTGCTCCAGACCACCGCGGCGAACCTACTGACACGAATCCCACCTCCTCCCTCCCTCTCTCACTCGCTATATACGGAATTGTATGGGGAATGTGCCGAATTACATGCTTTTTGCACTCGCGTTGCGCGGTTGTTGCAAGAAAACTAGCCATCATAAAAGGATCGTTATGGTGTCATTCGAAAGCTCTGTTTATGTCCTTTCAGGGATAGATACTTGTTTTACGCTCTGGGTCTTATTTAGGAATGAAAATGATCACGTAAACAGCCCTATTTTAGCTAAAAACACCCCGCTGGGCGGTACATATAAATAAACCGCCTAGCCCGCTAAATAAGGGTTAAGACAGCTCAAAGATTTAAATTTATGTCGCCGCGAAATGGAAACGCTCTATGAAGATAACGCTGAGTATTTCGCGGACATAGAAAGACGTAGATTATATAGAGTGTCTTGATAAAGTTATCATCCTCCTCAAAGGTAAGCTAAAACACAAGGACCCAAATCGTGCTGCAGTTAACAAAAAGGCCGGTATAAGATTGCCGAAAATAACCCTTCCTGTGTTTGACAGTGATCCCACTCTATGGTTGGGATTCTGGGATATGTTCCACTGTAGTGTCCACAGCAATGCGGAGCTCAGTGACATCCAAAAAATCACCTACTTAAGAGGTCAACTGAATGACGAGGCAAAACAACTAATTGAAGGTTTCGCAATTGAGGGAGCCAGCTACCAAACAGCGGTTGCCCTTCTACAGAAAACCTATGGGCACAGGGATAGAATTAAGGCGGCACATATAACTAACCTTACTACTTTGAATCCTCCCTCTTACAATGTCGAGGAACTAAAGGGATTCTATGCTAGTTTTGAAAGTACACTGAGGTCATTAGAGACCCTACAAATTAACCTTAATGAAGCTGGTGTTGTAATTATCATGAATAAATTGCCATCCCCACTAAAGGAAACATTAAAGAGAACTTTAGGTGAAGAAGGTCTCGACCTAGAAAGGTTTGTCCAGGCTTACCAGACAGAAGTGTTTAACTAGGAAAGTGTAGCAGAACGGACTACACCACACATACCAGTTGCTTCAGCATCCTTTGCGGTGCAGGAGGCCTCGGTGCGAAGGAAGGGTTGCAAGTTGTGCGAAGGGGCACATGCATGGTTTAAGTGTCTCAAATTCAAAACCAGTGCTCAGAAAGTAAAACGCGCAAAACAACTCAACCTTTGCACCGGGTGCTTATCTTCAACCCACGGGAGCAATGGCTGTGTGTACCCTGACATCCGCAGCTGCAAGTTCTGTCAAAACAGACACTACCATATCCTCTGTCAGTCCAGATCTCATTGGGACGGTGCAAAGAAGGAGCAAAAACCTCTACAGGTAACAAAGACCAAGACGCAAACTACCACAATGTCTATGTCGTCAAAGAAGACTAGTATTATCCTCCCAACTGTTATGCTGCCAACAGTTAAGGAATCAAGAGGAACAGTCAAGATGAAAACACTGCTGGATCAGTGCTCACAGCGCACCTTCATTTTAAATTCCGCTCTAGACTCGATCCATTATATAAAAGTGGGTGATGAAGAGCTAGAGTCGCGTGGGTTTACCGGAGCATGTGAGAGCAGAAAGTATCCAGTAGTGTCCTTCAAATACAAGTTCCGGCGCAGAAACTATCCTCTACAAACAGTTGTGGTAGAAACTCTCCCGGATCACAAAGGATCAGAATGCCTTGAAGCAGACAATGAGAGTTTTGCGAAACAAGGGTTACATTTTAGCTGATCCTCTAATGACGCAGACATCTCAACTGAACTCGTTGGTTGGTGCCGATTATTATTATGACTTAGTGCGGCCAGGGTACAAAAAGGAGGGTGACATAATTCTCTTACCCAATAAATTTGGCTATGCACTAAGTGGCTCCTGCCATAACGACAAGTCTAGCGCCCAAGTAGAGGTAGTTACAATTTTGAAAGCTGCGGTCACCCCGATGGATCAATATATATCCACGGAATCAAGTAATCCATGTCATAATGAATTAAAATGTATGTGGGAACTGGATCATCTAGGAATTTCTCCAAACGAAGATTCAAAGGAAAACATGACTGCATTGGACATATACAAGGAGACAGTAACATACTCTGCACAGAATCAGCAATATGAAGTCCGACTGCCATGGAACCAACATAAAGAGAAGCTGCCTTCTAATTATGGTTTAGCAGCGGGTCGCCTAAGGGGTCTGCAGAAGCGTTTCAAGCAAGAACCTGTCTATTGTAGTCGCTATACCAACGTTATACAAGATCATCGTCATCGTGATTTTATTGAAGAGGTTCCTTTCGGTGTTACTGAAAACAGTCATTATTTGGCACATCACTGGGTCACCAAGAATAGCACAACGACGCCCGTTCGTATTGTGTACGACTGTTCCGCTAGTATTGGCAAGGGCAGACCAAGTCTTAATGACTGCCTTTACACAGGGCCATCACTAGTGCTGGATCTAGCAAAAATATTGCTGAGATTCAGGGTCCACAAATATGCCTGGATAAGTGACATCGAGAAGGCCTTTCTCATGTTGAGACTTCATGAAGAAGATCGTGACTACACCCGATTTCTGTGGCCAAAGGATCCCTTGGACTTATCCTCACCCTTACTTTGCTACCGATTTAAGGTAGTGTTGTTCGGGTCGACTTGCTCACAGTTTCTTCTTAATGCCACGATTTTAAAACATCTTTCCATTATTAAAGAGGATCCCGGAGTTGTGGAGGCTATTAAGGAAGGTTTGTACATTGACAACCTCCAGGGTACAGGCAGTGATGAAGAGACTGTCATTAAGCGTTACTGGGATGCCCAAAGAATAATGTCTCAAGCACATTTATATCTCAGAGAATGGGCTACCAATAGTCCTCAACTACGAGACCTCCTGCAATTGCTGCCAAGAATCAAGAGCGAGTGAAGACATTAGGACTCTTATGGTTACCTGACTCTGATCTGTTGACGTTCAACGCTAGTCTCCCAGAGACCAATAAGGCAACAAAGAGAGAGAGTGCTTAAGAGTGGCGGCACAACTGTTCGATCCACTCTGTGTACTATTGCCCGTTACAATAAGGTCCAGAATTTTCTTACAACAATTATGGAGACTGAAACTAGATTGGGACGATCCGCTACCTGAAGACTGTGCTACCGAATGGTCTACAATTACCAAGGACCTGCACCTCTGCTGTGACTTTACTTATCCTCGGAGGTCGGTATATGCTGACTCGGTGGAACTTCATGCGTTTAGCGATGCAAGTGGAGTCACCTATTGCACTGCAATATATTTTGTGAGCCCGGAACATAGCTGTCTGGTCATCGCTAAAGCAAAGGTCGCTCCCATAAGATCCATAACTATACCAAGATTAGAGCTAACTGCTGCTTTGCTAGCCGCCAGATTAATCAAATTTGTGGAGGAAGCCTATCATAATATTGTAAAAATCGACAAAATTGTTTTATGGTGCGACAGCCAGGTTACATTGCATTGGTTGCGTAGTATGAAGAAGCTTCCAGT
The DNA here is from genome assembly GCA_032716605.1 of Paralithodes platypus. NCBI lineage: Eukaryota > Metazoa > Arthropoda > Malacostraca > Decapoda > Lithodidae > Paralithodes > Paralithodes platypus. The sequence goes on along the minus strand of CM064502.1, from coordinate 40,822,384 downwards.
GTATGTCGCAAACCGAGTTGACGAAATAAAATCCCTTCTTCCGACTGTAGACTTCCGGTACGTGTCCTCTAAAGAAAACCCTAGTGACTTACTGTCTAGAGGTGTTTCGGCAAAACATCTGAAATCTTCTGCGTTTTGGTGGTGTGGCTCCAAAAAAAAGAAGAGTGGCCAGAAGATATAATACCTGATGACCCAACGCCAAAAGTAACTAGCCAAGTCATTGGGACTAATGATGAACAGGACACACGGTTATGGAACTGGGAAAATTATGGCAGTTATGATAAATTAATTCGGGTAGTTGCATGGACTATTCGATACAAGAATAATTTGAAGGCAAAAATTAAAGGGACATCTCCCACAGACAGTGCCCTCCTCAGCATAAAGTAACTAGAAGCAGCAGAAAAGATTATAGCTCAAAGATGCCAGCAGGAATGCTTCCCAAAGGAGTACGAGATGCTGTCTGGTGACAAGGGTACTCGCAATAATTTGGTAAACCAATTAGGACTTGTCATGAAGGGAGAATTAATTGTATGTGAAGGTAGATTGAAGTTAGCGGCTCTTCCGGATTCAATGAAATATCCGATACTACTGCCTTCCGAACATCCTTTCACTACCATGCTCATCAATATGTCATCGTGTCTGTTGTCATTATAGTTAATCATGTGGTCGCATATATACGGCAGAGGTGGTGGATTCCTAAGATAAAACGAGCAGTTAAACAAGTGACCAGTAAGTGTAAAACCTGTCGTAAAATACAGGGTAATACCTACGCGAAAGCTAGAGTACCTCCTCTACCAGACATCAGGACTTCTCCTAGAGATCCCTTCGAGGTCAAGGGGGTTGATTATACAGGAGCAATTCCTGTCCAGGGCTCACACAACAACAAGGCTTATATGCTTTTATTTACGTGCGCTACTACAAGAGCTATTCACATTGAAGTAGTTAGCAGTATGACCTGTGACAGCTTTATCCATGCGTTCCGGAGATTTTGTAGTAGGCAGGGATTTTCACAGATAATGTTCAGCGACAATGCTGCTACATTTGTGGGAGCTTCCAGACACTTGGAAGACATCCAAAGCGATCCCAGTCTTCAGGCTCATCTTGCCGAAATCCGATGTGAATGGCGTTTTATCCCAGCACGCTCACCTTAGTTCGGAGCTATTTGGGAGAGAGCCATAGGTATTGTGAAGGCTGGGCTTAAAAAAGTACTAGGTCATGCTCTAGTCTCCTTTGAGGAACTAACTACTGTCCTATTGGAGCTGGGCTACCGTGAATGATCGCCCTTTAACATATGTCTCAGGTGATCTGGAGGACCCTTGCCCTATTACTGCATCCATGCTGGTTAAAGGTCGTAGACTTCGTGACTTCCCAAAGGACCTAATTCAGCTAGATGAGCTGCAGGATCCTAGTTACGATAGTAAAGCAGCGATACACAGCAGGTACAATTACATCAATAAATTAATCCGGGACCTATGGAAGCGTTGGTCTAGACTCTAGTGAATACTTGGCATCACTACGAGAAGCCTATAAGAATAAAAGAGGCTCATAAAGCAGTGTATGGCCAAAGATAAATGACATCGTGCTTATACATGACGAGGGACCTCGTGTCCTTTGGAAACTTGGTAGGCTAGTTAAACTCTATTCCGGACGAGATGATCTGGTTAGAGTGGTCCAGATTAGAACAAAAACTGGCCTGACCACTCGACCCATCGTCAAGTTGTATCCATTGGAACAGGAAATCGAAAGCATTTCGATCCCTCAACCGGCAGTCACTGGTGATGGTGTTAGCTCTCATGACTCCACCCCTATGTCACCAGCGGTCGCTGGACTATCTGCCAGTAATGATCCTGTTGGAAGATTACCTCTTCGCCTAGCTGCTGTTAGTTCTTCACAGCTTTGGAGATCTAACATCGCTGTGGGATTATTGTAGATAATGTATAATTATATTGGTGGTGGGAATGTGTCGAGACTCGTAAGTAACTCGACAGCTTAGGTTAAGTAAACGTACTGGAAGTTCAGATTAGGCGCCAGTATTAGGCTAAGTTTTTTTTTGTTTTTCTTTTTTTTTTTTTTTTTTTTTTTTTTTAAAGAGACAATGAACGGAGGAAGGAAAAACACAGGTAAAACAAAAAGGTCCATGTGCCTAAAGGCATCCTCCATTCATAAAATGTTTGTAACAACTGGATTTAAACATTTGCAGATTGTAAGTTTGTGGAAAGCAATTCGAGGGAAGTGAATTCCAAGGAGTAGTAGCTCTGGGGATAAATGAATTCTGATAAGCAGAAGTTCTGCATTGTGGAGGAGAAAGTGTAAATTCATGGGCGCTCTCAGCTGCCCTAGTTCTACGCGGAAAGATGTGGAGAGGCGGCATAATTGAAGCAAGTTCCTCGGAACAATTGCTGTGAAAATATCTGTAGAATAATGCAAGGGATGCAACGTTTCTTCGTATGGATAATGTAGGAAGGTCCTGTGTGATTGCAGGGTTATTGATTAATCTACTAGCTTTATTTTGTCCAACTGCCTCAATGCAACCACTCCACTTCCACCCCACAGAGGTGAACAGTAATCCATCTGAGAACGCACATGACTTTTATATATCACGGCCAACTGCTCTTAATAAAAGATATGTACTATTTCGTATTAAGTTTCTATGGGTTTATTATCCATAAAAATATCGGTTTATCTTTATAATCAATCCGGTATATCTTTTTAGTTAGTTAAATGACGCATTGGTGGAATATAACTGCGCATGCGTCATTCTCGGAACTGGCTGGTTCATCGCCACAAACCTCAGACTCGCTTTAGCTACGAACTCATCAAGACCTTCTTTTAGCCGCTTCAATATAACCACCTGTTTCATGCTAAATCACTCTGATTCATAACTCTTAGTGGCCACTATATCTTCTCTCTATTCCTACCACTATCATTGAGCTATCTATCCCTATCAACCAATAAAAGTAAGTTAACTCTTGTGAGTTTATAGGTAAATTTTGCTTTGTTTACTATGGAATTCTCACAAACATCACTTTTTACAAATTAATAATAAATAAATGCGGTGAGGAGTGTTAAAACATTGGAGAGAGAGAGTACATACTTTATGAAGTAGATCAAATAGGTGATACATACTGTAGGTCCATAGGAGAAAATAATATGATGCTTATATAGTTTATAAAGTAGGAAAACCATATCAGCTAATATTTAGCTGACTATAATATGTTTCCAGCATAACACTACCAATCGCATATCATGAGGCTACACTTGTTCAGCTATATATCGATAATGCAATAAAATAACAACAGCAAATTTGGTGTTTACTATGTATACAGCATAACACTACCAAAGCGTATAATGTAGCTATACAAGGTCTCCAGCATTACACTACCAAATCATATGACATGAACTACACTTGTTAGGCTATATAAGGCCTCCAGCATTACACTACAAAATCATATGCCATGAACTACACTTGTTAGGCTATATAAGGTTTCCAGCATTACACTACCAAATCATATGACATGAACTACACTTGCTAGGCTATATAAGGTTTCCAGCATAACACTACCAAATCATATGACATGAACTACACTTGTTAGGCTATATAAGGTTTCCAGCATAACACTACCAAATCATATGACATGAACTACACTTGTTAGGCTATATAAGGTTTCCAGCATAACACTACCAAATCATATGACATGAACTACACTTGCTAGGCTATATAAGGTTTCCAGCATAACACTACCAAATCATATGACATGAACTACACTTGTTAGGCTATATAAGGTTTCCAGCATAACACTACCAAATCATATGACATGAACTACACTTGTTAGGCTATATAAGGTTTCCAGCATAACACTACCAAATCATATGACATGAACTACACTTGCTAGGCTATATAAGGTTTCCAGCATAACACTACCAAATCATATGACATGAACTACACTTGTTAGGCTATATAAGGTTTCCAGCATAACACTACCAAATCATATGACATGAACTACACTTGTTAGGCTATACAAGGTCTCCAGCATAACACTACCAAATCATATGACATGAACTACACTTGTTAGGCTATATAAGGTCTCCAGCATTACACTACCAAATCATATGACATGAACTACACTTGTTAGGCTATATAAGGTCTCCAGCATAACACTACCAAATCATATGACATGAACTACACTTGTTAGGCTATATAAGGTCTCCAGCATAACGCTACCAAATCATATGACATGAACTACACTTGTTAGGCTATACAAGGTCTCCAGAGCATTACACTACCAAATCATATGACATGAACTACACTGGTTTTGAAAATTATAAGGACTCCAGCATAACACTACCAAATCGTATGACACTTATTCAGCTATACAGTGTATCGTTCTCATAAATCTTAAGAGATACACGACTGAGCCAGCGTAAGAATGTGAACACTGTGGAACAGTTTTTCGGCTATAATAGAGATTTATAGCCAGTGTTTCACCGAAAGATAAAACTTTACCTAGGCTACATTTATCTCTCTGTGGCCTATTGTTCTCTGTATTTTAAGAAAACAAATAATATTACTACTTTACACTGTGATAATTACAGTATATTGTTTTTAACGTTTATTGTAATGTAAAACTTGCATACATAAACAAACCAAAACAGAGACGGCACAATATAAAGGTAAAATAACTTATAGAAATCGCTATGTGGAAATAACGCTTTAATCAAATCAAATTTTGAAATAAAAGAACACAAAACCACCACATAAGGTGTACATCACTACATGAAGAAGTTAATCTGTTTCCCAAGCAAACTAATCGCACATATAACAACGCACTATCGTCATTATTAAGGAATTAGTTAATTTGGAAAGTTCAGGATGTCCTGGTAAATATTACTAAATTATGTATGAATAACAAAACTACAATTTATGTTAAAATGTTCTATTAAAGTACATTTGCAATTTGACAAAATATAAAAAATAGTATAAAATACATAATTATAGCACTTACTAACGATAACGCTATCGGGTAGGTGCCTGTCAGCATAGCATGGACAGTTGACCCCTACCAATTACTACCCTACAAATAACATACATTTATCGTACAAATAAATTAAGGATATCACAAAGGCAAGCATTTGATACTATACAAATTGAATAGATACAATACAATAAAGTATTATTGCAAAATATGAAGAAGCTTTAACAGATTTAAACAAAGAGTACTCTTAACAAGAACAATACATTTTAGAAGAAAACAAAATATATATATATAAAAAGATAAACAATCAATACATAGCATACAGACAAAAAGTAAGCAGAGGTTATGGGAGAAACTTCAAGTTAAAAGTACTTGATAAAACATTGTGGTATACAATTTTAGAAGTCACTATAACATTATTGACCATAACAAGATTTTAATTATGCAACAATGTACTTGCATCAAAACATCTGTCTATTAAGAGTCTGTATAGTAGACTAGCTCTAACCCTAAAGTCATTTACTTGAGTGCAAATTTTACAAAATGTTATTAGCTGGGAATAAAAACAATAATAAGTAATTTTAGTATTGATATTACTACTAGGGAAAGGAAAGTTTATTACGGTAACATTAAAATCATCAACTTTGTGATACACTTTAAGTATGCATTGTTCATTAACAATATGTATATACAGGTATAAATTATATTTTTTATTAACTTCACCACAACACCAAACACCTCCAATGAAATTAATGAAAGCACATGTGCGATCCACCAGGATTCGAACCCGGGTTATCACACACATATTTTTGACACCTTAACCATTACACCACCAAGACGGTTAAAGGTTTATGCATATGCCTACGACTTATTATCCATTCTAGAATACTGGATATTAATCTAATCATGTTCATACTCCCACCGCACCATGGTAGCCTAATGTGTAAGTGAGAGGAAAGAATATTCATGGGGCACAGATCATATAGACCGGCCTCGCGACGAAATATCCCTGAACCTACTGATAATCTATGTTTTAATAACTTCACCAAACACCTCCAATGAAATTAATGAAAGCACATGTGCGATCCACCAGGATTCGAACCCGGGTTATCACACACAGATTTTTGACACCTTAACCATTACACCACCAAGACATTTTCAACTTCTTCATTTACATGTCCTTGTGTGATGGGGATGAATTTGGATAAATTAGTTTAGTTACTTGATTAAAATTTAAGATATTGCAAACGAGAATATCATCGATCCATCTACTATTATTACTAAACAATTTAGCAAGTGTTAATTTTATGGAATGTTATTTTTCTTGCTACTGTTATGTACGTGTTTTATACATTTAAAGTCTAAAGAATGCAAGCATATATCTGCAATTAACTAATGTGAATGTAACATTATTTCACCTTAAGTGGTAATTACTATCGTAATAATTTCATTAATTTGTAGTAAGTTTCATCGACTTAATATTTAATCTAAGTTAGTTACACTTTACAATTCTTTCATTCAGTTATCTAGTTAAATATTTGTCTATCAATCATAATTCAGAGTTTGATTTCATCTTTTAGTAGTTGTATAAGTGAGTTTAACTAATTGTATTGATACTTTGTGAATGTGTATGATTTAATAGGCTTATATGAATTATTATCAGTATTTGTAAGGAAGTATTTATTTAAGTGTACTTTAAGCCTTAATTTCTTAGTGTTCAGTAACCTGATATATTTCAATATTTTACACTTAGCGTACTCATGTTTGGATTATTATTATTTTTCACTTAATCATCAATATTTTACATTTACTCATGTTTAGATGATTATTCTTTTGCATTTAATCAATTTAATGTGTATTCTTATACTGTCCTGAAGAACCAATAATTATTGTGTCGTGTCGTGTTATTATTAATAATTTAATTAAACTAATATTGTATAAATTAATTTTGTTAAATTTGATAATAGCCTATTTGTTTGTGTCTCTTTCACCTCGTAACATTACATCACACACACACACACACACACATATATATATATATATATACTGTATATACCGGTATATATATATATATATACTGTAAATATATAACAATTCTAATTATGAACCTTATTGTGATGTGTTACTACTACTACTGAAAATGCAAACATGGTCTAATATGTTGTATATACTTTCGGTTTATATAGTAATGAATATATATCCCAATCACCCATATTTCAGGAGAAGTGCAGCACATAAAAGTACAGGCACTAAACTCCTGGAAGGGGGAGATACTGAGGTGTGCGTGTTGATAGGGCTGAGATAAGACAGTAAACCTTAACAAATGAACTAGAAAGGACGGAGAGAGAGAGAACCTCAGAGGCAGGGAGAAGGGAAAACGTGAAATAGGTGGATGGGAAAAGCTTAAGGCAGCTGCAAGTTGGAAGGAGGCGGTGAGTAGGATAGTGCAGTGAAGTATAATAAAGTGGAGCGAACTTTAGGAATATTTTGAATGGAAAGAGTTGGTGGAAATTGGAAGGAAATGGAGAGAGGGTGAAAGGAAATATAAAGCTTGTGTATACTAGTACACTAATAATTATTATAATATTGTTAATAAAATATAAGAGAGGAAGTGGGTGGCACTGGAATGGAGGGAGGGGGTGAGTTTGGAATGGAGGGAGGAGGTGAAACTGGAAGGGAGGGAGGGAGTGAGACTGGAAGGGAGTGTGGGACTGGAAGAGCTTGTTTCCGTAGTAGAAGAAAGACTGACAATGTATTCAACATTGGGTTTGACAGATGGACAGAATAGGGGTGGGAGTGTTTTGAAAGGTGAGTATTTCCCACTTTCCGTAAGGGAGGGGCTATACACCGAGCGAGCTCTGGAAAACATTGATTATTGTAATCGCAGTAGATGAGTGAGAGAGATGTAACATTGTGGCATGTAGAGAGTGATTGTAGGAAATTAGTGAGAGCAGGTGAGTTTATGAGACGCAATGCTTTTGACTCTATCTTTTCGAGAAGTACGGTATGGGGGAAACCTTTCCACGCATGCGAACAATACTCAATATATGGGTGCACTGCACCCCTATACAGAACAAGGAACTGTGCAAGGGAGAAAACCCACGGAGTGGGTTTTATGATGAGTGGTAATATGATCTTTCCAAGGAAGGCCAGGAGAAACAGAAACACCAAGAATACTGAGAGAAGATTAGGGGTTGATTTGTGTACTGTTGAAGTGTAAGGGATAGACCTGTGGAAGTTCTTGATGGGTAGATTTATGGAGAACATATGTTTTGGGAAGCATTGAAAATAACAAGATTTTCTCTGCCCCAATCGGAAATGGGTGATTTATCAGAAGATAAGTATGCTATGGCTTGATCACACGACTTTTGGGGCGATTGCATGCTGGGTTGTTCTGCATAACTAATAGAATAGTGTAAGGTAGAGTCATCACTATATGAAAATGAATAGGACTGGAGCTACAGTTGAGATGATCATTAATCAATATTTGTATGAGAACTGGAGACAGAACAGAACCCTGAGGAACAAGGGAGTTAATAGGTTAAGGAAGTAAGCGATGGCCATCCACAACTGCAGCTATGGAATGACCTGAGAGGAAATTAGAGAAAAAGTTACAGATGAAGGGATATATACCGTAGGAGTGTAGTTGGGAGATTACATATTTGTGCCAGCCTCGATCAAAGGCTTTCACGATGTCTAGTGCAATACAAAAAGATCTCACCATAGTCCCGAAAGGAGGATGACCAAGAGTTAGTATAAGATAAGAAAGAAGATCACCAGTAGAGCGGTCCTTAAGGAAACCACACTGGCGATCTGAAAGTAGATATGGGAAGACAGATGTTTAAGAAATATTTAATTCAGAATATGTGTATAACTTTGGAAATTAAAGATATGAGAGCAATTGGACGATAGTTAGAGGGTTGGGAGTGGTCACCCTTCTTTGGGACAAGTTGAATTAGAGCAAACTTCCAGCAAGATGGAAAGACGTTAGAGAAAAGACAGAGACGAAACAGTTTGCCTAGGCTGGGAGTCAGCAAGAATAATTGTTTAGTATAACAGGTGGAGCACACCTTAGAATTTAGCCAAGAGTGGGCCGAAATTACATCCCTAGAAGATATTATGATATTAGGCATAAGAATTATTTTGTAGAGAATATTCACAATACCTTTAATGTTTATGGAATTTTATTGTTGACTTTTGAGACTCGTAGATTTTGTTTGTTATTAATAATGTTTCAAAAGATTTACCGGCAATATACAGATATAATGAAACTTTCATCATTGTTAGTTGTATTTAATGAATAAATAAATATATAGGTATTCGTATGTCATGTATAGTTGAACAAGACGTATACTATATATAAATAGATAGTTCGACATATAATTATGTATATACTCTACTTATGAAACCAAGAGAAACAAAAATTACAAAAATACAAGAAAATGTGAGCGTGGGCAAAGGCGGATATAAAGCGAGGCACTTCAAGGCTCTGGGGAGTTCACCGAACAAATTATGTTAAAGGAAGAAATTAATTAAGCGTGCCAGAAAGTAAGTAAAATAAACCATCCGTATAATAAGGTCATGAATATATTAAGAGGAACGCAGAAAAAACTTTACCTTCATTCTACCCGGATTTTGTTTTTACACAGCATTATTTTCACTTGGTTGTTTAATAAAATAACAGAATCAGGCAAATAAAACTATACGCAGTAAATACAATATGAGGAAAAGGGAACATTAAATATATATATATGAAACAAAGTGTCAAAGTACTGTACACTAACGGTGTCCACTGAAACAATTTTTAAATGCTATTAATATAGCTTACGGTACTGTACAATATATACATGAAAATAAGCTATGCATTCTGAAATCATATAATATAATCAAAGCATAATAATGAATACAAATGGAAATACGGCATGTGAAGTTATTTATATGCCATTCAATAATGCAGAACTCTACATTATTGTAAACTTTTATCTCTGTCCCCAACAACACCTTCTTGTTGATATAATTATCTATACTAACTTTTTTCAGAACGGTGTCGTAATTTTCGTCTTATGATGTTACCATTCGTCGATTCTATAATTTTAACAATATACCTCTAGAACTCTAAAGGGAAATTACTATGGCAATATACCATCTAAAAAACATAGATACTTCATTAAGTTCACAAAATATTCTTATGTTACTGAGACATCGTACTGTGTCATCGTACTGAAAGAAGGTGTACGGTCCGGACGGTGTTCCTCCTGTTGTACTCAATAACTGTGCTTCCGTGCTGACTCCCTGCCTAGGCAAACTCTTTCGTCTCTGTCTCTCCTCTAACGTCTTCCCTTCTTGCTGGAAGTCTGCTCTCATTCAACCTGTCCCATAGAAGGGTGACCGCTCTCAACCCTCCAACTATGGTCCAATTGCTCTTCTCTCTTGTATCTCTAAGGTTTTTTAAACTAGTGTTGCTTCCAAATTTCGTAGGCATTTCTTTTCTCATAATCTACTCTCAGATCTTCAGTATGGCTTCTTTAAAGGTTGCTCTACTGGTTATTTTTCATATCTTACTAACTCTTGGTCATCCTCCTTTCGGGACTTCGGTGAGACCTTTTCTATTGCACTAGACATATCGAAAACCTTCGATATAGTCTGGCACAAATCTTTAATTTATAAACTACCCTCTTTGGTTTCTATCCCTCCATCTGTACCTTTGTCTCTAATTTCCTTTCCGGCCTTTCCATAGGTGCGGTTGTAGACGGCCTTCGCTCACTTCCTCATCCTATCAATTCCGGTGTTCCTCAGGGATCTGTCCTATCTCCCATTCTCTTTCTAATTTTCATAAATTATCTTCTCAACTGTACCTCCAGTCCCATCCATTCATACGCAGACGACTCCACCTTACACTACACAATTAGTTTTCCTGAACGCCCCAGCCAGCAATCCCTCAAAGACAAACGTAATGAAGCCATGCAACGCTTATCAGCTGATCTAACTACTATTTCCAATTGGGGCAGAGAAAGCCTTGTTGTCTTTAATGCTTCCAAAACCCAATTCCTTCTTCTTACTACACATACAGAACTCCCAGAGGACTATCCCTTACACTTCAACAACACAAAAATCAATCCTTCATCTTCTCTCAATATTCTCAATGTCTCTTTTTCTTCTGCTTTCACTTGGAAGGACCATATAACCAGTCTTGCTAAGGCAGCCTCCCAGAAGCTGGGTGTGCTCAACCGCCTCAAAGGGTTCTTTACCCCTGCACAGCTTCTTGCTCTGTACAGTGGCACAGTGCATCCTTGTATTGAGTATTGTTCACATGTGTGGGGAGGATCCTCTCACACCGCACTCCTAAACAAAGTAGAAAGGGGAGCCTTCCGTATTAATAACTCCCGCCCACTCACCAACTCTCTGCAATCTCTCTCTCTATGCCGCAGTGTTGCATGCCTCTCGCTATTCTATCGCTACTATAATAATCAATGATCCTCAGTGCTTTCCCAGTGTATACCACCTCCTCTATGTAGGGTACGTAGTACCCGTTTTGCAACAGAATCCCACCTCTACTCTGTGCAACTCTTCAACTCAAGAGTGAAACGTTTTTCTCGGCCTTTCTTCTATTCAACTGCTGAGCTCTGGAACTCTCTCCCAAAATTAGGCTTTCACTCTTCCTATGACTTAAATTGCTTCAAACTCCGTGTGTCCAAGCATTTTGGCTCGAACGTTCCTCGATTTTGGCCCTATCACTCTTTCAACTCTGGGGGAGGCACACGATACAGGCAGTTCTGCCTTTTGTTTGGTTCACTCACATAGACAAACAAAAATATTCGGGTTATCATTGGAAACTGTACATAGAAAGAATATTTAAAAGTTGGAGAGTTAATTAAGGTAAGGTACACTATACACTTTTCATTCTTGGAGGTCCATCCAAAACGAAATGAAAACTGTTAGTGTTTACAAACATTGATGGGAATGGCATCACTATATTGAAAAGGTTGAGCGTTGCTACAATACGGAGAAAACACGTATTGCATTATTCATTTAATATATCTGCCGTATGAGTTGAATTGGAGGCGAATATTTCCCTTTGATATTGTGTTTATGCATTAATCAGATACCTGATTACTATTAATATTAATGTTAATAAATAATAATAATAATCATGCAAATATTTCCATTCCGCTTTCGCTAGATAGGTAATCTTGAATGGTAAGGCTCCAGTCCGAATTCCCAGGTGATAATTGCAGATGATACCAAGGTCGAGCAATAAAGAATCTTGGAGATCAGATACGGACAAGATATTGCATGGAAGGCAGAAGATGTTCAAAACCAAATCTGAGGGAACCATCCATTCGCCGTACTAGTAGCAGTCTCCTACAGCATACAAGGGTTCCATAGAAACGTTATACCTCTTAATAAATAGTGACAAGATGTCCTTGACACAATCATGAGATTCTCAGATTGGAGACCTACTGACTGAATGACAATATGTTGGTATATATGAGCAATACTGAAATCAGTAGTTTTGATTGGAAATTCTAGATGTGAAATAGAAAATGTATCTGTATCGTGGTCAGATATTTGCTCACTATGTTGCATACTTTTGGTTGTAATTTACATCAATGAAAGTACAATTTATATTGAAGATGTTTTCAGATATTATAAATTAGCTCTATCTATAATATTTACGAGTAGTACGTACATGTTAAAGGCCATATTATTAAACCTCATTTACGGGAGGCCATAAACCTTCATAAACGAAATATGTAGAAACTAATAGTGATCTGAAAATAGATGAGATTTAATATTTTATCACAGTTTTGCACTCAGTTATATTATCTTCGTTCGATATAGGGTTGTTAGCACCCTCCTCAAATTGTGTTTTATAGCACGGGAGGTGGACGTAAATAGCGTAACTCAGGTACAATATCTAGACGTACAATACGTATGAGAATTTAACATAAACAAACAAACCAGACAAAACAAACAAAGCGCTAGGATTTATCAGATGTTATTTTCAGTATCATAGCAATATTACAATTATACCATTATACTAAAGCATAGTGAGGGCTCATTTGGAGTATGTTGTGTAATTCTGCATTGCATACCTAATGAATAATTATAATAGAAAAGCTAAAAACACGTTTTAAATTATAACAGTTTTTACCTACACAAATGAAAATACTATATTTATGACAGCCAAAAAGAGTGCTAAAAGAGGAAATACATTAACATTTTGTATCCACGAAAGTGAACTTCAAAACAACTAGATAATTTCTCATTATGCCATAATTAATAAGTGGAGGATGCTCTCTGACTGAGGTATTGTCAGTGGTGAAACTTACACACGGCCACAAACACTCCAAGTCGGATTATATATCCGGAGTTGAGAATAAGAACATCCAAACCCTCTCTTTGTCTAGAGAGCTTTGACTGTTTATAGTAGACGCATTTACTATTCCGAAGTGAGATGTACTGTATCTGTTAAAGCCCCGTTCACACAAACGACTTTGTCAACACGAACTTAGCAGTCCTTGGCCGACTTTACTGATTTTTGGGTAGGGACCAAATATAGTAGACTTTGCAGCTACCATGGTGTTTGACTCCCATGCACCCGACATTGCCTCGACCTTACCCCCGCCGCAGGGCGGCATTGGGCTGCCACAAATAACAGAGGGATGACTATGCAATGTCCTCAATGCATGTTTGACTGTCATTCCCCCAACTTACCCCCGACACACAAGTCTATTCCATGTTCCCTGGCTGACCCAGCGGCTGCATCCTTTTCCGCATTTGCATGCCTCTGGCATGACCCCCCCCCCCCCCCCTCTCTGTTCACGTAAACCTCCAGGGTCATTATTGAGGCCCACCAACACCGTAGGGCTGCTAGTGACGGCTGCGACTCAGGGCCGACTGTTCCGACTTTTTTTGACACGCTAAAAATAGACGGGTTTCCACGCCGCCTTGACGCGTCCTTTCCATGACTCTATATTGACCTTGTAGGACTTTGCACCAGGCTTTGCAAAACACACGGTAATTTCAAAGTATGGAAAGGTTGGGATGCCTGTGTGAATGGGGCTTAATTAAGCATACTGCATCATTGGTGCAAAGGATGATATTACCCTGTTTGGCTAGTACAGTCATGGGGTTCACATCTGTTGAGCATATACTGGTGTTGAGGTTGAAATGTCTGTCTTTTTGACAGTGCATGTTTTTAATAACTATAGTATTATTTAAAAAAAAAAAAAATATGTGAATTTTGCTTGTAGATCAGTGTCACTCTCGGGATATATTTGCTGTTCTGGGCCACTTCTCTGTTGTTACTAGCAGCGAAAGGACTGGCTACGAGAATTGCGTAGGTTCTTAAAGTTCATAGAACAAGAATGTTAACACCACTGTCTTCCTGAAGATAACGAGCTCCAAGAAGCTCATTAATGTTGGTGTTTTATTATTGCGATGAGATAAATCAATGTAATATTGTTGGCGGTCTGGAGAGAGAGGGGGGGGGGGGGGGGGGGGGCGGGAAGAGTGGCTGGTTCGTAACACAAATTAATGAATGAGAAGGTGATTTAATGAGGTATTAATTGCGGGCCCGATACGAACCACTTCCCCTTTACTGTTATATTACCTATTACCATAATGGCAGTCTCGGGAGATCTTTGTTTGGAAAGGTTTAGGGCAACAGATGTGCATGGCAACGTGTAGGCGTTTGTTCTGTTATCGTCATCATCAAATGTGAAGGTAGACTATTTAGAGTGAATACAATATTATGAAACTTTATGCAGAATCTGCCAAGAATAACATAAATATACTAATGGAGAAATGTGGTGTGACTCTCCTTAATAAATATATGGGTAGGGTGGTAGGAATAAGGAAGCTGAGGGATATTTTGTGACTAGTAATATCCTGAATAAATGTTCCAAAATTATGTCTGGTATCGTGCAAACAAACTAATTGTATTGTAATGCTAAATAAACATAAACAGAACTTTCAAACTCGTGTAACTGAAATGTATAATATAATAATAAGAGGGCTTACATATCTCACTCTCATTGCTAGAGAAAGGTGTACAATGTAATACAATTGACAGATTCAAAGGGATTCATTTGGAGGAGGCTGGAGTAATATAGGTTACATAAATATGCTTTGCCGTCTATATTTACCTTCCACTTTGTAGCAAATCCCATCCGGACTACCAAGTAGGGACCGCAAGGTTTGTGCAGTCTGTGTATCGATTTAACTCTCTCTCTCTCAGCTGACTGCCCCAACCATGAAACTGTCATCTCGTTATAAATTACTCACCCTCTACCTGACCCCCTCCTACATAGCTGTCTCATTAACACAGTACCTCACTCCATTATATTATTATTTCAATAAAGCGATGTTATTCATAATTAATCTAACTTTATTTATATAGTTTCTGAATTTAAATTAAACACACGCACCACATGTAATATACAGTATGTGGTGCGTGTGGTCAATTTATATTCGGGAACTATATATATATATATATATATATATATATATATATATACCGGTATATATATAATTTAAGATTAAATATGAATGAACTTAATTAAATGGTAATTCACACAATGCTGGGTTTATTATTTCTCATTTGCCCTTCCATTCCGTGTAAATATGCTTAGTATCAGAAAGTCAAATATATCTACACAAATACGTCAAGCATGATTAATGGATAACTGAAGTGATTTAACCTTTGACATGTTTAATTTGACTTTGTTGATGTTATGAATATCCTGTATGTTGAAAAGTAAAAAAAACAAAGAAAAACTACAATGTACTCAACAATAGATTTAGATAGTCTTGTTAAAAATACAACTGTGGAAAATAAGGTTCAGCTATGGACAGATCGTAAATCTTAAAATGTATAAACTCTTAAAATGTTGTGTCCGCCATTATCCCGAGACTTCCCTCCCTCGGATCTACTTTGCATTAAATGAATGAGCTTTTTTGCCTAACAAATGTCAAAAATTTAACCCAAACATTTTATTTGTTTGTCTATGAGCAGGAGACAAAAGGCAAAGCTGGCTGTAACAAGTGTGTACCCCAAGCTGAGAGTGATAAGATCTAAATTTACATGTTTTTGTATTTATTTGTTTATGTATTTGTATTTATTTTTGGGGTGGAAGGAGGAGGTGTACACTATTGCTTGTTTAGTGTAGGGACATGGATAGAAAGAGGAGGTGTTTGTGAGCGCTAGATGGATTACTCTGTGTAGGTGAGACACAAATAGAAACAGTGAGGGATGCCAGACAAATGAAACATGACTTCCAAGAACTCCTTATCACATGCCTATAAGGCCTCCCCTGGGTATTGCCTTGCTCGATTGGTGTATACAATCTCCCCTTGTGTGTGTGTGTGTGTTCTAAATCGCAGATATAACTGCATGACAATAGCGAAAATGCATACCCAAATATACACACAGACACACAGTTTATCATACATTAACGCATAATGTTTGTTTATGTGTTATATTTCACAGATATTACTGTATGACGACAACGAAAAACGCATACCCAAATATACACACAGACACAGTGTATCGCTTTGAAACAGATAGGTTTAACATATATATATATACTACTCTAAGAAATGTAACCCCTTCAGCATGAGGACACTTTTATTTACCTTTTATTCTGGCTAATTTAGACGACTTTATGCATTTAAAGAAGGACCTGAGTTAATTAGAGGGTTTATTGAAATTGTGTTTACCCTTATGATTCCTAAAGGTAGGCTATGGCTAAAAAAATCGTCTAATGGTAACCAGAATGTGAAGAAAACTGCGTAATCGTGCTGAAGCCTAATTTAACAGTTTCACACGACACATATATAATTCCACTCAGCTTACAAAGGACCTCAAGGGATCAATTGTTTCAAGACCACATCAAATAAGGTAAATGAGTTAGTGAGTGGTGGACTTGCCACCATTTCTTATGGTTTCGTTTATCCCATTATATTATTCGAAAACTCATGTGTTATGATTGTAGAGTAAGTAAGAGTGCCAGTGTCTTGGGTATTTCTCTGTTGACATTTTTAATTTAGGCGGATATGGTTTCTCTTTCTGGACCTCCTTCTTCATGTTTAGACCCATTAATTTTGAGATTTTAAGACGTTTGGCCAAATAGCTTGTCGATTATAAGACTTTTCGTCCAATTTATATATCAATATCAAGATCTTTCGTGCCATTTAGGTGTCTATTTGTTCTTGGCGACCGATAGCGAGTCTGTAATTTTGAAGGAATCGGCCTTCGGCCGGGAAGTGTTTCTACCAACAATGTATTAATTTATCTGGGAGGAGGATCTTGAGGATAATTTATTAAGCTTGATGAAGTCTAGGTAGGAAACTAAAAAAAAAAAATATATATACCCAGAATATATATATAAATAAATATTCAAATACATAACATCTACCCCCTTAACCCTTCTTTGGCGGCGCCCGGCTATAGCTGCAATGTTGCATCTCTCTCGCTATTCTATCGCTTCTATAATAATCAGTGTTCCTCAGAGCTATCCCAGTGCATACCACCTCCTTTACGTAGGGCACGTGGTACCCGTCTTGCAACTCAATCCCACCCCTACTCTGTGCAACTCTCTAACCCAAGAGTGAAATGTTACTCTCAAACTTTCTTCTACTCAACAGCTGAGCTCTGGAACTCTCTCCCAGAATCAGTCTTTCCCTCTTCCTATGACTGAAATTGCTTCAAACTCTGTGTGTCCAGGCATTTTGGCTCGAACGTCCCTTGATTTTGGCCCTGGCACTCTTTCAACTATGGGGGAGGCACTCGCTATAGGCAGTAATGCCTTCTGCCTCCCTCAATCACATAGAAAAAAAAAAAAAAAAAAAAGAGAACCAAGGACTATGTGGCGGGGCCCGGCTATAGTCGCATGCAATATTGAGCACGTAATGTGCTCTGAGAGAGAGTGGAGCGGTGGGAGGAGCGTACGTTACCTCATGACCGTTCGCCACGGTGGCCGTGGAGCTACTGAGATTTACTCCACCCTCCCTCACTCGTTTCACACGTAATAATGTAAGGAAATGACCGTATTTTACCGATTTTGCCCTTCGGTTGCACGATCGTTGCAAGACAACCAGTGATCGTAGAAGGATGGTTCTGGTGTCATTGGAAAGCTCATTTAAGGGGACCGACCGGTTAATTACCCTACTTCCAGGTCTTACTATCAATTTAAATGAAATTTGGCACAGGTGTATATGACCATAAAACTAGATCAAATTTTGTTTTATTTTTTTTTATTTTTGCTTTTTTCTTGCAATTTAGGTAACACAATGTTGAAAATCATAGTACTGCAGAAAATGATAAACTCCTACAGAAATACCCATAGCACATGTTTTATGTGATCAAACAACTCACAAAAGGTGTGTCTATAGTTTCTATAAAACACATTTTATATATTATGTGTATTTGTTCGATTTAGGTGATGACGGATTCAGGCGAATTTATTTATAGAAAATTACAACTTTGACGACATATAGTGAAACATTTTAAATTATTAGAGTAAATTTGGTTTATAGGCCTTTTAGTGTTTTTAATTACCTTTCCAATGGTATATACACCATTCCTATAGGTCCAATAATAACTGTAACATAACATCCGATAGTGCGGCAATATAGGTTCTGAGATAAACAGGTGAAAGTCTAAGGTCATTAGGTGAACATTTTTACTTTTGTTTTTTAGATTTACAATATTTTATGCGGGAACATGGCAAAGTAGAAGATAAAGCGTATGGTAGGTTGTAGAGTAGCTTACGCTCTTTCGATTTATATAGGTATGCTCCTTGTACGACCAGTAGTTACTGAGCATGTTAATTTCAAAGTTCGCTATATAACGTTTTTAGAATTGCAGGAAAAGTTTGGAAAACATAAAAAAATACTATTTCCAATGGGTTTTCACTAATAACATTTCACTGGCTTATGAAGGGATGTTGACTCTTGTTGAGTAAACACCTATTGGTGTTTTCAGGATTTCGAGTTTTTAAGCCTAAATTAACCGGTCGGTCCCCTTAACGCCCTATCAGGGATACATACTTGTATTACGCTCTGGCTCTTGTTTATGTATGAAAACGAGCATGGAAACAAGCTCGTTTACGGTAAAACCCCACCGCTGGGCGGCACAGTCAAATATACTCCACCACCCGCTCTTTGAGTGTTAATGCCAATATTAGCACTATTATTACATTGTGTTTACACTTACAACCACAATCTCTCTCCCCCCCCCCCCCACTCCACTCTCTCTCTCTCTCTCGTGTATAATAACCTCTTTAACTATAATTATTTTCAATTATCTCACCACTTACTGTCTTGGAGTGTGTGTTCCAAGATTTACTAGACCAAGGTAAAACTAAAGTATCTCCTAGCTGGTGCAGGTGTATAGTCACCCATAAACATTCGTAGATCCCCTATGTTTTTCTGTATGCAATTATAACTATCTAGATTGACGTTTGGACATAACTTGCTTTTCATTAAATAGTATATATAGTTTTGTATTTATTGTATAGACAATTTTATTCATATATTTGTTTCCAGAGATATACTTATATTATTAGAAATAGGTGAGGTCCCCGAATTTTCATGGGTGACTTTACATGCATATCAGTTCACTCCTTATACTGAACTCCTTATTTGTCAAGAGTGACCAGGTAGACCATCACCAGGTAACCCATAATTACTGGGCAGGTACAGATGCTCACCTAAGTTTTGTTGCTCGTTGTGATCTTACATATGAAAGTAAATTTTGTATTCATGAAATGCAAGTAAATCAGAATTTTCAGTGATGAGATGTTTTTATATATGGAATGACAAGTATACTTCACACAATTTCCAAAACTACAATAAAAATTTGTCTCTCATGAATATTTATTTTTATATGCATATAATGACAAGAGTATCCGCTCTCGGTGCTACGATTCACACTTGTATGCACTAGCGTATATCATTCTTTATTTATTTATTTTGTTGTATTGTGTTTTAGAGCTATGAATTATAGTGATACATATAGTTTATGGTATGAGGAAGAGAATAAAACAAACTCGAAATCCCTACTCCAAATACCTGATTATATACAAATATAATTATATAAATAGGCATTCGTCTGAAAAAAAAACATAGCACTCGTAACGGTTTTATATTCAAACTAGTTATACGGTACACGGATATTGGCTTTCACTATGTCTATGTAATAATAGAAAACTCTTCAAAGATATAAACCCTATTATATAGTATTTTTGATACACTAACCCGAAGTCCAGGCAAAATGTCCAACATGTTTAAAGGGATCGTCCAGAACACTGTTCCACCTACCTGCCCCAGTAGCCTAATACAAAGTCATCGCCTTTCTCTATCTAACGCTGTTGAGTAGGTTGATTGAGAGCAGTGTTGCCAATGGTTTCACTCAACATGCCACTATCAAAACTTGTTGTTGCCCAATTTATACGCAATACAAATTTTCAGTGTTCATTCAGTTGACTTCTAATGTATCAAATACGTAAATCGTGAATCCGTGCGTTGAGTGGGCCGCTTCTTGAATATGTTGATCGCAGGTCCAAGCGTGAGAGGGTTAAGCTGATATTTTCGTTCTTTGTTATATATATATATATATTACTGTGAGCATTATTATTGGCTTGCAGACATTCTTTGATATATTTGTTATACTATTTTAGCTTGTTGTTTGATTGGATCACTGTTACGTCACTGTAATACAGAAATGTACGGCATTATGAAATGTGTTTTACAATGTTATGTAAATTCTAACATTTCTAGATTAATAGGAGAGAGAGAGAGAGAGAGAGGGAGAAAGTGATAATGAGTGAAAAGTAGCAATACAACTTGGGATACGATAGCAATAGAAAACAAAAAACAATAACAAGGCAATATATTCCTTAGGAACAAAGGCATGAGAGTCTGGAGGATAGTAATGGTTACATTCTGCATAGGAATGTTGAATTTTCCTCAAACAAATTGCACCCAAGCGGAGGCAAGGAATAAATCACGTCACACTGATGAGCGAGTGTAGAGTTTTTGCGAAAGCCAGAGGTCCCTGTATACAATTCTCTAATACGGCTTGATCGACATGCTACCAGTGCACTCCAAATTGACGAGTGAAGTCAGGATTCAAAGTGAAGTATAACGGAGAGTGTCATTGACAAATGCTTTTTGGGAAGAGAAAGGCAATGGTGCATTTTTAGAAACAGTGTTTAAGTTAAATTTGACGTTCAATCTTTTTCTTTGATTGAATGGGTAAACATAATAATTGCTCTCTCTCTCTCTCGCGCTAGTCGTTATGTCCTCTCTACATAACATAAATGTAATTACTATAATAACTCCTGCTTCCCTGTTCCCCTCGGTTGATGTTATTCTTAATTAAGAGGAGACTGGCCTTTTTTTCTTTTTGGTCTATTAATTAATTTATTCCTATATTTCTTAGTTTCCTTGCTAGACCTCCATCATGCTTAGAAACACCCCCTACACCCCCCTTCATGATAAATTTGTACATTTTTCAGTAGAAAAATGTCCCGGCCGAAGGCCGCTTCCTCTTAAAATTTCTGGCTCGCTTTTGCTCGCCAGGAAAATGTCGACACCAAAATGGCACGAAAAGCCTTAAAATTGACAATGAAATGGCGTGAAAGGTATTAAAATGGCGAAAATAATGGGCTGGACGTCATCAAATCTGAAAACAAATGGGGCTAAACACGAGGAAGAAGATGGACCAGAAAAACGGCCTGTCTCCCCTTAAGCTGCACACAATCGTCTACAATTAACTAGAATATAATAACAAGGACGTCGCCGGTACAGAAGGGGTTATAATCACAAATAACAAGGACGTCGCCGGTACAGAAGGGGTTATAATCACAAATAACAAGGACGTCGCCGGTACAGAAGGGGTTATAATCACAAATAACAAGGACGTCGCCGGTACAGAAGGGGTTATAATCACAAATAACAAGGACGTCGCCGGTACAGAAGGGGTTATAATCACAAATAACAAGGACGTCGCCGGTACAGAAGGGGTTATAATCACAAATAACAAGGACGTCGCCGGTACAGAAGGGGTTATAATCACAAATAACAAGGACGTCGCCGGTACAGAAGGGGTTATAATCACAAATAACAAGGACGTCGCAGGTACAGAAGGGGTTATAATCACAAATAACAAGGACGTCGCAGGTACAGAAGGGGTTATAATCGCAAAACAAACGATGCCATAAAGTGCAAATGGGAAGCAAAATCATAACCATAATACCAAATGTAATGATATAATGGGACCCACCTCGGTTTTCTTCCCTCTCTCTCCCTCTGTCTCTGGGTTGTATCTATTTGGCCCCATTCAGCCTACTGTTTTAAGACATTTACCCTCATCCAGGTGTCAATATTTTCCTGGCGAGCGGTAGCGAAAAATGTACAAGTTTAGTTTGCTGTAAACAAATATATATACTGTATATGCTGGCTCGCTACCGCTCGCCAGGATAATATTGACACCTGGATGGGGGTAAACGTCTTAAAACAGTAGGATGAATGGGGCCGAATGGATATAACCCAGAGAGAGAGAGAGGGAGAGAGATGAAAAACACGAGGTGGGCTCCCTTAACTGCATGACCTTCCTAATATAGTGAGAGCCAGGATAAAGAGATAACACGGGCGTCATTATATAGTTTAACCCTATCTGTTCTACCAATAATTAGACGTTTTCCTGTACTTTAAGGAAGCCCAGACGGTATTGTGCAGCATAATTTATTGGTTCGGCTCAATGGTTTAAGGAGGGGGTTTAGTTTGCTCTCTAAACCTTTATCAAACTTTAAAAAAAACACCCACAAGACAACCCTTCGATATAAATTTTTAAATATTTCGGCCGAAGGCCTATTCCTCTTCAAATACAGGCTCGCTATCGCTCGCCAGGAAACCAATCGAAGCCTACAGTGGGTTTCAGAGGCCGTGTGCCATTGTTTTTCGGGAATAACTTATTAAAAAACAGTTGGATCAGTATGATATTTTGACACAGCTTTTTTCACACCATCCCCTAATTTTCATCAATATAATGCATTACCAAAAGTGTAGAAATAAGCCACTTGTCCCTGTGTCATGAGGTTAAAGTCACACATTAATGACTAAGAAATGGACAAGGCTACTGTGGCTTACCTGTGAGAACCACCAAACCATTGTTGCTCTATATCAAACACGGTAGTTATCAGCCACCACCCAACGCTTACCTGTGAGAACCACCAAACCATTGTTGCTCTATATCAAACACGGTAGTTATCAGCCACCACCCAACCCTATTAGCGCCTTTAAATTCAAGTTATCTGTCAATATCAAGTATAAATAAACATAAATACATTTTTTTTTTATATTTATATTTGATATACTTGATACATTTTTTCTATCGAAACATTTACAAATTTAGCTTGTTGTCAAAACAAAAATATATATATATGCTGGCTCGCTACCGCTGCCGGGAAAATATTGACACCTGTATGGGGGTAAACGTCCTAAAACAGTAGGCTGAATGGGGCCGAATGGATACAAGCCAAAGAGAGAGGGAGAGAAAGATACCAAAAGCGAGGTGGGCTCCCTTAAAGGCGTGGCTGAGATGGGAATACGCGGCCGACCCCCAGAAGAAAAAGAAGAAGAAGAAGAAGAAGACAACAAATCTGTCTTTATTCAACTTTTATTTCCATGGTATTTGTGTGATACGGTGGAGAGAATAACCAATCCCACGTGTTTTAGGGGGGGGGGGGGATTGCTTGTTCTGGACCCCTTTTCCCTCATGCTTAACCTCATTAGTTTTGAGATTTTAAGAAATTAACCCCATTAGTTTGTTGATTTTAAAAGCTTTCGTACCATTTCTTTATCAATACAATAGTGCTGATAACACCTCAGAAATAAACCCAGCTCTTCCCGTGGTCTCGATATTAACCGACCTTCTTGTCCACATTCCACAACATTATGTATTCAGTAACATCAGCTTCAAACATATTTGTTCAGATCGCTACTGCATTCACAGAGGATCTAATGTATGCATCTGCAGAACATAGCCAAATATCTTGCCTGGCATCCTCAATTTTGTATTACCATGATAGTTGTTAACATCCATGAAATGGGATAAGCAGTGGGCACCTCTCACAAGTTTGATGTCATGCTTTAAAATGATGCACAAGCCTAGTACATTTCTGGTTACGGAAGAGTGTCTGGAAAATTAGATCTTGTATTTGTGAGTTAGTATGACAGATCAGCTTTTCCTTACACCTGTTCCAAAGCTATAGCGTTATCAACTGGAAGAATGCATTTTTTGGACCTACATATCTGATGTGATCACTAGGTATGATTGATATAGAACATGGACAAGATCAAAGCCATTGTCATTGACAGGTGAAACATTTGTGCTTGATTTCTCTGTGCAGTCTGGCAGTGATTATTCCTTTAACAGATTTATGTGAACGTTTTTGGATTTGACCCTCATATCGGGTGCTGCCATTATGTAATAAGATCATTAGCTTCTGTCTGACGACTCAAGGTCCTGAATACTTTGAACTTAGTGAACTGCTTTGAACTGGTAGGAACAGTAGAACCTTCTCATCAACAATTAAACCTCTTTCTTAAGATTTTCTTATCATAGTGATTTTTGTTTTAAATTTTGGATTGAGTACTTTGCAGATTAGACCTAGCAATTTCATGAACCTTTGATCGGGTAGCTCTCAGTATTTCTATGTACTGAAAGTTCAAATAGGAAGCAGGTCTCCTGTAGAAATTACAGTACACCTCTTTATCTATCTATCTATCTATTGCCTGACGCCGTGATCCCCGAAGGGGATCAAACACAGAGAATGTTAACAATACCTATTTGCTATCTCTAATCCCAAACAAAACAAAAGGTATGCCTTCATCCCAGTCTAACTGGGAATCTTATGAAAACTTATGGCTCATAGTCTTCAGGACTTGATAGAAGCGTTCCATTGCTCCCTGTGACTATGGGCAGTACGTTGTTGAATGGTACTGCTCTTCTCATAGTCAGATTGGACAATTTTACCGAATCCAAACTGGGTGATAATTTTGCATTAATCCACTGAGCACCAGCTAATTAATAATAAAAGTACGCTGTGAGACCAGCCAATATGGTCAAATTTGTGTATTTTCTTAAATAGCTGAAATAGGTGAGAAATGATGAATAGCACAAAAAAAAAACTCACCTCGATCATTTGGGGGGGGGCGGGTGCAGCTTCAACAATCAGCTGATGCAGGGCGGTCTTCAAACTTCCCGCCCGCACCACCACAGCTGAGCGCAGCAGCATGGCAGATGTACGATGCGTCCAGTTTTCGAGTGACGGTTATTTACACCGCATGAGCATCATGTGTGCCTTCATAGTTCATATATTAGCAACATGTATCACATAATGTCATTGTAAGTGAAGTTACAGTGTGATAAGTGCATAGATTCAAGTTATATAAGTGCCGAGGGAGTGGCCAGCCCGGCGGCCATCTTGGTCATGGACTCACGCACGTACATGCAAAGCCAGCTGACAGAAATTCCAAGTCCCTCATAACTTTTTTTCCTTTCATTTAATGCCTCCCTGATGTACTGTTTATTGATGTTATACTTTACAGTATGTTTTATAGTTAGAATATGAGTGTTACACATTGTTTTAGGCACTTTTGAATTAGAAATATGGGTTTTGACATATTTTTAGTGGGGAGACGGGGGAGATGGTGGTGAAGGCAGGGGTGAGGGCACTGGGGGAGTGGGGGAGGACCAGTGTACACATCGCCTAGCTTGTTGTGTATGTAGCAACATGAAACACTCTATCGTCTCTTCTTACCCCTACCATGACCTTGCGGAATAAATTTTGAGGAATGCCATGGTGTCTGGGTCATCCTCCTCTTCCTCTTCCCCACTTGGTGGGGAGTCACCTATTTCATGGGGAGCATTAGGGGAGCGATAAACATCGCGAGGCAACGAGATACGTCCGACAATCACGAATTACACATGACAACTGGCCGGGCGGGAGGCAGCCCAGTCCTCCCACTCCCTCCCTCCTCCTGCGCTCTCTCTGCCCACTCCCCACCGCGGCGGGACTTGGGTATTGCCAATTGATAAGTATTCCCACTGTTGGGCAACATCATAAGGTATATTCCATATAAATTTGAACCCTCTAGCTACCATAGGACAAGAATAAATAAGCTCGAAAGTGGCGGTGAGATAAGTGGGTAAACTGGCTTTCCCCATCCGCCCGTACTAACCCGCGCGGCTGGACTAGGGGGTTGCCGAGTACCAGCACTGTTCGGCAACATAATAAGGTATATCCCATACCATCCTCAAGCCTCTAGCTACCATAAGACATGAGTATATAAGGTCGAAATTGCTGACACAGGTGCTGCAGCGCTGGGATTTAGCGTTACATATACAGTGAACCCTCAAATTACGCGCAATTTATCTACGCGTAATCAAAACTACGCTTGAACCACAATTGAGGCAACAAATCGATATGTACGCTCAATTATTCGAATGTATGCGCCGAGCGTACGAGCGGGAGTCGATTCGTATCTGTTGGAGAGTTTCGGGCGGCCATATTGACGTGACGCCAAGCCCTCCAACGTCGTCACTGTTGACTGTGGAGAGAGACACATCTCCCGTACCAAACGATTATGTATCTATTAAGCACAACAGGATATTATGAATCTATTAAAAGACTGTTCTTCATTTTACATTGCATGTATCATTTATTGAGCTAACAAAATCGGAAATGGAAAACCTGTTTCTGTTCGGTAGTTGGAGGCGAGATTGTTTACACTTCTTTCGAAAGTCGCTTCAAAGCCCACTGCTCTCTCCTGGCTAAATGATGTGAAGCCAATTCTTTAATATGTATAATATTTATGAGCTATTGAACTATCTCACTTGACACTATATAGGCTATATGAAACTATAGGCTATACAGGGTGTATTACTTTTCGACTCAAAACTTTACCAGTAAGCCTAGGTGGCTAGGCCTATTATTTTGGTCGATCCGTTTCGGGCGCAGTACTATCGATCGATGGCGCAGATCCGGCATTGCTCAACCACTGCCAATGTGAGTTAATTTACGTTTGTGTCTTATTTGTATACATTAAATGTATTTTGTGTGGTAGATTAGGTTATGAAAACATATTTGTACAGTAATATGTTATATATTTGTGGATTTTAGGTGATGAAAGGTAGAAATAGTACAACTTTCGGTCGGACCCAGACCAATACCTATTTTCGCCATTTATATTTAACTCCCATGTACGCGCAAACGAACGTACGCGCCGACAGCACAGTACGCATCCCACGCGTAGTTTGAGGGTTCACTGTATTGCCGACGCATCACATGCGTCGCTGGGGTCCTGTGGGTTAAATGACACAAGGAATAAATTCAGGAAACCAAGTTGTAACACACATAGCTGTCAGGAGATACTGGTTTACCTTTCTTGCTCTTTGGTAATAGACCAAACAATTATGTTCTGGTTTTCCTACCATCTGACAAACGACTTGTTTTGATGGACTTTGAGATATCATTATCCATCTTTATCCAGAAAAGGCAACAGTACCTTATGGTAGGTTTTGTTTATTTCAAAGTGACTGTGAACTTTACATGTGCCAGAAATATGATATTACTTATTATATCTTAGGATAATACAACTTGATTCGCTATTGCCCATTCCTCTGATAAACCATCAATAGAACTGCATTGCCTTATCAGAACTCCTTTCTAATACAAAAATATTGGTGTAGCATAATCAGGTGATGCAAGTGCTTTATCGAAGTGGTAAGCTAATGAAGGGTCATTCGTTTAAGCAACATCTCTATTTATCATACGAATTTATAGAACACTTGATACAATACATTCATACCTACAGTAATGGTTTGCGAGCCTCAGGAAAAGTGTACAGTGCAGTTATACTAAAAACTCCGTGCCCTAAATCCATTTGTTAAATGTTAGTAACCTTTCCAATAACAAGCAATATATATCTCGACTACACACGAACAATCTTTCACTACACGATACAATATTTAATCTCTCTCACGCTTCTATCATTATTACAATAATCTGAGTTTTTCAGAGCTCTCTTAGTGTACACCTCCCTTACGGAGAGTGGGAGGCACCCGCCTTTCAACGCAATCCTACCCATATTCAGCCAAAGTTTCTAACCCAAGAGTGAACCGATTATCCCAATCTTTCTTTTACTCAGGAAGTAAACTCTGGAACTCTCTCCTTCAATCTATCTCTCCTTCATCCTATGACTTAAAGTGCCTCAAGCTCCGTGTATCCAGATGTTTTTACTCTAACATACCTTGAATTTGGCTAGCTATTATTCTTTTAACTTTGGGGGGACACTAGTTACAGAATTCTTTGACTTTGTCTCCTTCATACACATCGACAAGACTATTCAGGCAAAAGTTTGTCTTTAGTCGATGTTTTTCATACGTCAGAGAGAGAAAAATTAAGGGGAGACAGACCGTTTTTCTGGACCCCCTTCTCCCTCATATTTAGCCCCACTAGTTTTGAGATTTTAAGACGTTGGTTCCATTAGTTTGGGGATTTTATGGCCTTTTTACCCCATGTTTTTGTCAATATTAGGACCCTTCATGCCATTTAGGTGTCAATTATTTTCTGGCGAGCGATACAATTTCAGGAGAAATCGGCCTTTGGCCGGGAAATGTTTCTACCGAAAGATGTACAAATTTATCTTGAAGGGGGGGGGGGGGGGGTTTCTAAGCTTGACAGAGGTCTAGGGATAAAAAACAAAAACAAAAAACATATGAATAAATTAAGTAATATACCAAACAAACAGCCACTGTCCCCTTAAGTTGAAATTTAAAAGTGAGAGTTGAGACAGGACATTTCAGAATTAATTGTACAGTTACTAGAATGAATGAGTGCAATCTAACATTACACACAATATTACCTCGAAAAAGGTGTGTATACAAGAATATATTGAAGTATTTAGGTCTCTGTTCAATAAATATACACACATCTCAGTATTGGAAGTTCTGAACAAATAAGCAACACCCCGTTCTTAACATTAATCATCAATTACAAACCCCACTGTACTTGAATAAACTAATGAAAGCATATGGTCCTCCCGGGATTCGAACTCGGGACACCACACCCAGAACATAAGCATCTAAACCATTTACACCACCAACACAGTTAAATAAATTTGATAACGATGAAAGTACAAAGACATTGATCCTCAATATGAAAACAATATACAGTGCAATGGCTCTTCCACTGATATTTGTGATGCCTTCTTCATTGTTGAGACCTGTGCTAGCCTGGAACAAACTTTCCTTTGGATGTGTTAGTGAATATTTAGAAGAGAGCAAATAGTATTGGTATTACTTTATAATCAATATACTAAAATGCAGAAGCTCACTACTGTTTGCCTTCCATATTATCCCTGGTATAGACTATATGGTATTTAAAATCCTATTATCATCTATAATTCCAAGTTATATATATATATATATATATATTCTCTCTCTCTCTCTCTCTCTCTCTCTCTCTCTCTCTCTTTCTCCTTATACATTCATAATCTCACACACAAACATACTCATTAACTTATACAATAGATCAATTATATGTTCAGTAACGGACATTATATTCTAGCTATATTTAGACGACTTTGTGCATCTTAAAACGGATCTGTGGAAGTAAAATGGGTCAATTAAGATAGTTTGAAACATGTTAATTGCTGGAGGCCCTTCTTAAAATGGAAAAATCGTCCAATAGTAGCCAGTACACAATGACAAGGATTGAAATGGTACTGAACGGGTTAATACTGATACATTGTGAAGCCTTAAACTAATTAAGGGGGGATGGACCGGTTTTCTGGACCACTTTCTCCCTGATGTTTAGCCCCATTAGTTTTCAGATGTTAATATGTTTGCACCATTAGTTAGTCGATTTTAAGACCTTTCGCCCCATTTCTTCGTCAATATTTAGACCTATCGTGCTATTCAGGTGTCGATTTTTCCCCTGCCGAACGATAGTGAGCCTGTAATGTTGGAAGAACCGGCCTTCGGCCGGGAAATTTTTCTACCGAAACATGTACAAATTAATCTAGAAGGGGGATCTAATGGATGTTTTTTTTAAATTTGATGGAGGTCTAGGGAGAAAACTAGAAAAATAATGAAATGCAAAAATCGCCCAAAATGTGAACTATCTCCCCTTAAACGAGCCTCCGAAATGTAAATATCAGGTAAAGCAATTATAACAAGAGTCAATTGAGCCCTAGATAGTTTCGAATATGTATGTATCAACATTAACCCCTTGAAGATCATGACGCGTTTTAAAAGTATATTCTGGCTAACATTAGACGATCTTATTCAGTTTAGGAAAGGATTTGTGGGCGTCAGGGGGGTGGTTGAGATAATCTTTACCCTTTTAATGCACACAGACCCTTCCTCAGCTGTATAAAATCGTCTAACGATAGCCAGAATGAACTGCCAAAATGCTTCATGCTCCTCAAGGCGTTAAAGACCGCAATGGTACACGAACCGATATTTGTAATCTTATTGAAGGAATTATTTTCCCTGTGTTTTTCGTAACCAGTATATAATTATATGGGCATACGTGTCAGATTAAAGTTCGTTTAGCTTTGAAATGTCCCCATGTGTGAGATTAAAGGATTTTCAAGTGCACTATATTCGGTAAATAGTGGATGGTAAAACATTTATGAAATAATTGGGAAAATATTATGTTTTCATATGGGGAAGGATATTAGAGGAGCCTTTTGATCTTGAGTTTAAAGTGTGAGAGTAGTTTCTATATATATATATATATATATATATATATATATATATATATATATATATAGTGACTATACTGTATATACATATAAATACACGTGAGCTAATACATGTTTAGATACACCTAGCCGGGATTGAACCTCCGACATTCAGTACGAGAGTCCAAACTTTTAATCCACTACACCATGGCGTGTAGTGTATTAAATGCTTGGACTCTCGTTTTGAATGTCGGAGGTTCGATCCCGGCTGGGGCTATATACTGTATATATATATATATATATATATATATATATATATATATATATATACAGTATATATATATATATATATAGTATATATATATATGTATATTATACTAGGGTTTTTCCCAGGTTTGTATATTGGTTATAGCGAGTTCTTTCAAGACTGGGGAATTCAGAGTCATACAGTACATGTACAGAAGTCAGATAGAGGATACATATAACACCGAAATATAGTTTAAAGAACAGTTTTATTTATCTTAACTCTACGTGCACTGATTTTGGATAGTTGGGTTTAGAATGAATATAGGTAAATTTATACAACATGAAAATACTGTTCTAGCACGAACCCGGATCTGGATGGAGCTCAGGTATGCAAAATAATATTAGCTGTCCTCTTACACAATACATATGAAAAAATTATTTCTCGAAATCTGAAGAGTCGGATAATACCCGTCTATAAGTTCAATATTTGTGGACTCTAACTTTTATACACTTGATGAAAATTAGGCAGAGCAATCTATTGGGACTCTAACATTTATGAGGCACCTTACGGACTGGTGTAATTTAGGTAGAGTCAATTTTTGTGGACTCTAACTTTTATATGATACCTCCAGAATTAACACTTGGAGTCAAAGTTGAGGTAGCAGCTTTCAGTTGTCTGGTCTCCGTTGGGCCGGTCAGGGTGGCCTGTCGTGTGAATCAGTTGTTTAGTTACAGATGGAGTAATGGGTATGAGATCTTTAATAAGCTTCCTCAGTATTAGGACACTGGGTACCTTATCGGACTAACGCGAGTAGTTTTTAGCTACTCGACTATCCTGATCGTTGTATTACTCGGTGTTGAAGTTCTGTTCAGGTACTCTTGAATTGGGGTCTTTAATATAATGCCTATGTCATGACACAGTGACAAGATATCGGGCTAACACAAGTAGATAGTACGGTCATGACCATATACTATTTTCCTTGACTACCACTGACCTTTGTAAGAGATTCAAAGAACCCAGGGCGGTGTTTAAACCATTTAATTACTATTACCTTGACATGTCAATAGGCAAAAGTATTAAGGACTTCCATATGCTGAGTGCCGATTCAGGTATCTCGCAGAGCCTTGAACTAGTCGAAGGAACTTAGCATGCTAAGCCTCCCACGGTAGTTGTAGTATGCGGTTTCAATAAAATAAGTCAATTGGGGACATGTCCACGAGCTTAGACTTTCTTTATTAAAGATGCATCCTATTAGGGATTTCAATGTTATTCCGATACCGTGGTATGTCAATAACAATGCCTCAATAGGCTGAAGACTCCTTAGCCCTGTGGGATATTAGGCATGCCTTTCAATCTCAACGGAATTGGAGGTTAATTTTAGGACTTATAAAACACTGACATGTCAATATGTTTTTGAAGCCCTAAAATTGCTTGTCCTATTCAGTTTTCTCCAGCATAGTGTTGATATTTGCTGACACGTCCTGTTTTGGTTGTGTGGGAGTAAAAAAATCACAAGTTCGAGCAGGGGATAATCTAGGGGATTAATGGGGTCCTTCTAGAAGCGGCTGGGCAGGTACTTTGCTCCTTGGGTGGACAAAGGGCGCTAGTGTGTACTCCGGTGATGGTGATTAGTCCTTCTCACTCTGGCTGAACACTATTCTTCTTTTTGGATGTTGCTTGGGGCCGGGTGATATTTTGATGTCTTTTCCGGGTGTAAGGGGGCTTTCTGTTGCAATGGAGGCAACTCGGGCTTCTCTCTTGGTGCTGGGGATGCATGATGGAGTATTAGAGGTGGCTAGATGTTCCCGCACACTACTTGGTACACGCGGTATTACTCCGCGGGTATATTTCCCTATAGGGATTCTCTTGCCTTTGATAGGTACTCTCTTGTCTTCCTTCGTCCTCTTGCTGTTATGCTTATGCTGCTTCTCCGTCTTCTTATCGTCGTGGGGCAGTTTTGGAATACGGGGCAGAGCGAATATTCTTTGCTGTGTGGTTCTCGTCTGGATTGGTGTTTTCGTTTCCATCTTAGTTCTCCCTTTACTGGTGATCAGAATTCGTTCTCCTTGATGGTAGCAATTTTGTCCTTGTTCTCTGATTGTTTATTTCTCGGTGTGATTTCTTTCTCCGCTTTCTTCTTCTCCTCTTTCTTATCTTTATTGTTTTTTTCTGGTGTAGTTGCGAGGGTCTGGGATGTGATGTCTGGTGATTTCCTGGTCTCCGTTGTTTTGGTTATGTATTATCTTTCTTTTTGTTTTGGTATCTCCTTCTCTTTTCTGTCTTCCCACCTGCTCTTTCTCGGTTTCCTCGGGTGCCTTTCTCTTCTTGTTTAGGGGTGACTTGCATTTCTTCGTTATTTTAATATATATATATATATATATATATATATATATATATATATACAGTATATATATACTGTATATATATATATTTTTTGTTTTATCATGTGAGTGAGGGAGGCAAAGGGCAGAACTGCCTGTATCAAGTGCCTCCCCCAGAGTTGAAAGAGTGACAGGGCCAAATCAAGGGACGATTGAGCCAAAATGCCTGGACACACAGAGTTTGAAGCAGTTTAAGTCTAAGGAAGAGGGAAAGACTGATTCTGGGAGAGAGATCCAGTATTCAGCAGTTGAATAGAAGAAAGACTGTTTCACTCTTGGGTTGGAGAGTTGCACAGAGTAGGCGTGGGATTGAGTTGCAAGACGGGTACTACATACCCTACGCAGAGGCGGTGGTATACACTGGGAAAGCTCTGATTATTGTAGTAGCGATAGAATAGCAAGAGAGATGCAACATTGCAGCGAAGAGAGAGAGATTTCAGAGAATTGGTGAGTGGACGGGAGTTAATAATACGAAAGGCTTTCC
This sequence comes from Paralithodes platypus, assembly GCA_032716605.1. Lineage (NCBI taxonomy): Eukaryota > Metazoa > Arthropoda > Malacostraca > Decapoda > Lithodidae > Paralithodes > Paralithodes platypus. The sequence continues at coordinate 40,788,535 of CM064502.1, read as the reverse complement.
TTTCTACTTTGTCTAGGAGTTCGGTGTGAGAGGATCCTCCCAACACATGTGACAAATACTCAATACAAGGACGCACTATGCTCCTGTACAAAGCATGAAGCTGAGCAGGGGTCAAGAACTCCTTCAGGTGGTTGAGCACATCCCGCTTCTGGGAGGTTGCCTTGGCAAGACTGGTAATATGGCCCTTCCAAGTGAGAGCAGAAGAAAAAGAGACACCTAGAATATTGAGAGAAGATGAAGGATTGATTTTTGTATTGTTGAAGTGTAAGGGATACTCCTCTGGGAGTTCCGGACGGGTAGTAAGATGAAGACATTGGGTTTTGGAAGCATTAAAGACAAAAAGGTTTTCTCTGCCCCAATTGGAAAAGGTAGCTAGATCACATTATAAGTGTTCCATGGCTTCATTACGTTTGATTTTTAGGATTGCTGGCTGGTGCGTTCAGGAAAACTAATTGAGTAGTGTAAGGTAGAGTCATCTGCGTATGAATGGATGGAACTTGAGGTACAGTTGAGAAGATCATTTATGAAAATTAGAAAAAGAATGGGATATATGACTGAGCCCTGAAGAACACCAGAGTTGATAAGATGAGGAAGTGAGCGATGGCCATCCACAACTGCAGCTATGGAACAGCCAGAAAGGAAATTAGAGACAAAGGCACAGATGAAGTGATAGAAACCGAAGGAGGGTAGTTTAGAAATTAATGATTTGTGCCAGACTCTATCGAAGGCCTTCAATATGTCTAGTGCAATAGAAAAGGATTCACCAAAGTCCGAGAGGAGAGAGTTAGTAAGATATGAAAGAAGAACACCAGTAGAGTGACCCTTAAGGAAGCTATACTGGCGATCTGAGAGTAGATTATGAGAAGAGAAATGCTTTAGAAATTTGGAAGCAAGAATAGTTTAACCGTTCTTTAGCGGCGCGCAACATAAGTCGAGTTATATAAATTTGGACTATGTGGCGGCGCGTGACATAGGTCGTGTGGCAATTTCAGCACGTAATGTTGCTGAGAGAGAGAGACAAGTGGTGGCAGGAGAGTAGCGAGCGTATGACTGCTCCAGACCACCGTGGCGGGCCTACTGACACGAATCCCACCCTCCTCCACCCTCTCACACTCGCTACATACTGAAATGTATGGGGAAAGTACCGAATTACATGGGTTTTGCACTCGTGTTGCGCGGTTGTTGCAAGAAAACTAGCGGTCATACAAGGATCGTTGTGGTGTCATTGGAAAGCTCTGTTTATGCCCTTTCAGGGATAGATGCTTGTTTTACACTCTGGCTCTTATTTAGGCATGAAAATGATCACGTAAACAGCCCTATTTTGGCTAAAAACACCCCGCTGGTGGCTACATATTATTTACCGCCTAGGCCGCTCGTTAGGTGTTAAAAAACTTTAGAGATACAAAAGATGAGAGCAATTGGACGATATTTGGAAGGTTGAGAGCGGTCACCCTTCTTTGGGACAGGTTGAATGAGAGCAAACTTCCAGCAAGAAGGGAAGACGTTAGAGGAGAGAGAGAGAGAGACGAAAGAGTTTGCCTAAGTCAGCACGGAAGCACAGTTTTTGAGTACAACAGGAGGAACACCGTCCGGATCGTACACCTTCTTCGTATTAAGCCCGGAGAGGGTAGAAAGTACATCTTTAGAAGATATTAGGATATTAGGCATAAGTAAGAGAGATGGAGAGGGAGGAGTATTCAATTCAAAATTCAAAATTTAGTTCAAAATAGTTTATTGTCATAGTAATACATTGTTAATTATTGCTACATTTAACATCATATAAATAAACACAAACTACGACAATGAGGACTAGATACCAAGTGGTATCTGTATGTGTCCTTTTATCTTGTATACAAATATAATAACATTTTATTGCATAACAAGGAGTGCAAGTGCAAGTGCTGAGTGAAGTGAAATACTAAAAATAATAATAATAAATAAATAATTAAAATAATACAAACAAATACATATATAAAGAAAAAATCTTATAAAATAAATCAATATACCTCTGGTGTAATTAGTATATGTTAATAATTCTTTAGGTTTGATAAACATTAAATATTGGCATTTTGTTATTCAATAGGAATCTCCTTAATTTCTTCTTAAATAATACAAACGAACAATCGTCTATGATTCCTGATAATCCGTTCCATATATGAGCGCCTTGATGTCTAAATGTTTTCTGTATCATAGCTGTTCTTGCCCTAGCCACGTGAAGTTTATTACACTGCCTAGTATATACTATATGAGTGTACGGTATCACTCCTTATAAGCATCTCTTTGATAATATCAGGAACAGACGAGTTTATGCATTTATACATTAAATTTGTCATACAAAACATACTGTATAAAATTTTTGGAGTGACAATATATTCAAAGATTTAAAAAATGGTTCAGTGTGTGCTCGAAATTCAGCAGATGATACAATTGGTATTGCTCTCTTTTGTAACATAATTAAAGAGTTAATATGGGAATCACTAGACTTTCCCCAGACTTCTATTCCGTAGGTTAGATATGGATTGATAAAGCAATTATGCAACGTTACAAGTGTAGAAATATTCAATACCTTCTTTGCTTAACATATTAGTCCTATTCCTTTTGACATCTATTTTTCACCATTTTTATATGTTCTGGCCAGTTAAGTTTGGAGTCAATTTTTACACCCAATAATTTTGTACTGTTGACCCTCTGTATACTATTACCGCATAGTATACAGAGGGTCAACAGTACAAAATTCTTGGGTGTAGAAATTGACTCCAAACTTAACTGGACAGAACATATAAAAATGGTGAAAAATAAGATGTCAAAAGGAATAGGACTAATATGTTAAGCAAAGAAGGTATTGAATATTTCTACACTTGTAATGTTGCATAATTTGCTTTATCAATCCATATCTAACCTACAGAATAGAAGTCTGGGGAAAGTCTAGTGATTCCCATATTAACTCTTTAATTATGTTACAAAAGAGAGCAATACGAATTGTATCATCTGCTGAATTTCGAGCACACACTGAACCAATTTTTAAATCTTTGAATATATTGTCATTCCAAAAATGTTATATGTTTTGTATGGCAAAGTTAATGTAGTAGCACCGGAATCATCCAAGGTGGAGTTTCTAGCAAAAGTCTGAGCGAAGAGTTCAGCTTTGTCAGAGGAAGAAGTGATGGTTGTGCCATCAGAGTGGAAAAGGGGAGGGAAAGACGAGGAAGAAAAACTGCTGAAGAGGTTTTTGGTTAGATGCCAGAAAGCTTGGGAAGAGCTAGAGTTGGATAGTTCAGTCAGTGCATTTATTATTAATGAAAGAGTATTTGGCAAGTCGAAGAACAGATTTGGTTTGATTCCGGTCAAAAACATAGGAAGAATGAGATCTTGAGTCTTATGGCGTCGGTACCATTTGAATGCTTCCTCCTTGTTGCGGACAGCAATAGAACAAGCGTGAGTAAACCAAGATTGTTTTGCATTAGACTGAGAGAAAGAAAATGGAATGTTGGCCCTTTTGGACCAGTCAACCTCATGGCCTAAATCCGTACCTGCAAAATCATAGCAAAAGGCACATATGTGTTTGTCTTCAGAGACCCTTAACACCTAATTCTTTCTTATAACTTGTGTTTATTTCTGTAAGTGTTCTGTAAAGATCGAAAATGGGTCGATCAATGGTCATAACCAAGTAAAGATTATATATTCTAGGTGACGAGTGCTTGTAACTGAATCAAAACAGTACGTCAGATTGTCTGGCAGTTAATTCAATTCTGGCTTAGCTCCCCTACATAGCGACACAGTCTCGTTACCTCAGGCTATCACTCTCATACACCATATATTATGCTATTCACTAGATACTGTCTCCTGCTTTATATTATGAAGATGAGAGTACTCATACGATTCATACATAATTTAATGAACAGGGTATTTTTACTTGAAAATGGTTCAGTGGTCAAGCAGAATTGCCCAGGATGGTGTTTCTGAACGGGCACGTCAGAAAATGTATTTATATTCATACTTTGTTTGTTTGTTTTTTTGTATATATTACATTTTAAACACAATGGCATAAGGAAACAATATTTTCATTAATACAAACTTCATCAATTATTTTGTTAGCTCCTTTATTTCTTATAAATTTCAAGTTTTCCAAAATAAGGAATATCCTCTCTGTTTTCGACCGTCTCCTTCTATATATATTCCCCCCACATTCCTCCTCTATTTCACCGTGTTCCTTCGTGCCTCACACGGTCTCAGTTCCCTCGTCAGAGAAGAATAGTTTCATTTTCGGTTCACAATTGAATTTCTTTATAGAATTCTCTGTTAAATGGGGTTAATTCTATTACTTTAATTTGGCATTTCCTTTTTTTTTTTTTTTTGCTATGCAAGAAATTCATCGAGTTTTATGCTTTACCTAAACACAGGTACGCACACACATATTACATTAAATATCATAGTCAGCAGCAGGAACAGGCCAAGAAAATCCAATGTGTGGCAGATACAAATCCAATACTAAATGCTAGATTATTTTCTTCAGGTGTTGGTTATTTTCTTCAGGTGTTGGTGGTGTGTTGGTGGTGTAATGGTTTAGATGCTTATGTTCTGGGTGTGGTGTCCCGAGTTCGAATCCCGGGAGGATCATATGCTTTAATTAATAAATGTTAGTGCATTGGGGTTTGTAATGGAGGATTAAAGTTAAGAACGGGGTGTTCCTTAAATTCTAATCCTGTCCCGATTATCACTCCCATTGATCTCCTCCATCTGGTGTTCTGTCGTCATTTGATCCACACTTTCCTTTTGCATCCATTCGTTTATTTTCCCTTTATTTTCTTATTATGTCAATTTGCATTGAAACATTTTCCTCCCCATCCCTACTTGCTCACGCCGAATTACATCACCTGCATTATTAAATTTGTGTACGTTCTAGGTTTCTGATTCATAATTGAATATTGTGTTTTTCCTATGTGTATGAAGGAGACAAAAGGCAGGTTGCCTGATACGAGTGTCTCCCCCAAACCCAAAAGAGTGACAGAGCCAAATTCAAGGGACTTTGGAGTGAAAATGCCTGGACACACAGAGATTAAAGCAGTTTTAGTCTAAGGATGAAGTAAAGATTGATTGAGGGAGAGAGTTGCAGAATTCACTTTTTGAGTAAAAGAAAGACAGAGAATTTGCTAATTCTTGGCTCGGAGAGCTGTACAGAATGGGAGTGGGACTGTGTAGAAAGGCTGGTTCTTCGCACTCGTCGCAAGGGAGGAGGTATGCACTGAGAGAGCTCTGAAGAACAATGATTGTTGTATTAGCAATGAAATAGTGAAGGAGATGCAATATTGTGGCGTGTAGAAAGAGTTTGTAGGGAACTAGTAAGAGGAAGTGAGTTGATGAGGCGAAATGCTTTTAAAAGATTCTACTTGTTCGAGAAGTGCGGTATGGGTGGAGCCTCCCCACACATGTGAACAATACTCAATACAGGGGTGCACTGTGCCCGGATACAGAGCAAGAAGCTGTGCAGGGGTGAAGAAACCCACGGAGACAGTTGAGCACACCTAACTTTTGGGAAGCTGTTTTTAGCAAGAGTGGTGATATGATCTTTCAAAGAAAGGTCGGATGAAAATGATACACCTAGTATATTGAGTAAAGATGAACGGTTGAGTTGTGTATTGTTGCAAAATAGTTGATAGTCTTGTGGAAGATTGTGATGGAGAGATTGAGGGTAGAAACTGGGTCTTGGAGGCGTTGAAAGTAACAAGATTTTCTCTGCACCATTAAAAAATAACTGATAGATCAGAAGAGGCTTTCTATGGCCTAATCACGATTGTTTTGGAGTGCTTGCATGCTGGGTTCATGTGAAAAACTAGTTGAATAGTGTAAGGTAGAGTCGTCAGTATATGAGTGAATAGGAATAAAGGTACAATTGAGTAGATCATTAATGAATATTAGAAAGAAAATTGGAGACAGGACAGAACCCTGAGTTGATAGGTTGAGGAAGTGAGCGATGGCAGTTCACTACTGCAGCTATGGAGCGGTCTGAAAGGAAATTAGAGACACAGTCACAGATAGAGGGATAGAAACCAAAGGAGGGTAGCTTGGAAATTAAAGATTTGTGCCAGACTCTATCGAAGGCTTTCGATATGTCTAGCACAATAGAAAAAGTCTCACCGACGTTCCGAAAGGAGGACGAACAAGAGTTAATAAGATAACCAAGAAGATCACGAGTAGAACGACCCTTTAGGAAACTGTACTGGCGATCTGAAAGTAGATGATGGGATGATAATTGATTAAAAAATGTTGAGTTAAGAATAGTTTTAAAACTTTCGATATGCAAGCATTGAGAGCAATTGGACGATAATTGGGGGTTAGGAGCAGTCACCCTTCTTTGGGATTATTATTCTTTATTATTTTTCTTAAGAAAATATATTTCTGACCTCCCAAAAACTTCTGGCCTTAGCCATGGCTTGGATTGGGGTCTCTTGCACTTATTCGATTGAGCAATGCTCGGATATAAAAAGGGGGAGCTATGCCTGGCTATGCCTATTGTCTGAGATACCCCCCCGCGTCATATCAGCCTATCTCTGTGGTTTTGGGATTTTCGAGCAATACACAATATCGTTTTTTGATAAGACTAGGTTGCCTGGGCCATAGGTAATAGGGGAACTTTAGCCATTGCTTCTTGAGTGTGGGATGGGACAGGCATCTTGTCGTAGTCGGACTGAGTCTTCTTCTCTAGTCTCTAGGTTGGGCAGCACATACTGAATTGGACGGAATATGAATCAAGCAGATTAGGACTTAGCGCCTCATGCAGAATACAACTTTTTTGTACTGGAGTGACAAGCGGTGTGGATCGTGTGTTCCATAACTTTTGTTTGGCTGATTTCGGTGGATGATTGTGCGAACACGTCTGCGAACTCCTGGAGAGCTTGGGATAGTTGTTGGTGTTGTGCCGTTGTTAATTGTTCTGGAATGGTGGGTAGGATGAGTGGCGTAGTAGGTGTAGAAGTTGAGTGTGCGATATCATCAAAGGTTTCAAGATCATCGATGATGAGGCCTTTGGGCAGGGTGAGGGGCTCGTCAGAGATGTTGGCGATTAGGGCAGCACCTCTGTCAGGGGGCACTATGGCAAGTTGAACACAACATCTGTCAGCTTGAGGTTGTTCTAGCCGAGGTGAAAATATCATGGGTGAATTGGTAGTGTGACGTATACAGTAGGCACCCTTTGTTAGTGTTGTGCCGGTATGAGCACTCGTTGTGAGGTCACTGCAGGGGTTACTACGGTGATGGAGGCTGGTCACGAAGGCGCTGGAGGTGGTGTGCAGGGGGCCTTTGTTGAGGTAGGTGGTCGAGGGTGCGGTGGCTTTTTAGTTGGCGTAGTTTGTTTGTTGGTGACCTTTGAGTGGTGGTGGTGACTTCTGTTTTTGGTTAGCATTTTGTTCCTGGGAATGACTTTCGGTGGGGTTACCGAAAGTTGGATCTTATTTTTCCCTTTTTTAAATGTCAGAAGACGTTGACCGCAATCTAGTTGCGCTTGCAATTTGTAAGAAGTCTAATCCCATATAACCGTCGTATTGGGTGTATTCAGAGTAGAACACTACGAATGGATTATGCTAGAAAGCATTTGGTTCAGGAGTGGTGATATGCAGGGGCGTAGTCTCCCCACGGATGAAAAGGGGCGTGTCACCATCGCTTATTAGATTGGTGGTTGAAGCGTGTAGCATTCCTAGCTTACGGCAATGTTTGTCGGAGAATTAATTGAAAAGGCATGTTCTTGCAGCTTCCATGTCTATGGAAAGGCAGACTGGAATACCTTCAATTTTTGCTAGATGATAGACAAGGCTCTTTACTATCTCCCATTCTCTTTCTAATTTTCATATATTATCTTCTCAATTGTACCTCCAGTCCCATCCATTCATACGCAGACAACTCTAACTTACACTACTCAATTAGTTTTCCTGAACGCCCCAGCCAGCAATCCCTCAAAGACAAACGTAATGAAGCCATGCAACACTTATCTTCTGATCTGACTACTATTTCCAATTGGGGCAGAGAAAGCCTTGTTGCCTTTAATGCTTCCAAAACCCAATTTCTTCATCTTACTACCCGTTCAGAACTCCCAGAGGACTATCCCTTACAATTCATCAATACAAAAATCAATCCTTCATCTTCTCTCAATATTCTCGGTGTCTCTTTTTCTTCTGCTCTCACTTGGAAGGACCATATTACCAGTCTTGCTAAGGCAGCCTCCCAGAAGCTGGGTGTGCTCAACCGCCTCAAGGGATTCTTTACCCCTGCACAGCTTCTTGCTCTGTACAGGAGCACAGTGCGTCCTTGTGTTGAGTATTGCTCACATGTGTGGGGAGGATCCTCTCCCACCACACTCGTAGACAAATTAGAAAGGAAAGCATTTCGTATCATTAACTCCCGTCCAATCACCAACTCTCTGCAATCTCTCTCTCTTTGGCGCAATGTTACATCTCTCTCGCTATTCTATCGCTACTGTAATAATCAATATTCCTCAGAGCGATCACAGTGTATACCATCTCCTCTATGTAGGGTACGTAGTACCCATCTTGCAACACAATCCCACCGCTAGTCATTGCAACTCTCCAACCCAAAAGTGAAACAGTATTCTCAGACTTTCTTCTATACAACTGCTGAGCTCTGGAACTCTCTCCTAGAATCAGTCTTTCCCTCTTCCTATGACTTAAATTGCGTCAAACTTTGTGTGTCCAGGCATTTTGGCTCGAACGTCCCTTGATTTTGACCATGTCAGTCTTTCAACTCTGGGGAGGCACTCGATTCAGGCAGTTCTGCCTTTTGTCTCCCTCACTCACATAGAAAAAAAACAAAAGTGGTGGTTTGGAAAACACAGACTCCCCCCGATGAGGCAATAATGGGCGGGGGAGGCTTTAAAAAACCTGAGGAGGGTCTTCCATCTCTTCTACTTCTTCTTCTTCCTCCACTGACTGAATTTGGTCAAGTTCAGGGGGAGAATATTCATCATCTTGATAATCCTCCTGCAATTCAAGATCACAGGATTGTTCTTCGGTTGCGAGGACTCGGTTTGACAAGCTCCGTTGTTTGGCTTGATCCCGGATGTAATGTAAGGGGCATGAAAAATTGCAGGCTTTAAAGTCGAAAGGATTTATAGTTACTATGGGACTATTTCGGATTCGTTGTGGAGGCATGTGACATTGAGGACCTTGGTTTGTTTTGGTTGGTATATGGGTAGGTTCGGCCAGGATGATTATGGTTTTAGGTAGATCCGCTTACTTGGCTGTGGGCGGCCTGATGAAAAGGGTTGAGGGCGGCCTTGTGATGTATATTGCAGTCTTAATCCATAACTTTGAAATTGTCCTGGCTTCCTGCCTCCTTGTGAGTGTGTGGGAAACCACTGTGGAGGTTTTAGGCCGGGTGGCCAACAGCTTTCTAATGGTAATGCCGTAACCGACGGGATCGTGGATTGTAAAATGCTCCTTAACTCTCTCCATCATATTTAGTTCCGTAAGTTAGGGGTTGCCCGAGCACCCGGTATTTCCCCCACAACACTCTTTCTCACACTGAGGGACCGTTAGAAGTTGGAGGAACTTGGGGTTGCCACCAACCGACAGATTATGATCTAACTTACCTAACTTACTGAGCTCAATATGACGCAAATCGCGTCATAAACCTATTATTGAGCTATTTCACTAAGTTCATATGACGCAATCGCGTCATATGATACTTTTGGGCAAACCGCCATATGACGGAGAGGGTTAATGAAAGAGGGGAGCATTCTGAGAAGCACACTGAACACTTGTTGTTGTTGTTGCTTGGGGGTTTGTAGAGGGTAAGCGGTTTTAACCTGCTGGGTCACTAATCCTAAAGTGACGTCCAGGTCTCCCTCAAACTTTATTTTGTTGATTTTACTTAAGGCAACGACGGGGCCTAGTGAAGGTTGCACTGCATTTATCACAATTTACCGGAATTGATCCCAAGTTAAATCAGGGGTCACTTGTCCGGCTACCAGGGACACGGCCTTTCCCAGGTGGGTTAATAGCACTGCGATCTTTTTGTGATCGGTTTGATATGTCAGGCTAAGCACTGGATTTACAATATCCAAATACATACGAATATCATATGTTTCTGCCTCATATTTAGGTATGGGTATGTGCAAACGAGTAGCCATGATGACTTATGTTATATAACGCTCTATTCCGTTTTGATTTTGTGCCAAATGGCTTCTTCTTCCCAAATCAAGAACCACCGTCTGCCGCCAATGTTATACCAGGTTTTTGCTGGGGTTAATTGGATAAATTAAGTAGGTTCTTGCTTGACTGAAGAAGTTGAATCCACTTAAACACATGCACAAAGGTAATAGAGGATAAGTAATAAACACAGAGTACATTAAAATAATATATTCAAGGCACATAGATATTGTTTAGTAAGTAATATCAATTATATATACATAGAATCACGAGCGAGGGTCCACAATACTCCCTCACGATTAAGAGTTGGCCTGTGAATATTACTTTAGTACTCCCTTTAATTGAGGTACGACACTAGTACTTTTGAGATCACACGCTACAGGTATATTTCAAACTAAGTAGGCCTACTTTCCTTTATATCACTAGTACTTTTGAGCTTTCACTTCTATAGATATATAGGATTTTCAATTAACCCTCAACCGACGGTGACCGTCATATGACGGGAGAGAGAATATTGGCCACCCCTGCAGTGCCCATCATATAACTTGTGCCTTTTTGAGCCCATTATGAGCGATGAGAGAGAGAGCGAGCATTGCAAGGACAACAGGCTGGCTCGGTCTGCTTGTGACAGCGGGGGGATGGGCATTAAGACCTACTGTATCGATTCTCAACCTACGTAGCTCTCAAAATATGGACAAATCCGGGGAAATTACCTAATTTTTGGGTATTTTCACTTCCAGTTGCACGATCGTTGCACAAGAATTCGTTGTCGTACAAAGATGATTCACATGTCATTGGAAAGGTTTTTTTCGCTCTTTCACGGATATATAATTGTATTACGCTCTGGCTCTTGCTTATGTATGAAAAAGAGCATGGAATTATGTGCATTTTTGGTAGATATGCCCGCCAGGCGCTACCATGATTCCCCCCACCCAGCTGGTTGGGAGTTAAGTACTTTCCTTAAGTATGGTATATCACTAGCACTTCTTTTACGGTTATTATAGCTTATTTACATTATTGAATAATTCACTTAAGTACTTCCTTTTATATAAGGCGCGTCACTAGTACTTTTGAGATTTAACTTGTATAAATATATAGGATTTTTAATTAAGCACTTTCCTTAAATAAGTATATCACTAGTACTTCTTTTAAGGATAAAATATCATATTAATATTATTGGATAATTAACTTAAGTACTTCCTTTTATATAAGGTGCGTCAATAGTACTTTTTAGGGAATTCACTAGGTATTATATTATTAGGCACTCTGTAGTCTTCTGGTGAGAGTCTTGGCCGTGGTGGTGATCCTGACATGGCTGGTGGACAGTGGATGGAGACTCGAACTCTTGGGTGTTGGGTCTTAAATAATTATGTACAATATGCCAGTGCATCTGTACAATATTATCCAGTAAATGTAGAGAGAACCTCTCTAACTACTCTGACCGTTATAAGAGTTTTGATGCAGAATCTTCCAGTACTCTTGGGTGTGCACCTTGAATGTCATGTACAATAATATGCCCATGCATCTGTAACATGTCATCGAACTAACGTATGAGGGTTGTTTTTAACGCAACGTCTCTTAACTATTTTGACCGTTATAAGAGTCATTCAGGGACTGCGTGGATGAATTCATTTTGGGCCTTTTCCGATAACGTACCCCAGAACCAGTGCCTGGGATTCTGTACCAAATGGACTCTATTTGCAAAGTACCATTATGCAGTGTTGTTATGGCATCTCGCAGAGCCCTGCCTTTCTAGAGTCCAGCCAGTGCGTGAACTTCTAGTAAGACGAGAAGTTGTACTACCAATAAAGCACTTGACAAATTAGCATTCTTTATTGACAGTAACGCCAGATATCAAGGCAGAGGAACGGATATTTGGTGGCCTCCAGTGAGATCTAATAACAAATTCCTTTGATGAGCCAAGATCTTAAATAAGATTAAAATAGATCTTTACAACCAGTGCTGTCAGGGATCTATTTCAAAATTAAACCCAAGTCTTCCACCTGTTATCTATCTTTCAGTGAGGGTAGTTAACCCATACTGTACCGGCGACGTCTTTATAATTCTATTCTGGCTGCTATTAAAAGATTTTGTTCAGCTAAAGAGGGTCTCCAGCAATTAAAAAGCCTCAAACTATCTCACTTAACCCATTTTACTAACACACATCCTTTTTAAACTGTACCTAATCGTCTACATATAGCTAGAATGGGATATAACACACGTCGCTGGTACTCAAAGGGTTAATAGCTTTCCAACTGTGAAAGTCTTAACCTTGCCTATCATAGTCATACCTCTTTCTGATTTCCTTCCGGTGTCCTTTCTCCGGCTAATAAGGGCACATATGCAGGGGGGGGGGGAAGATTCTAGGGTGTTTGGGGTAGTCCCTCCTGGCCTCTCAGTCATGGTGGTGATGCGGCTTGGAGGAAGAAGAGCGAGTGGATGTATGATGTTTATGTAGCCTTTTTGTGGTTTTCCTTTCCTTTGTGGTTTTCCTTTTCTTTTGGGCATCAGTTTTTTTTTGTATACTCTTGCCGGCTGTTGGAGGGAGTGCGAAGGCTATCACAGTGACTCTGGTACATCTTGATGGTGTGGTGGCTACAGCTTCCTTTCACGGGGGTGTGGTAGGAAGTGCGGAAAAACTTCGTGGTGCTTAGTTTCATTGTTATTTTAATAAAGCTAATTGGATAATTGGCCAGATAAAACAAATGGTTTAGGCATATAGCGAATTCTCCGACAAACATTTCTTATGCAACATGAAAGGAGAGTTACTACATCCGAATGAACTACAATCAATGGACGGCTATAACCCGGGAAGATCGAGGCTGTAACAGTACAATAATATATATATATATATATATATATATATATATATATATATAATATATATATATACATAATATATATATACTGTATATACGGAATATATATACTCCCCGCCGGACTCGAACCTCCTACATTCAGAACAAGTGTCCAAGCTTTTAACCTTTAAACAGCGAACCTATGGTATTTATCTTTGCAACAATCAAAGCTATAGCATCAATATCCCCATGAGGATCTAAGATGGATTATTACATTATATGTTGGTTATCATTAAATGATAATTTGCAATTTATGAAGGATATTTGTGAATCAAAGAGTTTAACACTACCGCAATAAACTCCTTAGCTCTCACAGCTTCTCCCGAAGCTGAACAAAATAATCTAATGATAGTCAGAATAAACTGTCAAAACGCGTCATGATCCTCATGGGGTAAATATGCAGCATAAGAAAGAGCAAGTCCATTAGTCTTTCCTCTGTTAAGTCTATTATTGATTGGTTAGAGAGAGAGAGAGAGAGAGAGAGAGAGAGAGAGGATACTATATTCTCTGTAAACCTCTCTACTTCAGCTGATCTACTCTTACTGATCCCTCCTAATAATATCAAACGCACTCGATATTATGATGTACTGGATATATTAGGTGGACCGAGAGGAAAGAGGAATAACCAAAAACATAAACAGATACGTCATACGTAAATAAATACAAGATGATTATCAGAAAATAATTAGTGAGATTGAAATAAAAATCTCGTTTGAGGGAAATATACAAATGGAATGTTTTTAGGATAATAGGAAGGTGATGCCTACGTGCATCATCATACAAATATAAATATATACCTTAGTCGATGATGAAAGTAGTGTAGTGGATAGAACAAACTGTTGACTGTTGTAATAAGTGGAGTTAGTGGCTGGTGAAGGAGTCATTGTTCAAGTTGTTGAGAGGGGAGAGTGTATACGTTAAGGGGGCCCACTTCGTTTTGGTCTCTCTTTCTCACTCTCTCTCTCTCTGGGTTGTATCCATTCGGCCTCATTCAACCTACTGTTTTAAGATGTTTACCCCATCCAGGTGTCAATATTTTCCTGGCGAGCGGTAGCGAGCCATCATATATATATATATATATATATATATATATATATATCTTACAGCAAGCTAAATTAGTATATTTTTCGATAGAGAAATGTCTCCGGCGAAGCCGGATTTCTCCTTACAATGCTGGCTCGCTATCGCTCGCCAGGAAGAAATCGACACCTGAATGGGGATAAACGTCTTCAAACAGTTGGCTGAGTGGGGCCGAATGGATATAAGCCAGAGAAAGAGAAAAAAAGGGAGAAAAAAACAAAAAAACAGGTGACCCCCCTTAACCCTTATTTAGCGGCGAGCAACATAAGTCGAGTTAAATAAAGCTGGACTATGTGGCGGCGCTCGACATAACTCGAGTGGCAATTTCAGCACGTAATGTGGCTGAGAGAGAGAGACAAGTGGTGGCAGGAGACTAGCGAGCGTATGACTGCTCCAGACCACCGCGGCGAACCTACTGACACAAATCTCAGCTCCCTCCTCCCTCTCTCACTCGCTACATACTCAATTATGTACTGAAAGTACCGAATTACCTGCTTTTTGCACTCGCGTTGCACGGTTATTGCAAGAAAACTATCCATCATACAAGGATCGTTATGGTGTCATTCGAAAGCTCTGTTTATGCCCTTTCAGGGATAGGTACTTGTTTTACGTTCTGGGTCTTATTTAGGCATGAAAATGATCACGTAAACAGCCCTATTTTGGCTAAAAACACCCCGCTGTGCGGTACACATAAATAAACCGCATAGGCCGCTCGTAAGGTGTTAAGCAGATAAGGTGAATCTGTGAGTGTGAGAGTGTATGTGTAGGCCTACATGAGTAAATACAGTATACAGTACATGATATAGTATATGTACAGCTAAGGGCAAATGTTCGTGAGGTCTTGAGACTTACTTTATGTTGCCCTCTGACCCTTGACCAGTGCGGACGTCCCCAGTGACCGCTAGTGTACTGTTTACCCTTAGTGAGGTCCTAGTGAACTTTCTTAGTGATGGCTGTTGTTGATAAGTCTGCTGTCTCCTCCCATACTCTCCAGCTTTGTCTTGCTTTGCAAGAAAGACTGGAGAGTGTGGAGCAGGAGATTCAGTGTCTCAAAGATGAAAATTTGGCCTTGAGACTAGCTATGGCGGAGAAGAAGTGTGAGGCTACCGGAAGTGTTCCCAGGGATCGTGAAGCCCCTTGGAAACTGGTGTCAAGAAGTGCAACGGCCTGCAAGCTGAAAAGGCAGCCACTCAAGACCCACAACAACTTCAGCACCTTGGCTGATGAGAGTGATGGCGAGGAAGTGGCGATCATCCATCGAGGCAGTGAGAGGGGAGGGGGTGGGGGAGTCTGCTGCTGTTGCTGCAACAACTGCTGCTACAACTCCTGCTACACACCGACAACGGAAAAAGCTAAGTTCATTGTCGGTGATTCAATGGTTAGGTACCTTGACAGGGCTACTAACACTCATGTTAGTAAAGTTGTCTGCCTACCTGGAGCCGGAGTCGGGAGGGTGGCAGAGAAGATGGATGGTGTCCTAGAAGTGGGTGGGGAGGACCCCATCATCTTCATCAACGCGGGGTCCAATGACATATGGAGATGCAGGACTGAGGAGTTGCTGACCAAGTACCAGGAAATGCTGGAGAGGATCAAGGAGAAGGGTGGATTTCCTGTGGTACACAGTATCCTGCCAAGAAGAGGGGTACAAAAGGAACGGTCCTCCAGGGCTATTGGTGTAAATAGCCTGCTGGAGAAGTATTGCAAGGCAAAGTCAATACCATTCCTAGATAACTGGACCCACTTCTATGGTAAGGATGAACTGTATGCCCAGGATGGAGTACATCTTTCTCGACTAGGAGTTTCGACCTTAGCCAGCTCACTGGACAAGATTGTTGCGGGGTTTCGTTAAAAAAACCTGGGTGTGTAAGTCAAATACTGTCTCCATATGGAGCAGGTACTTCATGTGACAAACCAGTGAGTAAAATAGAAATAATCAGTCAAGATAGTGCGGATATAGTGATGTGTAATAGTAGTATCGATAACATTACACATGTAACTAATAGTAAAGATGAGAATACTGATAGAGTAGAATTTCCGTCTAGAGCTAGTAGTTCAACAGGAAATAATAAGTTAGCTAAACACAATAGAAAATTAGTTGCAAATAAAAGTAATAGGTTGAGGGTATATTATACAAATTGTAGGAGTTTATGTAACAAAATGAACGAACTTAGAGCACTCGTTAGCACAGACAATATAGACATAATAGCGCTAACTGAAACGTGGATTAATACAGAATCTAGGCATTTTTTAGCAGAATTTGATATTCCAGGATATAGTTTGTTTAAATATGACAGAACAAGTAGGAGGGGCGGGGGTATAGCAGTGTTTGTCAGGAGTACATTAAAAAGCTGTATTAACTCAGGTATTAGACTAAATAATGATAATGAAAGTGTTTGGGTAGAGGTTAACGAAGGTAGTGAGACCATAGTTATTGGAGTTATATATAGACCGCCTAATATGAGTAGAAATGGCGGAACATCGTTATGGGAGGAAATTAAAATAGCATTAAGAT
Source organism: Paralithodes platypus (assembly GCA_032716605.1). Classification (NCBI taxonomy): domain Eukaryota; kingdom Metazoa; phylum Arthropoda; class Malacostraca; order Decapoda; family Lithodidae; genus Paralithodes; species Paralithodes platypus. The sequence goes on along the minus strand of CM064502.1, from coordinate 40,771,928 downwards.
TTAGCAATGTGTGCATTATGGGGGATTTTAATTTTCCGACCATTGATTGGCAGCACCAAATAGGCGACTCCGATTCAGTAGAGTTTATTGAGGTAGTACAAGATAGTTTTTTATTTCAATTCATAGATACGCCGACTAGAGGTATTAATATTCTTGATTTAGTTTTCAGTAACAATGAACATATGATAAATGATGTAGAGATTGGTGACCACCTAGGAAATAGCGACCATAAATCTATTTTTTTAATATACAATGGACAGGGAATGCTAAAGAGAATACGACACTTATCCCAGATTTCAGAAAAACCGATGATGGTGGGCTAAGAAGAGACTTAAGGGTGGACCCTATTGTTAAGCAATTAAGCCAGGATATGCCAGAGTTAAACTTGCCACCTACATATAACCAGTTTATTGCTTCACTCCACAATGCTCAAAATAAATATACCCCTAAAAGAAGATTTAGATCGACGCAGAACCAACCAAAATGGATGACTAATCATCTAATAGATCTCATAGGAAAAAAGAAAGGAATATATCGAAAAATAAAGAAAGGCGAAAATCATCTACTATACTATCAGACTCTATCAAGACAGGTCAAAAAGGAAATCAGGAAAGCAAAAAGAAATTATGAAATAAGGATAGCCAGTGACTCAAAAAATAACCCTAAAGCTTTTTACCAACTATATAAATATAAAGTTAGAGATGTAATAGGCCCCCTAAAAAAAACTTCAATAGGAGAAATAACAGAAAATGATTTAGAAATGTGCAGTACATTAAATAGTCAGTTTCTTTCCGTTTTCACTAATGAAAATTTGGCACAGATTTCAGAAGTCAATATGGTATATAGTGATAGTATAGAAAATATGTTAAGTACAGTTAGTATAAGTAGAAATGATGTGCTTAAGGAAATTGACAGACTGAAACCTCAACAATCGCCTGGTCCTGACGAGGTATATGCTAGAGTATTAAAAGAATGCAGAGATGAGTTAAGTAGTCCATTAGCATTTTTATTTAACAAGTCATTAGAAACAGGTTTAGTTCCAGAAGCTTTGAAGCTTGCAAATGTAGTTCCGATCTTCAAAAAAGGTGATAAATCGATAGCATCCAATTACCGTCCCATTAGTCTCACATCAATCATAGGAAAGTTGCTAGAGTCTATTATTGCTAGGAAAATTAGAGGCCACTTAGAAAAATTTAACTTAATAAATTCTTCTCAGCATGGATTCACTCAGGGACGTTCTTGCCTTACAAATTTACTTAGCTCTTTCTCAGAGGTATATGAAGCAGTAGATAGTGACAAGTCATATGATATTATTTATTTAGATTTCAGTAAAGCTTTCGACAGAGTCCCTCATGAGAGATTGATGAGAAAGGTTGAGGCACATGGAATAGGAGGATCGTTGTTGGGATGGATTAGGTCATGGGTAATTGGTAGGAAACAGAGAGTCAGCATAAATGGTACCAAGTCAGAGTGGGGAGCAGTCAAAAGTGGTGTCCCCCAGGGATCGGTATTAGGTCCCCTGTTGTTTCTTATATACATAAATGACCTAGATTTAGGTATAACTAGTAGGATAAGTAAATTCGCAGACGATACTAAAATGGGGAGATCAATTGATTCAGATAGCAATATAGAGTGCCTCCAAAGGGATCTAGATACCTTACATGAATGGTCAGTAAATTGGCAGATGAAGTTTAACATTGACAAATGCAAGGTATTAAAGATAGGGAAGATGCAAACAAATGTTAAATATAAACTAGGTAATTTAGAATTAGAAAATTCAGACTGCGAGAAAGATCTAGGTGTGTTTGTTAGCAATGATTTGAAACCTAGAAAACAGTGTATAAGCATTCGTAATAAGGCAAACAGGATTCTCGGGTTCATCTCTAGGAGTGTGAGTAACAGAACTGCTGATGTTATCTTAAAACTTTACTTGTCATTAGTGAGACCCCATATGGATTATGCTGTCCAATGTTGGTGTCCTTATTACAGAATGGACATAGATTCATTGGAGAGAGTACAGCGTAGAATGACAAAAATGATCCATAATATTAGAAATCTTCCGTATGAAGAAAGGTTGAAGAAATTAGGTTTACATTCGTTAGAGAGACGCAGAGTTAAAGGGGATATGATAGAGGTGTTCAAGTGGGTTAGTGGGATTAACAAAGGGGACATGACAAATGTACTAAAGCTCAGTGATAGCGAAAGAACTCGTACCAATGGTTTCAAATTAGATAAATTTAGTTTTAGAAAAGATATAGGCAAATATTGGTTTGGTAACAGAGTTGTAGATGGGTGGAATGGACTACCAAGTGCTATAGTGGGATCTAAAACGGTAGGGAGCTTTAAGATAAAATTGGATAATCATATGGACGAGAAGGGTTGGGTGTGAAGGGGGATCAGCCTGGTTGGGCCAATCAGCGCTCTGCAGACCCCCATAATCCTGCGTTAATCTCTAACCGTTTTGGTAAGATGATCCTCAAGGTATTAGAGTGTTGAGCCTATAATTGGGCTTTGTAATTGAATTGGGGTTGTGTGGGACAGGGATCTGCCTTGCTTGGGCCAATCGGCTTTCTGCAGACTTCCATTTTCTTATGTTCTTTTGTTCTTATGGTAATATATCCATTTAGATTGATGTTCAGATCAAATCATCACTACCGGTATATTAATAAATACATAATAAGTATTTATTAGGATATTCTATGTTTTATTAATTTCACCACAACACCAAACACCTCCAATGAAATTAATGAAAGCATATATATGATCCACCAGGATTCGAACCCGGGTTATCGCACACAGATTTTTGGACACCTTAACCATTACACCACCAGGACGGTTTCAACATCAATCTAAATTAATATTTTTGCATAAAGAAAATCCCAAGACCTCACGAACATTTGTGAGTTGCTGTATATAAATGAATAGATATGATTGTTTGTGAGAGAGTATGTAGGTGTGCGTGTATATATCAATATATATAATGCAGTACATTCGCACTACTAAGTGATGTCTCGGCACCAAGTATGTTTTGATCATTAATTGGTATCAGCAATATCTAAGCTTTATTTCTTCATATCGAGTGAAATAAAATAACATGTTCCTACACTTACCCGCCCTATTCAACATCTGACAAACATTAATACAACACAGAGCAAGCCAAACGTAATGACAGCTCCGACATGACTTATTAGCGCGACCGTACATACTGTATGTGCATACCTATGTCTGAATGGGCATACTAAAACGGGCGACGGGGTAGCCTTGTTGGATAGAGAGCTGTATGAAAGCCTAACTGGCGAGTAGGCGAGACTGTTTTGTCCAGTATAGTTGGTTGTTGTTGTTGTTGTTGTTGTTCCCCAAGCTGCCTGGCCGAACAGCCCCAAGGCCCGAGCAAGGCCAAGGCCATAACCGAGCACCCCCAAAGAACCCTCCATGCCGACCACAATAAAGCCTGGGTGACCGAAGCCACTCCATGGCGGGGAGCTGAGGAGGGTGCAGAAACGCCCGGGAAACCAAAGCCCCACCCAGGGCCCTGTGCCCCTCAGCAATTATGAAGAGAAAGTTGAGGGGCAAAGGAAAAATGTGACGCTTTGGCTTCCAATCTTGGTAGATTGGGAGGTCAATCCACGGAAGAGACGCCGTCACTTGAGATCTAGAAAATATATGAGTAAAAGGAACAGTCAGAGTAAGCTATGGGTATGGCAGAGATCGCTCAGTTCTCACTCTGATAGACCAGCCCATCACCAGCCAGTATAGTTGGTTGGTTAGAATAGAAAGAAGGAAGTCATACAAAGGAAAAGCGCAGGTGAAAATTAAAGGGGGTCACCTGCTTTTTTGTTATCTTTCTCTCCTTTTCTCTCTTTCTCTGACTTGTATCCATTTGGCCCCATTCAGCCAACTGTTTTAAGACGTGTATTCCCATCCAGGTGTCGATTTCTTCCTGGCGAGAGATAGCGAGCCAGCATGGTATGGAGAAATCTGGCTTAACCAGAGACATTTCTCTATCGAAAAATTTACAAATTTAGCTTGCTGTAAAACAAAAATATATATATGCTGGCTCGCTACCGCTCGCCAAGAAAATATTGACACCTGGATGGGGGTAAACGTCTTAAAACAGTAGGCTGAATGGGGCCGAATGGATACAAGCCAAAGAGAGAGGGAGAAAATGAGAAATAAAGTGAGGTGGGGCTCGTTAAATTAACACTAACAGTACCGGCGACGTCTTTTTGTTTTATTTTAGCTGCATTTAGATGATTTTATTAAGCTTACGAAAGATGCATGGATTAATTGAAATAGTCTGTATTCAATTAACGGGTAGACTTCCTTCCTAAGCTGAATAAACCCGTCTAATTATTGCCAGCATAAAATGGAAAGGACGTCACCGGTTCTGAATGAGTTAATAGAAAGGATAAAGAATTATGATTATTTTCCTTTTCAAATCGCTTTTAAGGGAGACTACCTCGCGTTTTTGTCTTTCACTCCCTATCTCTTTGGCTTGTATCCATTCGGCCCCATTCAGCCTACTATTTTAAGACGTTTACCCCCATCCAGGTGTCAATATTTTCCTGGCGAGCGGTAGCAAACCAGCATATATACATTTTTATTTTGACAGCAAGCTAAATTTGTACAATTTTCGATAGACAAATTTGTCCGGCGAAGCCGGATTTCTCCATCCAATGCTGGCTCGCTATCGCTCGCCAGGAAGAAATTGACACCTGGATGGGGATAAACGTCTTAAAACAGTTGGCTGAATGTGGCCGAATGGATACAAGCTAGAGAACGAGAGAAAAGGAAAAGGAGATGAAAAGAAGCCGGTGACCCCCCTTAAGGATGTCAGGTAGACTCCCACTTGCTAACCCTTACCCGTAACCAACACAGACAGGTTATATCACACCACCACTGTCCACTACAGCCACCTTCTTTAAGCCGTGTCACACGAACGCATTTTCCGGCAATTATCGACGAGCAAGTTTGTTCTCGTACTATTTGGAGGTTCTTTCGTATTGGAGCCGGAAACTAGATTGAAGGGAGATTATGTTCAATAGTTTAATTCATATAGAACTTAATTTTTAAGCTGCCAGAATACAATTGCCCGTACAAATTGACGGAAAATCGTTTGTGTGACACTGCCTTTATCCCCAGCCCAGTCAGAGAAGAGCACCTCCTTACTTTATCAGTTTCCTCTACTTGAGAAAATAGCTTGGATCCGGTAGTGGGTTGTGAATGAATGTGCTTGTTTTAGTTTGTACCCCCTCTTCTCCATCTGTTTGTTCACGAACTACTCCCTCAGTGTCCAAGATGGAGAGCCCATACATGGCATGCATACTAAGGAGGTGCCAGCATAGGTTTTAAGCGAATTTGTTTTTTGTGAAGTGGAAAGAACAAACTGTTAACTGTTGTAATAAGTGGAGTTAGTGAATGTTGACTGTTGTTATATAAGGAGTTAGTGACTGGTGAAGGAGTCACTGTTCAAGTTGTTGAGAGAGAAGAGTGTATACGTTAAGCAGATGAGGTAAGTCAGTGAGAGTGTATGTGTAAGGTAGATACAATAAATATGTATATTATTGTATAAATACATAGATGAATATATTTATTTGTTTGTGAGATACTATGTAGTTGTGTGTGTATAGATCAATGTATATAATACACTACATACTGTATGCATATATCTATTCCTGTATGTGTATACTCAAAAGGGCGACTTGGTAGCCTAGTCGGATAGTCTTGTATTTCTATGTGTATGAAGGAGACAAAAGACAAAGCTGCCTGTGACAAGTACCCCCACCCCCCAAGGTTGAACGAGTGATAGAGAACCAACCTCAATGTACAGTAAAGGTAATCTAGGTGTGTTGGAAACAAGTGGTGTATCCTTGTAGGGAAATGCATAGAAGGAAGTGTTTGCAAGAGTTAGCTTGATTACTCTCTATGTAGGTAAGGAACAAATATAATAAGTTGGGGAAGCCAGACAAATGAAACAGGAGTTCCAGCAACTCCTTAACATATGCCTGTATGGCCTCCCCTGGGTATTGCCTTGCTCGATTGGTGCCTACAATCTCCTCATGTAAAACCTAACTGGCGAGTACGCAAAATACTGTTTTGTTTTGTATTGTTAGTTGGTTAGAATATAAACAAGGTGGTTATACAAAGGAAAAGAACAGGTGGAGAATAAATTAGTAAAGGGATTAATAATTATGATTAATTTCCTTTTCAGATTGCTGTTTGCCTTTACTGTACCAGCGACATATATTTAGTCTAGCTAAATTTAGACGATGCTATGCAGCTCAGGAAGGATCTATGGTAGTTAAACCATACATTTACATAGTACGAAGGCTTACAATTGCTAGAGATCCTTCCTAAACTGAATAAAATTGATTAGTAGTAGCCAGAATTGAATACAAAGGAGGTCGACGGAATAGAAGTGGTTAAATGCACTCAGAAACCCGGGCTCCTCATTAACCCGGCAAGTGCAGATCTACTAATATGAGATTTTACTGGTGCGCTGCAGAACTCCTTATATAATCCCAGGCCTCTTTTTTTTTTTTTTTTTTTTTTAAACCAGCCCAGTATCAATTTTTTTTTTGTATTATTATTGCCCCTTGGCCATGCCAAATATCACGCCTCCACATGCCCCCTCCCCCCCCCCCCCCTCCCTTCAATTACCACCTACTTTCTCTCATATTCCCTTATTTTGGCGGTATATTTTCGTGCTATCAATAGCGATTCATAAGCAGGCGTTGCTTGTATGTGCTACACAGTGAATGAAAGAGAGAAAGAGAGAGAACTACACGACAGTGTCTCCCCAGACGTCGTGAGGGGTGGATGTTGGCAGGCTGGCTGGCATTTGATGTATATAACTCCTGCTCTCATTTGCCGATTTTGACCAGCCAAACGCTGTTTCCACTTGTTTTATTGATCTAACAGCTTAATATCTTCATAATCAACGTAAAATAGGCGCATATGGATAAGTATTAATGATATTTATGGTACGATGACGATTTGAGTGAAGGAAACAGTCTAAATACCTCCGCACAGGGAGGGGTGGCCACTACCCCACCCTGCGCAGCTACGAGGTTAAAGGAAATGTCCACCAAACATAATATGTAGTATAATTTTGACAAGTACACAATAACACAAGTCCATTCTTTCACAGCACACTACATGATTCATTTTTTTTTTTTTTTTTTAGATTTTTAGATTTTAAAAAGTTTGTTCCATTAATTTGGTGATTTTGAGACCTTTTTGCTCTATTTCTTTGTCAATATATAGACCTTTCGTGCCATTTAGGTGACAATTTTTTTCCTGGCGATACATAGCAAGCCTAAATTTTTAGAAGGAATCGGCCTTTGGCAGGGACATTTTTCTACCGAAAAATGTACAATTTCATCTTGAAATGGGGTCTAGGGGTGTTTTTTGTTTAAGCTTGATGGAGGTCTAGGGAGGAAATTAGAACAATTATATAATACTGTATTTATATATATATATAAATGAGGAAATAAATATGGCCATCTCCCCTTAACCCCCGGGACCCCAGTGCCACAGCGTATGCGTCGGCAATGTATGTAACGCTAAACCCCAGCGCCACATACGTTGCGTCCGCTACTTCGAAATGATTTACTCTTATCCTATGGTAGCTGGAGGCTTGAGGATGGTATGGGAAACTACCTTATGATGTTGCCGAACAGTGGCAGTACGCAGCAACCCCCTACCCCATCCGCCCGGGTGAGTAAGGGCGGATGGGGAAAGCCAGTCTACCCACTTATCCCACCGCCACTTTTGTGCTTAATAATTCTTATCCTATGGTAGCTAGAGGGTTCAAATTCATATGGGATATACCTTATGATGTTGCCCAACAGTGGCAATACTTACTAATTGGCAATATCCAAGTCCCGCCACGGTGGGGAGTGAGAGCGCGGGAGTGGAAGGACTGGTCGGCCTCCCACCTCCCTCCCTGCCCAGTTGTCTTGTATACCTCGTCGCCTCGCTATGTTTATCGCTCCCCTAACGCATCCCCTAACATAGTTGACTCCCCACCAAGTGGGGAAGAGGAGGAGGAGGATGACCCAGACCCCACGGCATTCCTCAAAATTCCGCCAGGAATGACGAGATAGTGCGTCATGTTGCTACGTTCACAGCAAGTTTAGGCTTTTGTGTACACTGGTCCTCCCCCACTCCCCCTGCCTTCAGCACCACCTCCCCTGTCTCCCCACTAAGAATACGTCAAAACCCATATTTCTAAGTCAAAAGTGCCTAAAACAATGTGCAACACTCTTATTCTAACTATAAAATATACGGTAAAGTATAAAATCAATAAACAGAGTACGTGAAAGAGGCATAATGAAAGTGAGAGTGAGTGAAGGGGAAGTCGGGTGTCATTCAGCTGTGTACGTGCGTGAGTCCATGAACAATGTGGCCACCAACCCGCCAGTCGTCATGGTAACCACGACGCGCGCGAGGTCTTGCCACACCCTCGACACTTATAAAACTTGAATCTATGCACTTATCACACTGTAACTTCACTTACAATGACAATACGTGATACATGTTGCGAATATATGAATTATGAAGGCACACATGATGCTCGGGTGGTGTAAATAACCGTCACTCGAAAACTGGACGCATCGTACATCTGCCATGCTGCCGCGCTCAGCTGTGTCTAGCCGGGCGGGCAGCTTGAAGGTAGCCCAGCATCAGTTGATGGCTGAGGTTGCCCCCCCCCCCCCCTCCCCCATTGGATCCCAAAATGACCGAGGTGAGTGTTTTTTTGTGTGTGTTATTCTTAATTTCTCACCTATTTAAGCTATTTACAAAAAAAAAAAAAAAAAAAAAGGCCAAATCTGCTGGTCTCTCAGTGTACATTTAATCTAAACTAGCTGGGGTTCAGTGGGATAAGGACATTTCCACCAAACAGATATGTAGTATATTTGTACAAGTACAAAGTAACACAAGCCTGTTCATTCACAGTCCACTACCTGATCCAAGCTATTTGCTTAAGGGATCCCACCTCGCTTTTTTTCTCTTCATCTCCCTCTCTCTTTGGCTTGTATCCATTCGGCCCCATTCAGCCTACTGTTTTAAGACGTTTACCCCCATCCAGGTGTCAACATTTTCCTGGCGAGCGATAGCGAGCCAGCATATATATATATTTTTGTTTTGACAGCAAGCTAAATTTGTACATTTTACGATAGAAAAATGTCTCTGCCGGATTTCTCCATACAATGCTGGCTCGCTATCGCTCGCCAAGAAGAAGTCGACACCTGGATGGGGATAAACGTCTTAAAACAGTTGGCTGAATGGGACCAGAGAAAGAGAGCAAAGGAGAGAAAGATCAAACAAAAACGGCGATCTCCCTTAAGTAGAGGAAACTGATAATCTGAGGAGGACCCCTTGATCCCTTCACCCCCATCACGTAATGTTCATCATAGTTCGGCTACACTTAGACGATTGGCTTTAGTTTATAATCTACTCCAACTACTCGAATGGGTAAATACGATCTCAATATACCCTCTTCATAACGTATAGGCTCTTCTTAAACTCCATACACACGTCTAATTTTTTCACAATCATAGGTAAAAAGGCGTCATGGTGGTGAAGGGGTTAAGGGGAGATTTTTTGTTTGTCCCTAGACTTCCAACAAACTTAAAATTACACCCCCTTGACCCCGTTTCAAGATACATTTGTACATTTTTCAGTAGAAAAATGTCCCGGCCGAAGGCCGGTTCCTCTTAAATCACAGGCTCGCTATCGCTTACCAGGAAAAAATCGACACCTTAATGAAACGAAAGGTCTCAAAATTGACAGAAATGGGGATAAAGTTCTTAAAATCGCCTAACTAATGGGGCAAGCGTCTTATAATCTCAAAAGCAATGGGGCTAAACATGAGGGAGAAAGGGGTCAAGACAAAAATCCCTCAAATGGAAATCTGTCCCTAAGTGAGGGTCTTCCCTTGTATGGCTGGGCTGGCGTGGGAACAAGGAAGGTGGCTGTAGTGGTTGTAAGGTGTGATATTATAAAGTGTTTGTTTTGGTTACGGGTAAGTGTTACCACCTGACATCCTTAAGGGGGGTCACCGGCTTGTTTTTATCTCCTTTTATCTTTTTCCCTGGCTTGTATCCATTCGGCACCATTCAGCCAACTGTTTTAAGACGTTTATCCCCATCCTGGCGAGCGATAGCGAGCCAGCATTGTATGGAGAAATCCGGCTTCGCCGGATTTTTTTTCTATCGAAAAATGAACAAATTTAGCTTGCTGTCAAAACAAAAATATATATATATGCTGGCTCGCTACCGCTCGCCAGGAAAATATTGACACCTGGATGGGGGTAAACGTCTTAAAACAGTAGGCTGAATGGGGCCGAATGGATGCAAGCCAAAGAGAGAGGGAGAGAAAGAGAAAAATAGCGAAGTGGGCTCCCTTAACCCATTCAGTACCAGCGACGTCCTTTTCATCATATTCTGGACACTATTAGACGATTGTATTCAGCTTAGGAAAGATCTGTGGTACCTCAAAGGAATAAATGAAAAGTCTGTAGCCTTTTAATTTGATGGACATCTTTCCTAAGCTGAATACACTCATCTAATAGTTGCTATAATATAATGAACAGAGCGTCACTGTAATTAATGTGTTAACATCGATTTGAAAAGGAAGTTAATCTCTCTCCTACTCGGCAGTTTTAGGCTTTCATACAAGACTATATCCGACAAGGCTACCAAGTCGGCCTTCTGAGTAGGCTATGCCCGTACAGGAATAGGTACAGTATACGCATACGTACTGCATTATTCTGTATTATGTACATTGATCTATACACACACACCTACATAGTCTCTCACAACAAAATAATTACAATAATCTATGTACGTTGTACTTGTACAATAGCATACAAAGGTTATATCTAGCAGTACATCATGACGCAATTCTTCATTATATTCTGGATATTATGAAATTATGTGCAGCTTAGGAAGGATCTATGTATACTCATGTACATATACACTCTAATACTCACAGACTTACCTTATCTGCTTAACCCCTTCTGTACAGGAGACGTCTTTTAAACTATATTCTAGCTATATTTAGACGATTATGTGAAGTTTAAGATGGATCTGTGGTAATGCAAAGGGATAAGTAAGATAATTCGAAGCCTGTTAATTGCTGGAGGGCCTTTTTAAGCTCAATACAATCGTCTAACAGTAGCCATAATATAGGTATAAGGACAGCTCGGCACTCAAAGGGTTAACGTATAAACTCTATCCTCTCAACAACTTGAACAGTCACTCCTTCACCAGTCACTAACTCCACTTATTATAACAGTCAACAGTTTGTTCTCTCCACTATGCTCTTACCCAGGCTTACCAAATCAAGTTCGCTAGATAGGAAATATATGTCGAACATCGCTAGAATAATTGCACAATATATACAAATTCGCTCTAAAATGGCTCAAATATCCCGAATATCGCTAGAATAATACCACAACCTCTACAATATATCTCTATAATGGCTCAAATCTCCCTAATATCGCTAGAGTTCATGTCGCTAAATGTTATAATTTCCCTCTTGATCGAAGTAAATACATAAGAACATAAGAAAATGGGAGTCTGCAGAAGGCCGATTGGCCCACACAAGGCAGATTCCTGTCACACCCAACCCTAATTATAAACCCAGCTTAAAAACACCATTAGGACTTACCTCACCGAAACGGTCAGAGGTCAGAAAAACGGGGATCTGCAGATCCCCACACCTGGGCCACACCTGACAGATACCCCTCACACCCAACCCATCTCGTCCATATGCCTTTCTAATTGTATCTTAAAGCTCCCTATCGTTCTTGATCCCACTATAGCACTTGGTAGCCTATTCCACCTATCTACAACTCTGTTACCAAACCAATATTTGCTTATATCTTTCTTGAAACGAAATTTATCTAATTTGAAACCATTTGTACGAGTTCTTTCGCTATCACTGAGCTTTAGTACATTTTTCATGTCCCCTTTATTAACCCCACTAACCCACTTGAATACCTCTATCATGTCCCCTCTAACTCTGCGTCTCTCTAACGAATGTAAGCCTAATTTCTTCAACCTTTCTTTATACGGAAAATTTCTAATATTATGGATCATTTTTGTCATTCTACGTTGTACTCTCTCCAATGAATCTATGTCCATTCTGTAATAAGGACACCAACATTGAACAGCATAATCCATATGGGGTCTCAATAATGACAAGTAAAGTTTTAAGATAACATCAGCAGTTCTGTTACTCACACTCCTAGAGATGAACCCGAGAATCCTGTTTGCCTTGTTTCGAACGCTTATACACTGTTTTCTAGGCTTCAAATCATTGCTAACAAACACACCTAGATCTTTCTCACAATTCGAGTTTTCTAATTCCATATTAGCTAGTTTATATTTAACATTTGTATACATCTTCCCTATCTGTAATACCTTGCATTTGTCAATGTTAAACTTCATCTGCCAATTTACTGACCATTCGTGTAAGGTATCTAGATCCCTTTGGAGGCACTCTATATCTCTATCTGAATCAATTTTTCTCCCCATTTTGGAAACGTCTGCAAATTTACTTATCCTACTAGTTATACCTAAATCAAGGTCATTTATGTGTATAACAAACAACAGAGGACCTAATACAGATCCCTGGGGGACACCACTTTTGACTGCTCCCCATTCTGACTTCATACCATTTATGCTGACTCTCTGCTTCCTACCAATTAGCCATGACCTAATCCATCCCAACAACGCCCCACCTATTCCATGCACCTCAACCTTTCTCATCAATCTCTCATGGGGGACTCTGTCGAAAGCTTTTCCGAAATCTAAATATATTATATCATATGACTTGTCATTATCTACTGCTTCATATACCTCTGAGATAAAACTAAGCAAATTAGTAAGGCAAGAACGTCCCTGAGTGAATCCATGCTGAGAAGAATTTATTAAATTTAATGTATCTAAGTGGTTTCTAATTTTACTAGCAATAATTGACTCTAGAAGTTTTCCTATGATTGATGTAAGACTAATGGGACGGTAATTGGATGCTATTGATTTGTCACCTTTTTTGAAGATCGGAACTACGTTTGCAAGCTTCCAAGCTTCTGAAACTATACCTGTCTCTAATGACTTGTTAAATAGAAATGTTAATGGGTAACTTAACTCATCCCTACATTCTTTTAATACTCTAGCATATACTTCATCAGGACCAGGCGATTTATGAGGTTTCAGTCTGTCAATTTCCTTAAGCACATCATTTCTACTTATAGTAACCGTACTTAACCTATGTTCTATACAATCGCTATATACCTTACGGACTTCTGGAAACTGTGCCAAATTTTCATTAGTGAAAGCGGAAAGAAATGTACTATTTAATGTACTGCACATTTCTAAATAATTTTCTGTCATTTCTCCTATGAAGTTTTAAGGGGACCAATTACATCTCTAACCTTGGATTTATATAGTTGGTAAAAAGCTTTAGGATTATTTTTTGAGTCATTGGCAACCTTAATTTCATAATTTCTTTTTTCTTTCCTAATATCCTTTTTTACCTGTCTTAATTGATTCTGATAGTAAGCAAGTAGGTGAATTTCGCCTTTCCTAATTTTTCTATATATTCCTCTCTTTTGTCCTAGAAGATCTAATAGTCTATTATTCATCCATTTGGGTTGGTTCTGTGTTGATCTAAATTTTCTTTTGGGGATATATTTATTTTGTGCATTGAATACTGACTCGATAAAATTATCGTATGTATCTATCTCTTCCTGACTTATGATGACAGGTGCCTGAGAAGGGGTAAACTCATTTGGACACCTGGGTCGACTTAACTTTTTGACCATAGGGTCCGCTAATAGGGCTCTTCTTAACCCACCATAATTGGCTTTTCTGAAGTCAGGTATTAATGTTGTATTCTCTCTGATATTACCCTTCCATTGTATATTAAAATACACAGAATTGTGGTCACTATTTCCTAGGTGGTCCCCTATCTCTACATTATTTACCATATGTTCATTGTTACTGAAAACTAAATCGATAATATTATTACCTCTAGTCGGCGTATCTATGAAGTGAAATAAAAAACTATCTTGTACTACCTCTATAAACTCCTCAGAATCAGAGTCTCCTATTTGATGCTGCCAATCTATATTCGGAAAATTAAAATCCCCCATAATGCACACATTGCTAAACCTTGATGCCATTTTAATTTCCTCCCATAATGACAATACCTCTCGATCTAGCGGGAAGTAGCTAAATTGGTAACGCTGCTCATATCTTCCTCATCGACTAATATTGTATTGATATTGGTAAGATTATGCACGTAGGCATCACCTTCCTATTGGTCCTATTAACCCCTTCTGAGCCGACGACGTCTATACGGGGGCGCGATGCCACTCTGCTTACGCAGAGTTGATAATAAGACAACTTGTGTATGTGTGTGCGTAAATTATATCTTGCTCACCTTTATAATGACAAGAAGGACATTTTGGTCACCCAAACATCTAAAGCATTATGCAAACCGTATGTGAGTGTGAGTGCACTTTTAGATTCAACCTTGCCTATGTAAGCTGATGGTAGTGTCATATAACCAGCTGCCTAATTTACACACACACACACACACATTGTATTTGTCTCAATATCTGTATAATTAACTGTAAAACAACTATCGTCATTGCCTGTAGCTATAATATGTTTAAAAATGGGTTCAGCGAGCATTTATATTTTTTTTTCTATGTGATTGAGGGAGGCAAAAGGCAGAACTGCCTATAGCGAGTGCCTCCCCCATAGTTGAAAGAGTGACAGGGCCAACATCAAGGGACGTTCGAGCCAAAATGCCTGGCCACACGGTATGTGTGTATGTGTGTGTGTGTGTGTTTGGGGGGAGGGGGGGGGGGCTTACTTTATCAATTAGCGAACAAAGGATGTACTTACTTCATGAGGTAATGAAACAAACTTGGCAATATCCGATGATACTAAGCGTATAGCACCCTTGCCATTTCTGTTGCAACTATATTATTGGGATAACGGTGAAAAGAGGTATTTCGCTTATGCCAGCAACATCTTTATTATTTGATTTCAGCAACATTTAGATGAGTTATGAAGCTTAGGAAGGATATATGGTAGCTAAAAGAAAGCCTTTTAGTGGGCAGATGTTTTGGCTCGAACGTCCCTTGATTTTGGCCCTATCACTCTTTCAACTATGGGGAGGCACTCGCTGCAGGCAGTTCTGCCCTTTGTCTCCCTTTCTCACATAGAAGAAAAAAAACGTCCTTCCTAAGCTGATTACAATAGTATAATAGTTGCCAGAATATAATGAAAAGGACGTCACCGGTACTGAATGGGATAGAATATCTGAGCATTCACATTTCTAAATCATTATCATACCACGCACAAGTAAACTGATAAAACATCCGCTTTGTTTCACCTCGTATGTTCGTTCGTCATCAAGTACTCAAAGTGAAAGATCTGATTGAACTTCCACTGACCTCTGACCCCTGACTGAGTGTAGGGATAGTGAAGTCATGCGCGGAGGACAGTGCGTTTGCTTTAACCCTTTGAATACCAGCGACGTGTTATATTTTATTCTAGCTATTTTTAGACGATATTTTGCAGCTTACGAAAGATCTGTGATAGGTAAAAGGGTTGGTAGAGATAGCTTGAAGTCTTATTATTGCTAGAGGTCCTTCCTAAGCTGAACACAAACGTCTAATAGTAGCCAGAATAAAATTAAAAGGACGTCCCTGGTACTGAACGGGTTCAGCCGTGCGTGGACCCTATATTGTCCGGACCCTGGGTATACATATGTGTGTATATAGAGTTGGCCACATAAGTTATGTTCCTCTCCGTGATTTAATACATGGAAATATAATGCCCATGATTGAATTACGAGTGTATTTTCTTATGTAGTGGTTGATTCATCTGATAAGTTAACTGATAATTATATGAAACCACACTCACACTTCATTCATACCGGTACTAATTTTGCTTTTATACATATGATCACGAGGAGGAACATAACTTATGTGTGTGTATGTAGATGTGCAGATGTATGTTTATGTATGTGTGTGCATGAGAAGTAGAGGGGAACAAATTAACACTTTCAAGATCCAATATGCATTTCCATTTTTTTTTTACTGGCTATTATTAGACGATCTTATGCAGATTAGGAAAGATATATGTTTGTTTAAGCTTAATGGTCGTCTAGGGAGGAAACACATATGTTGAAGGGGTGTCTAGGGTGTTTTTATTTTTTTTTAAACTTGATGGAGGTCTAGCGAGGAAACTAAACAATATATAAATAAATAAATATATAGACCAAGCCAGATGGTTAATTGAGATAGTCGTTACCATTTTAATTCAAACAGATCTTAAATTGCATAAAATCGTCTAATGATAGCCATAATAAACTTTCAAAATGCGTCACATTCTTCAAAGGGGGTTAAGGGGGGATGAGCAAATCTATTTGCTCATTTATGTCACTTTTTATTATATTTTTGTTTCCTCCCTAGACCTCCATCAAGCTGCAAAAAACATCCACCCAAGAACCTCGATAACAACATTTTTCGGCCGAAGGCCGGTTCCTCTTAAATTACAGGCTCGCTATTGCTCGCCAGGAAAAACATCGACACCTAAATGACACGAACAGTCTTAATATTGACAAAGAAATTACGCAAAAGGTCTTTGAATCGCCAAACTAATGGGCCGAACGTGTTATAATCTGATTTTTTTTCAAATTTAACAAAGTAAGTCAAGTGGGGAAGAGATGTTGACTGTCCCGAGTAGTTTCGTTAAATAACAATTATGGGTAGCGAACACTGGCATCAATTTATGATGCTCATGCCACTTCTGAAACTAGTTTATAATTGTATAATCTAATTTCCAGTAAAGTGGCTAATTATTGTATACGTTCATCTCGAGTTTTTATATAATATTGTATTATCATGTTTAGGACATGGATACCTATCTATTGAAATATTAACAGGACTACTTTTAGGGCGCTTGCCATTTGGTTGTGTAGGCCTAATAGAATTGTTTTTATTAATCATAAAATACTTTGTATATTGGACAATGTACTGAATAGAATTTGAGAGTAATATATCTGTAACATTCATGACTATAGAAATCGAGTGATATTTTGATGGCTGCGATTTATAAATTTAAATTCACTCGATGGTAACAGATTTTGTGTCGGTGTGAACCGACAGCGGGAAAAATAGCAGCCAAATTTTGTAGTTTCCCCCATTGGAACACCACTACCAATAGGATATGGTTAATGACCTCCACGGTGGCTGTAAGAGAACCACAACAGCAGATGCATTCACACAAGCTTCTCTTCTAAGTGTTTATTTCGTATGTGTAAATAGAGACAATAGACAAAGCTGCCTGATCAAGTGTCCCTTCAAATCGAAAGAGTGGCAGTCATGGTATGTCAGATTGCAAATGTTTTAACACACAGAGCTTGAAAGACTTTAGGTCATACAATGAAAGAACATAGTTAGAGAGAGTTCCAGAGATTATTTGTGGTGGAAAGACTGATAAAATTGGTTCAATCTTGGGTTAGAGAGTTGGACAGAATAAGGGTGGGAATGTGTTGAAAGGCAGATGCCACCTACTCTCTGTAAGGGAGGAGGTACACAATTTGAAAGCTCTGAAGAACATTTATTATTGCAATAGCGGTAGAAGAGAGAGATGCAACATTGAGACTTGTAGAGAGCGATTGGAGATAATTAGTAAAAAGGAGGCGAGTTGCCGAGACAAAATACTTTTAACTCTACTCTTTCGAGAAGTGCGGCATGGGTGGAATCTCCACACACATAAGAACAGTACTCTATACATGGGCGTGCGGTACACCTGTAAAAAACAAGAAGCTGTACAGGGGTAAGGAACCCACGGAGACAGTTGAGCACACCTAACTTCTAGGAGGATTTTCTAGCAAGAGTTGTAATATGTTCTTTCCAGGAAAGGTCAGATGAAAACGAGATTCCAAGAATAATGGGCAAAGAGGAAGGGGTAAGTTAAGTGTAGAAAGCTAGATGAATAGTGTAGAGTAGAGTCATCGGCATATGAGAGGATAGGACTAAAAGTACAGTTGAGAAGAAGGAATATTAGAACTAGAACTAGAGATAGGACAGAACCCTGAAGAACACCGAAGTTGATAGGTCTTTGAAATACTAATATTCCTTGTAACTCTCTCATAGCACACACTTTCTACAACCAAGATATAACGGGTCTGAATGGGTCATAATATCCTTTATTAGTGTGTGTGATGAATGTTGCCTGCATTCGATACACATGGAGGAGAGTTGATGGGGTTTGTAAAGGTGAGTGGCTGGGTTCACAGATATAGATAAAGAAGGGGAAAGTGAGAAGGCGAGCACTGCTACTCAAGGGTTCGATACTCAAACCTTACTAAACATTAACACCGACTTTGATCGTAAGTTGTATCGAGTTCTACATTTAATGGATTCCAAAAAACTGTATAGGCCACATCATTAAATACAGACCGTTTATAATTTGTATGGTATTGAATAAATGCGAGAAATGTATTGAAATTATGAACGAAACTATCAATAACAGTCGCAACACTATTCCAGCCATTTTTTTATTTTAGTCCTTTCCTTTTATAATATAAAAGCCCGACCGTGTAAGTAATTTGAGAAACTATGAGTAGATCGTAGAGGGCACGTTGATCTATCTATCTATCTATTGCCTGACGCCGTGATCCCCGAAGGGGTGGCCACGAACGAACCGCCCCCATGCACCTCTGTCCCCAGTCAGCCGACGCCCCTCCCCCCAACCAGCACCGCCTTCGTTCATGTACTTCCTCAATCCATCCTTCCATCTCTCATTCGGTCTACCTCTCCCTCTCTGTCCCTCCACCTCACTCTCGTACACTCTCTTAGTCATTCTCTCGCTTTCCATACGTTCCATATGGCCAAACCATCTCAAGTTGTTCCTTTTCACACTTTCCAGCACATCTACCTCCACACCACACCTCCTTCTTACTTCTTCCTTAAGGCTGTGTCTCACACAGTACGGCCACCGCTTGACAGCTGCTAACAGAGGATGACTTGCACTTTTTCGTCTATTGTAATCGAATCACTGGAGCACTGCACGATCTCCTCGCAGGTACACGATTGCTGTACAACAAACCCTCGACAGTCACTGAACACACACACGTCACACACTCGTCATAAACGCCGGCAACACGACCGTTGTAGAATAAATCGCTGACCGGCGATGCTACCCACTCGGCTATCACACGTTTGTCATACATTTAAGGCACATTAAGAGCACGATAATGCCGCCTTTGGTTGACAACCATACGTTTACAGCACAACAGACGCACATACGTTGAACGATAAATACGACCGTTGTAGGCAGCACACGATATTGACACGGCAAAGGAACCGCCCTATGTATATATATATATATTATATATATATTATAATAACACCCCGTTCTTAACATTAATCATCAATTACAAACCCCAATATACTTGAATAAAACTATCATAATAATACGCTGTAGTTAAGTAGTCGATAGGTGAATGTATACCTATATCATTACACGATCTGGTATACACTGACTTTGATGCAGTATATCATTAGTTTACAAGTGGATGTATTTTAGTAAACTTGTAGATGTTTATGTTAACTATAGGCTACACACACACACACATACGCACGCAGAGAGAGAGAGAGTGAGAGTGAGTGAGTGAGAGAGAACTACTCGCAGACATACAATACAGTATATAGACTAAAATAATACACACACACACACACAGACACACACACACACACACACAATATATATAAACTAAATAATACACAACCAACCACGCAAACGCACACACACACGCACACACACACACAATATATATAAACTAAATAATACACAACCAAACACGCAAACGCACACAAACACACACACACACACACACACAATCACACACAATATAATTATATAAACTAAATAATACACAACCAAACACGCAAACGCACACAAACACAAACACACACACAATATATATACACTAAATAATACACAACCAAACACGCAAACGCACACACACAAACACAAACACACACACAATATATATACACTAAATAATACACAACCAACCACACAAACACAATTTATATATAAACTAAATAATGCACAACCAAACACGCAAACGCACACACACACAAACACACACACCCAATTTATATAAACTAAATAATACACAACTAACCACGCAAACGCACACACACACACAATATATATATAAACTAAATAATACACAACCAAACACGCAAACGCACACACAAACACACACACACAATCACACACAATATATATAAACTAAATAATACACAACCAAACACGCAAACGCACACACACAATATATATATATAAACTAAATAATACACAACCAAACACGCAAACGCACACACACACACACAAACACACACACAATATAATTATATAAACTAAATAATACACAACCAAATACGGAAACGCACACACACACACTCACACACACACACACAAACTACTCACACACATATAATATATAGACTAAAATCATACACAATCAACCATCGATCAGAGGATGACAATGAAGATATCCCAGGATTCACGTACGCTCGTTGCACAACATATACACGGGCGTCACACGATCAAATTTAACGGTTTTTTAACCGTTTTTTCTGTCGATTATCGGCCAGAATTTAGTGCAGCCACTATTTTTTGGCCGA
Organism: Paralithodes platypus; assembly: GCA_032716605.1. Lineage (NCBI taxonomy): Eukaryota > Metazoa > Arthropoda > Malacostraca > Decapoda > Lithodidae > Paralithodes > Paralithodes platypus. The sequence goes on along the minus strand of CM064502.1, from coordinate 40,751,191 downwards.
TCACCGCCGACCATTTCCGCGCCACTCGACCACCCCTCGCCTACCACGATACGAGGCGATCTTTTTACACGATCACAGACGATGTCAGATGATCCCGGTAAAATTCAAATATTTTGAAAAGATCGGCTGTGGTCGGCGGCTAACGTACTGTGTGAGACGAGGCCTTTAGTCTGTCTATCCCTCCATGTAACTCCGCACGCACACCTTAAGTAATTCATTTCCACTGCTCTCACTCTTGGTCTGAGTCTCTCAACCAACGTCCATGCTTCGCTTCCGTAAGTCACTGTCGGGATTACCACACTGTCATGCAAGGACTTCTTCACTTCCATACTGACCACCCTATTTCTTGTTACTGCTTTTAGCATTCCTACAACCCTCTTCCCCTGTTGTACCCTCTCCCGCACTTCTTCATCCATAGTCCCAACTTTACTCAACACACTGCCCAGATACTTAAAAGAGTTGACGATCTCCATAGCCTGACCGTTCAGCTTCACCTCACACTCTGTAACTTCACCCCTTTCGAAGACCATAACCTTGCTCTTCCCCACACGTTGATGTGTATTGCAATAATGGTGAACATAATATCCTGAATACTGTACAAGATTGCATTTAATTACGGTATTATATTCAAATCACATTAAATCTTGATCGTAGAAAGTAGTACAATGAGAGAGAGACAAACACACGCATAGAGAGAGAGAGAGAGAGAAGCACAAGACCACTTCATCCAAAATTCGTGTAACCCACGTTGTGTATAGAAACTAATTTTGGGAATACAATTATGTAGTATATTGTATAATAAATTCCTAATAAATATTAAATGTTGGCCATTATAAGCAAGTACGATGATAGTTTAACAATAACTTGCAATGCATGAGAACAATCATCGCTAATCACTAACTGCCAGCTAGAGAAGGAAGGTGGGGGAGTTGGGGATAGTTTGGGGGTGGAAGGTGGGGGTAGACTTGGACCCGACTCCCCCCTTCCACCTGTCCAGGGTGGAGTAAGGGAAGGAAGGACCCACCCCTGAGCAACTTTTAGTACGCGTGAGTGTACAGCTAGAGGGATAGAGACCGAAGGATGGTAGCTTGGAAACAAGGAATTGTACACAACTCGATCGAAGTTTTTTCTACGTCTAGCGCAAGGAGGATAACCAATATTCATCAACCTTTTCTGTACCGTTGATATCCTTTTTATTTTATTCTGGCTACTACTATCAGTTTCATTTAGTTTAGGAAGGATTCTTACCAGTAATAATGCTTCGAACTATCTCAGTAAACCCTTTTAACTACCACAGATCCTTCCTAAACTGCATATAATCTAGAATATAATATAACAAACGTCGCTGGTACAGAACTTGCTAAGATAAGAAAGGAGATCCCCAGTAGATTAGCCATATATAAGTAACAAATACCATAACAAACAAAGTCGCCCACCAATCCAAGAGTCCTCCACCCCATCACCATCGGTCCTCCAACACAAATCAGTTCAGATCAGATGATGGTCGAGGGAATATATACTTTCGCTGCAGTTTCCATCTTGTATGGGGAGAGTTTATCTTGCCCATATGTTTCCTGGTTACTTGAAGGTTCCTGGTGTTCTGGAGTCTCTCACATCCAGGATTTCTTGGAATTTTGGTAGATTCATTCTCCTTAGTTTTCATGCGGTTCTTCTCACGTGTACAGTGGGTTGTTGTACAGTTGAGTTTATCCTTTTTAGGTGTTGATTTCTTTATGTTTATTGGTGTGCAGCCTGCAACATTTATAGACGGCTTCTTTCACAACCTCTATATTATCTTCATTGAAAAGTAGCATAACCAATTATGTTATTTGAAATATCAATATAAGAAAACTTTCACCACATCCCAAACTCTCTATCACACTAAAATAATTCCACCACACTAATGGTCATCCACCACACCACGAATCCTCTATTCTATTCTATATGCTCAGGCCCAATCCCCACTTTTCCTATTTTTATTGGTTATTTTCTATTTAATTATATTTTACTATTTTGTTTTCTTTCTTGGGGGTGGCAGCCTCAAGACAGAGCAAGAACAGGGAAAACACAAAACACAACATAAAACAACGAACAAACACAGACAAAACACAAATTCACACACATCTAGGTCACCCGAATCCTGTACATTAAATTGTTTCCGCCATACTAAAAGCTCTCCCTCACACCCGGGTATGGCACCATAAGCACACAGTCAGTATTTTCACCCCTGGATCCATTAACCTGACTTGTGAGGTTATAAAGCTTGAAACACTAAAGGACGTGTTTACTAACCAAGTTTAAGAATAAAAGTTTAAGGAATGGATTTCCTCGAATAAGGTACTTTGTAGTAATTATACTGTATATACTATTTACAAGTTGTATTAATCTTGCGAATGGACACACAGAAACCATAATATATATATATATATATATATATATATATATATATATATATACAGAGAGAGAGAGAGAGAGAGAGAGAGAGAGAGAGATATGTTTGTGTGTTTTTATTAGTAATTTACTAGTTCCACTTTTTAACTGTCTCTGTGGCACTTGCTCCTTTTTCTTCTCAGTCAACACTCTATAGCTAGTGATCATCCCGAAGATTACTTTCTAAACTCTTCGACCTAATGACTTGGTGTTACGATCAAGGGTCAAGAAGGAGGGCGCTGAGGGGGGATAATTGGCGCATCCGACGTGGGGACAGCTGCCGTGATAAATGATGATCAAGTGGAGGAGGGAAGAGGATATTGTGCTATATTCTTAGTCTGATATTGTAGTTGGCCATGCAATATATCGCAAATTAGTACAACAATAAGTATGTTCATTGTAGTTCGACTATTTAGCAATTTTGAGACTTGCATAATAAAGTAATACAAACAATTACTACTGTATGTAAAAATATACGGTGAATCACTCAGGAAACATTTGATAACACACACACCGGAGGATATGATGGAGTGGCTGGCGAGGTAACGCTATCATCACGGAGCCTTGTGATTAGAATCTTGTACTTGATGCATGAGTATAATCTGACCATGAAAACCAAATTTGTGTGGCTGGTTGGTAAGTGCAAAATCGAGTACACAATATGCATGTGAGGTGAGACGCAGAAAGTCTCTCTATCTATCTATTGCCTGACGCCGTGATCCCCGAAGGAATGGCCACAAACGAAACGCCCCCATGCACCTCTGTCCCCAGTCAGTCGACGCACCTCCTCCCAAGCAGAACCGCCTTCATTCATATACTTCTTCACTCTATCTTTCCTCCTCTCTCTCGGTTTATCTCTCCCTCTCTGTCCTTCCACCTCATTCTCGTACATCCTCTTAGTCATTCTCTCGCTTCCTATACGTTCCATATGGCCGAACCATCTCAAGGTGTTCCTTTTCACATTTTCCAGCACATCTACCTCCAAACCACACCTCCCTCTTATTTCCACATTCGTCTGTCTATCCCTCCATGTAATTCCGCACGCAATTCTCATGTAACTCATTTCCACCCCTCACTCTTGGTCTGAGTCTCTCCGCCAACGTCTATGCTTCGCTTCCGTAAGTCAATGTCGGGATTACCACACTGTCATGCAAGGGCATCTTCACTTCCATGCAGACCACCATATTTCTTGTTACTGCTTTCAGCATTCATACAACCCTCTTCCCCTGTTGCACCCTCTCCCCCACTTCATCATCCATACTCCCATCTTTACTCAGCACACTGCCCAGACACTTCAATGAGCTGACAATCTCCATAGCCTGACTGTTTAACTTCACCTCACACTCACATGGCTCCACCCTTTTCGAAGACCATAACCATGCTCTTCCCCGCATTTACCTTCAGATTATGTTTTTCGCACATGGCTCCAAACATATTTGCCGGAGGACCCTGCAACTCCCATTCATTATTGCTCATCCGAACTGTATCATCAGCAAACAGCATTACAGGTAGCTTCCACTCGTTTCCCTCCCTTATATGCAATACACCAACATCCACTGCTCTTCCTTGGATTCCTTTCATGACTCCATCCATATATACAGTACATTAAATGGCCACGGTGACATCACACACCCCTGTTTCAACCCAACATTCAGATAAAAGAACTCGCTCTGCTCATTCTCTACACGTACTGTTGCCTCTGCACCCTCATGCATGCTCTTCACTGCTTTCAGCAACATGCCATCTACTCCGTATATTCTAAGTACTTTCCACATACCTTCTCTATCCACTCTGTCATAGGCTTTCTCCAAGTCCATAAAGGCAACATACAGCTTTTGTTGCTTCTCCAGAAATTTCTCCACAACACATTTCAGGGTAAAAATCTGATCTACACATACTCTTCCCTTCCTAAACCCACCCTGCTCGTCACCTACCCATTTCTCTGTTCTCGCTGTCACTCTCTCAATCAATGGAAGCAGCACGATTGGGCCGCCTGCTTCACAACGCAGTATAGGATTTTCGGAAAAGGAGCAGAGCCAACCAAGGACCACCAGGAACGAGCATCGAGGAGAGCGAGGCCCGAGGACCACCAGGGACGAGGATCGAGGACCACCAGCGACGATGGTCGAGGACCGAGGACTACCAGGGACGACAATCGAGGACAGCGTGGACCGAGGACAACCAGGGACGAGGATCGAGGACCGAGGTCAGACAGGTACATAAATGTAGATCCGAACAGAACCAAGAATTTGATTAACCCCTTAAGGACGGGCATGTGTGCTGATATGACCGTGCTGCTGTATTTTCATATATATATCTTTAACACTGTATTTTCAATTATATATATGAAAATACAGTGTTAAAGATATATTCCATGCTGACTTCCTGCCTAGGCAAATTCTTCCGTCTCTGTCTTTCCTCTAACATCTCTCCTTCTTGCTAGATATTTGCTCTCATTCAACCTGTCCCAAAGAAGCATAACTGCCCTCAACCCTCTTTAGATATCGTCCAATTGGTCTCATTTCGTGCATCTCTAAAGTTATTCAACAATTCTGAAATTTCTTAAACATTTGTCTTCCCATAATCTGCTTTCAGATTGCCAGTATGGTTTCTTTAACCCCTTTTGTACAGAGACGTCTTATTAATTTCATTTTAGCTATATTTAGAGGAATTTATACAGTTTAAGAAGGATCTGTGATAGTAAAAAGGGTTAAGTGAGATAGTTCGGAGCCTGGTATTTGCTGGAGGTACTTTAACCACCACAGTACTGGCGACGTCCTTGTCCTTATATTCTGGCAACTATAAGACGATTGTATTCAGATTAGGAAGGACCTCTAGCAATAATAAGGCTTCAAACTAACTCAACCAACCATTTTATCTACCACATATCCTTCCCAAACTGCATAATATTGTCTAAATCTAGCTAGAATATAATATAACACACGTCGCTGGTACTCAAAGAGTTAAACTGAATAAAATCGTCTAATAGTAGCCAGAACAAAGTGAACAGGACGTTACCGGTACTGAATGGGTTAAGGGTGGCTCTACTGGTGATCTTCCTTCTTATTTTACTGACAATTGGGCATCCTCCTTTCGGGGCTTCGGTGAAAGAATTTGATAGAGTCTGGCACAAATCTGTAATCTCCAAGTTACCCTTCTACGTTTTCTATCCCTCCATCTGTGCCTTTATCACTAATTTTCTCATGGGCATTGCATACCTGGGGCTGTGGCTGGCCATCGCTCACTTCCTCTACCTATCAACTCTGGTGTTCATCAGGGTTCTGACCAGTCTCCAGTTCTCTTTCTAATATTAATTAATGATCTTTTCAACTGTACCTCCAGTCCTATCCATTCACATGCTGATGACTCTACCTTACACTATTCAAACTAGTTCTACAGATTGACCCAGCATGCAATCACTCACAAACTCACGTGATGAGGCCATAGCACATTTATCTTATGATATATAAATCATTTTCGATTGGGGCAAAGAAAATATTGTTACTTTCAATGCTTCCAAAATCTATTTTCTCTATTTATCTACCTGTCCAAAACTTCCGCAAGTCTATCCCTAATACTTCAATGATACACAAATCAACCCTTCATCTTCTATCAGTATTCTTGGTGTTTCATTTTCTTCTGGATTTTTTGGGAAAAATCTGATAACCACTCTTACTAAGATAGCTTCCCAGAAGTTAAGTGTGCTCAATTGTCTCCATCGGTTCAACCCCCCCACCCCCCCACCCCCCACCCACATCTCCCCTGCCGCACAGCTTCTGGCTTTGCATTAGGGTACAGTGCGCCCATGAATTAAGTATTGTTCGTGTGTGTGGGGAGGTTACCCCCATTCCACCTCGATTATCTCCTCGGAATAGAATGCATGGTCTCTTGAGATACTAACTATTTCTTGCAACTCCTTGTAACTCTCTCTCTCTCTCTCTCTCTCTCTCTCTCACTTGGGAACACAGTAAGCCATAAATCCAGGACTGTGGTCATAAGTCAGTCACCTGCCACAACTCAGGAGATTTAATGAACACTGAAAGATCCGTCTCTATCCTTCCAATGTGTGTGTGTGTGTGTGTGTGTGTGTGTGTGTGTGTGTGTGTTCATACATAATAGATGGCATAATTTTAGTACGTGTGTTTGAGTGCTTCAAGTGTTTGTACCTTTTGTCTGTTGTTTAATATAAATTTCATCGTAAAGTGCAACTAATCCAAGTTTTTGTTCAAGAATTTATAACAAACGTGTAAATAGTTAAGAATAGTTTACATTTTGTCTTATATCATTACAATCAATCACCCTATTGCCAAATGTTTCAGTCCCTGAGAGGGTGGACACAAACAGAACGCATATAATTGGTGCCCCCTCTCCTAGAAAAAAACAAGTTCTAATTTCGTCATAGTATGTCTCACATAACTACAAACCATATCGGCCATAATGCCTAGTCTCTAACTTATGATATATTATGCGTATGTACTGTACTTTACTACTGGCTATTTCTCACCCAGCTAGCTGTTAACCCTTTCACGCACATATGACGCAGAGGTTGCCAGATTAGCAATAAGAAATAGTTCTCTCACTCTTATAATTACCTCTCCATAATTAGTTTTCTGCCCACAGCTAACTCAAAGACAACTGCAGAGGTTGAAGTAACTAAACTAAAGGTTTCTAAATACCCCTGATGGTAACAAAGGCTTTAAAGTATCCCCAATAGGCTCAAAATCGCGTCATATGTCGGACAGGGTTAATGGAAACACAATTTCAATCAGCAAACAGTTATCTTGTATAATAAACTAGCAATAATAATATAATATTAATAATATTATAGAGGTAGCAGTAATACAGTAAGCCCCTCAGTATATGTATTATCTATAGTCACTTTGTGCACACTTGACCCTCTTCCATTGGATTAAGCGCAAGTATTTGTTGTATTCTGAACCCCCTTCTCCATCATGTTTAGCCCCATTAGTTTTCAAAATGTTAAGACTTTCGCCCGTTCTTTGTCAATATAAAGACCTTTCGTCCCACTTAGATGTCGATTTATACCTGGGGGGCGATAGCGAGCCGGTAATTTAGGAGAAATCGGCCTTCGGCCGGGACATTATTCTACAAAAAATCGTACAAATTTATCTCGAAGGGGGGTTTTTGGGATTTTTATTTTGTTTTGCTGTATAAGTTATATACTGTAGAGGTCTAGGGAGCAAATGAATACAAATATATTGTATGTACCAGTAATAATAAAGAATGTACATTATATATATATATATATATATATATATATATATATATATATATATATAAAATAATACTAATAACGCCCCATTAACCCTCTCACATCCTGACGCGATTTTTGAGCCTATTAAGGATACTTTAAATCCTTTGTTACCGTCAGGGGTATCTATAAACCTTTAGTTTGTTTACTTCAACCTCTGCAGTTGTCTTTGAGTTAGCTGTGGGCAGAAAACTAATTTTGGAGAGGTAATTATAACAGTGAGAGTAATCTATTTCTTATTGCTAATCTGGCAACCTCTGCGTCCTATGGTCGTGAGAGGGATTTAGAGATAGCTATAGTAGTGATGAACACTCATATTAAATGCTTAACAATAGTAAGAAATTCTTTGCTTTCGAAGAAATTGATTTATGGCTAAACATTATATAATTTCAGCCCTGACCATCAAGAGCATTCTGCATATTGCCTTCCAGAAACCTTGTGTGTTTGTAATTATAGCATGGATAAAAGTACAAAAATACACAGGGAAGGGATAACATTACCTGGGGATTCTTGTTACACATATTCTTTAGTATAATCATACAAATATATCTGATATCTTTACCCTAGTTCCACTTGCCTTCGCGCCTCTTAATTTTCCCGTGAGTGTTGGATCCGGCTGAGACGTCAAATTCTCAGGATTTTGGTGCGCTTATAAATACGCCAAAAATTGGCTAACCTATGTTATATATACATATATCCAGCGGCGTTAGTAGTTGATATCTTGCGATGGGTGAAAGCTAGAACTTTCTAGATCAAGTGGTTCAGTTTTCTGATGAAAATAATTAGGTCAGTATGGCGAATGATAGCCAAGGAATCGGTGTTTACCTTCCGGTTTTCGTAATTTAGAGATACTCAAATTTCTGCAAATATATGGCCTAACCAAGTTTATATACATATCAGAGGCAGATATTGGCGTTGTCTTGCGATGGGTTAAGACTAGAACACTGTACATTGAGCAGTTATTGTGTACTGTGAGAAATAACACCGAGTGTTTGCGGGAAATACAGAGCATCGTCCGAATGCGGCTACACCATAGCGGCAGCCGCGGCTACGGTCTGTATATATTCGTTCAACAATTTATTATCGACTATTGATTATGGATTATGCATTATGTATTATGTAATAATATTGATTATATTGATTATTGATTACTGATATATTTCACCATTATAACCATTCCTAAGTCACTGTCATCTTCTTTCAGGCATCTTTTGGGAATCAGGAAAATCAATACAATGATTGCTTGAAGGCAGGAGTCACATGACTGGCTAGCTATGTGTTCTTGTTCTTGCTGGTTATACGGACCATCCGCCTAGACAACAACACTTTCTCTAGTGCAGTTTTAAGTAGTTTTAAGCCTTAGAATAGCCTTTGGGCTTCTCAGAGTCCCTCCGGGGTCGACAGGGAAATTTGCTAATACCTTCTAAGTGGCCATCCGTGTTATGAGGGTTAAATCAAGCTTTGCTTATATATATATCAATTTAGTGTATTCTTACCAGGTAATGTGTGAACTTCAGATTATAACTATACATCAATCTCAATACTTTCAAAGCAACTAGGATAGTTAACATAAGAACATAAGAACATGGGAGTCTGCAGAAAGCCGATTGGCCTAAGCAAGGCAGATCCCTGTCCCACACAACCCCAATTACAAAGCCCAATTATAGGCTCAACACTCTAATACCCTGAGGATCATCTTACCAAAACGGTTAGAGATTAACGCAGGATTACGGGGTCTGCAGAGCGCTGATTGGCCCAACCCTGCTGATCCCCCTTCACACCCAACCCTTCTCGTCCATATGCTTATCCAATTTTATCTTAAAGCTCCCTATCGTTTTTAATCCCACTATAGCACTTGGTAGTCCATTCCACCCATCTACAACTCTGTTACCAAACCAATATTTGCCTATATCTTTTCTGAAACGAAATTTATCTAATTTGAAACCATTGGTACGAGTTCTTTCGCTATCACTGAGCTTTAGTACATTTGTCATGTCCCCTTTGTTAATCCCACTAACCCACTTGAACACCTCTATCATATCCCCTCTAACTCTGCGTCTCTCTAACGAATGTAAGCCTAATTTCTTCAACCTTTCTTTATACGGAAGATTTCTAATATTATGGATCATTTTTGTCATTCTACGTTGTACTCTCTCCAATGAATCTATGTCCATTCTGTAATAAGGACACCAAAATTGAACAGCATAATCCATATGGGGTCTCACTAATGACAAGTAAAGTTTTAAGATAACATCAGCAGTTCTGTTACTCACACTCCTTGAGATGAACCCGAAAATCCTGTTTGCCTTGTTTCGAACGCTTATACACTGTTGTCTAGGCTTCAAATCATTGCTAACAAACACACCTAGATCTTTCTCACAATTCGAGTTTTCTAATTCCACATTAGCTAGTTTATATTTATCATTTGTATGCATCTTCCCTATCTTTAATACCTTGCATTTGTCAATGTTAAACTTCATCTGCCAATTTACTGACCATTCGTGTAAGGTATCTAGATCCCTTTGGAGGCACTCTATATCTCTATCTGAATCAATTGTTCTCCCCATTTTGGTATCGTCTACAAATTTACTTATCCTACTAGTTATACCTAAATCAAGGTCATTTATGTATATAACAAACAACAGAGGACCTAATACAGATCCCTGGGGGACACCACTTTTGACTGCTGCCCATTCTGACTTCGTACCATTTATGCTGACTCTCTGCTTCCTACCAATTAGCCATGACCTAATCCATCCCAACAACGCCCCACCTATTCCATGCGCCTCAACCTTTCTCATCAATCTCTCATGGGGGACTCTGTCGAAAGCTTTACTGAAATCTAAATATATTATATCATATGACTTGTTATTATCTACTGCTTCATATACCTCTGAGAAAAAACTAAGCAAATTAGTAAGGCAAGAACGTCCCTGAGTGAATCCATGCTGAGAAGAATTTATTAAATTAAATGTATCTAAGTGGTTTCTAATTTTACTAGCAATAATTGACTCTAGTAGCTTTCCTATGATTGATGTAAGACTAATGGGACGGTAATTGGATGCTATTGATTTGTCACCTTTTTTGAAGATCGGAACTACGTTTGCAAGCTTCCAAGCTTCTGGAACTATACCTGTCTCCAATGACTTGTTAAATAAAAATGTTAATGGGTAACTTAACTCATCCCTACATTCTTTTAATACTCTAGCATATACCTCATCAGGACCAGGCGATTTATGAGGTTTCAGTCTGTCAATTTCCTTAAGCACATCATTTCTACTTATAGTAACCGTACTTAACCTATTTTCTATACTATCGCTATATACCTTACGGACTTCTGGAAACTGTGCCAAATTTTCATTAGTGAAAACGGAAAGAAATTGACTATTTAATGTACTGCACATTTCTAAATCATTTTCTGTCATTTCTCCTATCGAAGTTTTAAGGGGACCAATTACATCTCTAACCTTGAATTTATATAGTTGGTAAAAAGCTTTAGGATTATTTTTTGAGTCATTGGCAACCTTAATTTCATAATTTCTGTTTTCTTTCCTAATATCCTTTTTTACCTGTCTTGATAGATTCTGATAGTAAGCAAGTAGGTGAATTTCGCCTTTTCTAATTTTTCTATATATTCCTCTCTTTTGTCCTAGAAGATCTAATAGTCTATTATTCATCCATTTGGGTTGGTTCTGTGTTGATCTAAATTTTCTTTTGGGGATGTATTTATTTTGTGCATTGAATACTGACTTGATAAAATTATCGTATGTATCTATCAAGGTTGACGTCCCTTCCTGACTTAAGATGACAGGTGCCTGAGACGGGGTACACTCATTTGGACACCTGGATCGACTTAATTTTTTGACCATAGGGTCCGCTAATAGGGCTCTTCTTAACCCCCCATAATTGGCTTTTCTAAAGTCAGGTATTAATGTTGTATTCTCTCTGGTATTACCTTTCCATTGTATATTAAAATACACAGAATTGTGGTCACTATTTCCTAGGTGGTCCCCTATCTCTACATTATTTACCATATGTTCATTGTTACTGAAAACTAAATCGAGAATATTATTACCTCTAGTCGGCGTATCTATGAATTGAAATAGAAAACTATCTTGTACTACCTCTATAAACTCCTCAGAATCAGAGTCTCCTATTTGATGCTGCCAATCTATATTCAGAAAATTAAAATCCCCCATAATGCACACATTGCTAAACCTTGATGCCATTTTAATTTCCTCCCATAATGACGTTCCGTCATTTCTACTCATATTTGGCGGTCTATACATAACTCCAATAACTATGGTCTCACTACCTTCGTTAACCTCTACCCAAACACTTTCATTATCGTTATTTAGTCTAATACCTGATTTAATACAGCTTTTTAATGTACTCCTGACAAACACTGCTATACCGCCACCCCTCTTACTTGTTCGGTCATATTTAAACAAACTATATCCTGGTATATCAAATTCTGCTAAAAAATGCCTGGTTTCTGTATTAATCCACGTTTCAGTTAGCGCTATTATGTCTATATTTTCTTTGCTAACAAGGGCTCTAAGTTCGTTCATTTTGTTACATAGACTCCTACAGTTTGTGTAATATACTCTCAATTTACTTCTTTTCTTTATACCTAATTTACCTTTGTTTTTAGCGACATTTCCATCCTCCGTTGCACCATCACTACTATCATTTACATTATAGTCATCATTTTTAGCATGAGACTGAATATCCTTATCGCTTTCGCCTGACGCTAAAATTGTTCCATTTAACCTCTCATTTACACTCTCAATATTTCTGTTCAAAACCCCACAACCACCCTATCTAAAGAACTAGCTAATGTAGAAACCCCTAACCGTGAGAGATGAACCCCATCCCTTGCGTACATCCCATCTCTCCCATAGAAACTATCCCAGTTATCAATGAATGGTATTGCTTTTTCTTTGCAATATTTCTCCAAACGGCAATTGACACCAATCGCCCTGGATGTCCATTCCTTGGGAACTCCTCTTCTGGGTAGGATACAATGTACTACAGGGATCCCTCCCTTCATCCTAACTTTATCTAACACATCCCGATACTGCTGCAGCAGTTCCTCACTTCTACCCTTACCAACATCGTTACTCCCGGCACTGAGACAGATAATGGGGTTATCTCCACTATCTTCCAAGATGTGGTCCATCTTCTCTAAAACCCTCCCAGTGGTGGTGGTGGTGGTAGGTAGCACAGCGACAGAGGTTGGAGCTGAGTCGGCGGCAGGCACTTTGGTTATCCCTCCCTTATCCTGACTATCTTTTCCCTCACATTCGTCTCGCAAAGGAGAGAATGTATTTGTCACACTCATACCTATTCTACTATCCTGCTTCTTGAGTGTGACTTTCCCACCCGTATTTTTAACAACCTGCCATGAATAAAAAATGTCATCAACTTCCTCCCTTTTCCCCTTACTTGACTTTATTTCCTCTTGGCTAAGCTTGAAAGCTAGATTTTCGTCTTTAATCAAATCCACTTCCCTCTGAAGTTTAACATTAACCTCCCTTAGAGCCAAGACCTCTTCCTTCACCACAACCATCTCCTCTCTTACCTGGAGAATAAGATGATGCAGATCAGTTAGAGACTCACACTCCATACCTGCCATGATCCCAATAAGCTTAGCGAGGAGCAAGAAACTAAGTACAGAAAAACAAAAACAAGTAAACTAACAGCTAAAAACTGAGCTATAACACTTTTATATAACACGAGTGCACTGCCCCCAAACACAGGTAGGTGTAATGGTCACTAAAGGTCACTGGTAAGTGGTCCGGGCAGGAGCTCAGATTAACACAACCTTCTCCTGTCACTGACTGACATATCCTGTGGAGAGTTTCTGTGAACAGTTACGAGGTGTAGACTTGGCAATTCTTATTTTCTTAATCTCGATCTGGCACGGATCACGTGTCACATAGGTTACATATAGTTACATGGATTTATATAGAAACATGACAAAGTAGTATGCAATAGTATTGAACTAAATACAGAAATTAACGAGCCCTGATAATGAGGCATGGTGTAGTTAAAGAAGTTAAATAATACTTCTAAGAAGCACTACACTTCATATAAAATGTACAACATATGATCGGCAATTATAATTAGGCCATCCATTAGCAATAACAAAATTAATATATTATGTAATTTAGTTTTTCAAATATTTGATGGCTTGTTTTATTCATTCTAAATATCAAGATTACGATTTATAGGACTTGTTTTGTTTTGTTTTGAATATTTAATTAATACAGCTGTTCAACATTAATTTAATTATACTCTACATTATAACAACAATATCAATAAATATCTTAAATATAATATATTTATATATATATAACATTTATTATTTGTATCTTACCAGTGTATAGCAAAATACGTCGGTCTCATAATAACATTGTCCTCTTCCAGGTTGCTGGATTCATATTTTGTCCTGTTATTTTTTTTGCAACGTCCTGCTTGCTTTCCTAATGTTATTTTACCTCAAACTTAACCCAACAATTTTAAGAACCCAGCTTAATTGTTTATCTCTAATCACATCTCCTTCGCTTTATTTATATTTTAGTCTATCACTCTTAACCATTTCTGTACCGGAGACGTTTTTAAATTTTGATTCATGCTATATTTAGACGATGTTGTGTAGTTAAGAAGGATCTGAGGTAGTAAAAAGGAGTGAGTGAAATAGTTCGAAGCCTGTTAGTTACTGGAGGCCCTTTGTAAACTGAATACAAACGCCTACTATACAGTAGGTGGCGCCAACGAACTTGAAAACAATTTCAACCCCTTAACTTCCCATAACTCAAAAGGGCCTAGAGCAAACTGGCTGAAATTATCCACACCTATTTCCTGGTGGGCTCTTCCCAAATGATAGAAATGTCAGCTCGATTGCTTTCATTCTTTTTTAGGTATGATAAGTTAAAGGGTCAAGATTATTGTCAAGTTCGTTGGCGCTACCTATAGTAGCCAGAATAAAGATAAAAGGACAGCACCGGTACGGAAAGGGGTAACACTCAAACTTCTCTTATCCCCTCTCTCCAGGTATTTCCAAAAATATGAGAGGATTACTGACTGGCTTCACAAACAAGATCTCTCACTTCACTCAATCAATTCTTCTTATCTTTTAAAATGGCTTGGAATCTTCCTTGGATCTTTAGTATTTGTTTCTTTCACCTTATTTTCTCTCTTTCTTTGGTGATATTGTTGATTTATACATATATATTTTGTTTAATCATCTATATACATTTTCGCATTGCTATTATTGAAATCATTTGTTTTCCTTAGGCATCAGCATCGACCTTTCGTAGGATTATGTAGATCAATTCTCGGGAAAAGATAATTATATCTGTATACCTTTACATTCTGGCTGAATCGTTTTCTAATTACTTGTTATGTTCTTGCCTCACTGTTTTTGAGACGACTTACTTAATTCTGACATTTGTTTTTATGTTGATATGCCCATTCACGGACATAATACTTTCAAACTTCCGTATACTGTTCTTCCTTACATAATCGGGTACGGTGTGCTATGCATTACAATTTTATAGCAACACAAAAACTTGATTATGTATACCCTAAACCTCGCCTGAATTATCTTACTATATACAATATATGTATATATATACCCGGTATATATATATATATATATATATATATATATGTATATACTGTATACTGTATATATATATATATATATATATATATATATATATATATATATATATATTGTTACGATCCAGGTTCTCAAAGACACAGGGCTCTTCAACATTGGACTAGATAATGGCAAAAAGCAACAACGGTAACACTAGATCCAACCCCTGCCTTAAATACTGGAAAACAAAACACCATTACCGCCCTGAGTCGTGCCTGGACAACGAGGTATCCTATGACTCGGTAACTGGTGCACACACACTAGGCTGACGCTCAATGAAACAGCCTATTCTCAAACAGTAAAAGATTACTCGATTATGTTACACAAAGAAAAGATAGTTAACGTGATTAATTAACGTTACGGTAGATACTCAAATAACTGGCACTCCTGTATTAAAGAAAGTGCAATGCTAGTCCTGCAACATCAACTGGAAACTTCTGAAATAAGTCTGATACTGGGATGATGTTCGTAAAGAATCTTGAACAATTATAATGCAGAATACGGGTCACAATAAATGCTAGGACATATAGTAATAATAGGCAGGCGAATAATAAAGACTGCGCAAAGGTAGTAATGCTCGACAACTAAAGAAATGCTTTGTGACACAACGCAACAGCCTACTCGGGTTGTGCAACTCAACAACAACCTCGGCTCAAAAGTGCAGTGAATAATAATGCTGCATACATATAATAATGGGGCTTATCTCTAACCAGTGTCTGCTCAGTTAATAAAGTCTAGCTGGGGTATCAAGGCAGGGCAACAATGGGCGAGCATGCGGCTCGTAGCCTAACGTTGTCCGAGGGTGGTATAATGAAGATTACGTTATATGACGGGGATGCTCTCTTGATAAATCTAGGTCTCTAGTACCTAGCTCTATCCTGGCGATCCCTCAGAAGTCAACACAAAGAGGCGGCACTATGTTGTGAGGGATAGGCTATGGCCCTCTCACACCACAGCGCTGTGCTCGCAAAGTAAACCAACCCGAAGACAACTTAGGCTCCCACAGTACCTGTCGATGTCGTGCAGAGCTTAGCTAACACTGCACACATCGGAGACAACGGCACAGTAACCTTACCCCCAGTCTAGCTTTAGATAACCAAGCAGAATCACTCAAGACCTTGCAAGGGAGACATATACCGGTCTACAACCTTCCCGAGAGAGGACACATACGGAAAAGTCCGTCTCTCTAAACCTCAATAAACCATAAAACCTCCTTAACCTAATACATGGAAATATCTGAGAGCTTCGCGTACAATACGACTGGTCGACGGTGAACGTCTATGCTGAAACCAGAAGGGATGTTGAGTTTAATAAAGATTAGAGAATGAGAAAGGAGAAGTCGAGAGAGAGAAATAGTATGCAAAGTCGCGAGTATGGGGGACAGAATTGCAAAGGATGTAGGTGATACGCGTGTCAGGCAAGCTCTGAGCTGGTAAAGAACACGAGGCCGCGACGGGAAGGGACTAGTTGACCACCCGGCCGCCAACGCCGTCAGCGCCCAAGCGAGCCGCGTCATGGCTCACCTCGCTGCCGGGTGTACTCCCTCACACTCTCTCGCTCGCCTCCCACACAAGCAACATTTATATTATAGCGAATATAAAATATTAGGCGCGGTCACAGACCAAAACAAAGACCATTTCTAGACTGTCTGTGGCAACACGACACTAATGAAATAAAGAAGATCATTCTAGGACAACTGTAGCCTATCCCCCCATCCTGGCGAGCGCTAGCGAGCTGCAATGCCCCACGCAACCATTCTGCTAACACCGGGAGGCGTCACAATATATATACATATGTACTATACATATAGTTATATGGTAGGAAAACTGACCTTCACTATTCAGAAAATTGTGTGATTCTAGACTAGTCATAGGAGTTTCTCGTACTGGGACTATAGGTTTCTTGGGCTAATACTAAGGTTCAAGCCTTTGGTGGTTTGTTGAACGTAGCATTGCAACCGGTTCGGCCAAAACATAAGAGATTTGGATTGAATAATTTATCACGGTAATGAGATTCATAAGAGTAGTCGATGCCACGATGCATAACCCATTCAGGATTATGACGCGTTTTGGCAGTTTAATCTGGCTATCATTGGACGATTATATTTAGATTTACACCGATTTTGCTGAGGCTTTTGATATATGTGACCATGGTATAATAGCCCATAAACTAAAAGCAAAAGGTATAACTGGGAAAATCGAATGGTGGATATACAATTTCCTCGTAAACCGGAAACAATCAGTAGCAGTAAACCAAGTCACATCTGAGCCTTCAGATGTCAAAAGCTCAGTTCCCTAAGGAACAGTGCTAGCGCCCCTTCTTTTCCTCATTCTAATTAACGACTTAGATGCTAACACAAGACACAGTATGTGTCTTCTTTTGCTGATGACACACAACTATGCAAGATAGTAAACACACAAGAGGACACAGGCCGACTACAAGAAGACATGAATGTAGAGTTCCCGTGGACCAAGGAAAACAACATGCAATTCAATGAAGAAAAATTCCAATTAATACGATACAAAGATAATTATGTTGTTAAAGAGAATACAAACTACGTAACGGAATCTAAACACATAATAGAAAGGAGAGACAGTGTGAAAGACCTTGGGGTGTTAATGTCTGAAAATATGGGTTTCAAAGAACATAACCAGGTCAAAGTTGCGGATGCGAAACGTCTAACGGGTTGGATTCTGCGTACATTTAAAACACGCTGTGAATTACCTATAATAACGCAGCTTGAATACTGTAGCGTATTAACAACCCCATACAAAGCATGTGAAATAAATAACTTAGAGAGTGTACAAAGGACCTTCACTTTTCATATAAGTTCGGTAAAACTACTACACTATTGGGAGCGTATAAGAACACTGAAACTGTACTCGTTGGAGCGTAGAAGAGAATGTTACCTAATAATATACACGTGGAAAACCGCAGAGGGATTAGTACCAAACCTACACACCCCGATAGTCATGAAATTCAGTGATAGGAGAGGCTGGGAATGCGATATCCCCCAGATGAATAGCAGGGGTGCTATGGGCTCTCTGCAAGAGGGCTGGCTATCACACAGAGGCCCACGTCTCTTCAACAAACTCCCACATGAGGGGCGTTTCATTAGACAACTTCAAGAGAGCCCTCGATGTCGAACTGCGAAAAGTGCCAGACGAGCCTATCTTCGCAGGGGAGCGTGGTGCCCCTTCGAACAGTCTGCTGCACCAAATCACCACCCAGAACGAGGGGCGGCGCGCTCCTCGGTGCCACTAGATGAATGGTGAACACAACCTTAGGTGACCTTAGGTAGGTGAGGCATATAGCATTCTGAGGGTTGGATGAGACAGTATTTACCCTTTCAATTCCCCCAGATCCCTAATTGGTAGTATAACCTGTTGTACTAAAACACTGTGCTTCCGTGCTGACTCCCTGCCTAGGCAAACTCTTTCGTCTCTGTCTCTCCAACGTCTTCCCTTCATGCTGGAAGTTTGCTCTCATTCAACCTGTCCCAAAGAAGAGTGACCGCTCTCAACCCTCCAACTACCGTCCAATTGCTCTCATCTCTTGTATCTCTAAAGTGTTTTAAACTATTCTTGCTTCTAAATTTCTTAGCATTTCTCTTCTCATAATCTACTCTCAGATCGCCGGTATGGCTTCCTTAAAGGTCGCTCTACTAGTGACCTTCTTTCATATCTTACTAACTCTTGGACATCCTTCTTTCGGGACTTCGGTGAGACCTTTTCTATTGCACTAGACATATCGAAGGCCTTCGATAGAGTCTGGCACAAATCTTTAATTTCTAAACTACCCTCCTTCGGTGTTTATCCCTTCATCTGTGCATTTTGTCTCTAATTTCCTTTCTGGCCATTCCATAGCTTTGGTTGTGGATGGCATTCCTCATCCTATCATCTCCGGTGTTCCTGAGGTATCCGTCGTATCTCCTATTCTCATTCGAATTTTCATAAATTATCTTCTCAACAGTACCTCAGTCCCATCCATTCATACCCAGACGACTCTACCTTACACTACTCAATTAGTTTTCCTGAACGCCCCAGCTAGCAATTCCTCAATGACAAACGTAATGAAGCCATACAACACTTATCTTCTGATCTAGCTGCTATTTCCAATTGGGGCAGAGAAAATCTTGTTGCCTTTAATGCCTCCAAAACCAAATTTCTCCATCTATCTACCCGTCCAAAACTCCCAGCGGTCTATCCCTTATTCTTCAACAATACAAAAGTCAGTCCTTCATCTTCTCTCAATATTCTTGGTGTCTCTTTTTCTTCTGCTCTCACTTGGAAGGACCATATTACCAGTCTTGCTAAAGCAGCCTCCCAGAAGCTGGGTGTGCTCAACCGCTTCAAAGGGTTCTTTACCCCTGCACAGCTTCGGGCTCTGTACAGGGGCACAGTGTCCTTGTATTGAGTATTGTTCACATGTGTGGGGAGGATCCTCTCACACCACACTCCTAGACAAAGTAGAAAGGAAGGCCTCTCGTATAATTAATTCCCACCCACTCACCAACTCTCTGCAAACTCTCTCTCTTCGCCGCAATGTTGCATCTCTCTCGCTATTCTATCACTACTACAATAATCAGTGCTCCTCAGAGCTCTCCCAGTGTATACCACCTCCTCTACGTAGGGTACGTGGTACCCGTCTTGCAACACAATCCCACCCGTACTCTGTGCAACTATCCAACCCAAGATTGAAACGTTACTCTCAGACTTTCTTCTATTCAACAGCTGAGCTCTGGAACTCTATCCCAGAATCAGTCTTTCCCTCCTCCTATGACTTAAATTGCTTCAAACTCTGTGTGTCCAGGCATTATGGCTCGAACGTCCCTTGATTTTGGTCCTGTCACTCTTTCAACTATGGGGGAGGCACTTGCTACAGGCAGTTCTGCCTTTTGTCTCCTTCACTCACATAGAACAACAAATAAATCGTCTAATGATAGCCAGAATAAACTGTCATAACGCATCATGATCCCCAAGGGGTTAAAATCGCCTCCGCTAAGCATACGAGGTTACAGACTGTCAACAAAAGTGTAAGACACTGTCGATGTAATTATACATCTACATACATTTAAAACTTTGGCATTGACATAATACTAGTTTTTCTGTTGGTTGCATAAACAATCTAAATAATTAACTTCACTCCCAACACCAAACACCTCGAAATGAAATTAATGAAAGTATGTGATCCTCCCGGGATGCGAACCTGGGATACCATATACAAATTTTAAATACTCTAACCATTACACCACCAAGACAATATCAAGGTATATTCCAGCAAGCCAGTGAACCTTACAACGTTAGAAGCGAGAATTGAAGATGCCTGTGCCTCCATTTCAGAGGAGCTGTTGGAAAATGTTAGGCAAGCAATACTTTTTGTTTAGTTTACTCCCTAGACCTCAATTAAGCTTAATAATAACACTCCCCAAGATCCTTCTTCAAGATAAATGTGTAACTAATGAGCCGAACGTCATATAAACTGAACCATAATGGGGCTAAACATGAGGAAGAAAGGGGACCAGACAAACTACCCATTTTCCCTTAAGATAAAGCAAGCGTTCACAATGAAGTTGATCAGTGAGGCCAGATCGAGTTAAAAAACAAAAACAAGTATATAAATAAATAAATAAATGTGAACAAATGCTAAAGGTTCAGATATTACGTTGCCCATATGTTTTGTTTACTTTTAATTATTTTATTTATTTTCTAGATTATTATTTTTAAGTGAAAAGGGACTTCTGGGACACTGTATTAACAAAATCTTCTGATTGATTGTTAAGGGTGTTCAGCTCGCGATTTCTTAACCTTCAAATTTTTTTTTTCAAGATAAATTTAAGTTTTACCAAAGTTCGTTTTTCGTATTAGTTATTTCATCTATCAATTGGCTCACTTTCGGAGTAATTTATGTATTACTTAACTAACGTAACTTAAGATAACTTGGCTAAATTTATTTTCTCAAACCTGCCAATTTCAAAGTGTGAGGGCAGCCAGTCTGATGTGGTGGAAATTCCTTGTCGGTGAACTATCCCTTTAATAAAATGACAGATTACCTTCACCTTCCACAGGACCAAACTACACCGCCACACCACGCGTATAACATCCTTCATAATAATTCCACCATATATTATTTCCCCGGGTACCTTCACATACAGTAATTATTAGGTGAATCGTGTTTTACCGACCACTCCATCAACTGTATTTACTTTTAATTATGTTTCATACTGACAAGTTTGAATTAACTGTACTGGATTTTGCCACCACGCATTCTCTCTCTCCCTCTCTCTCTGTATATATATATATATATATATATATATATATATATATATATATAAGATTAAAACTGTACAGTACAGATTAACCGATTTTCAAATACACAAATATAACCGTTTATTATCGTTATGAGAGGTTAGAGAGAAGTATGATATTGTTCTGGTTCACCCACAATTGTTTTACCTCATGAAAACAAGATAACATCTACGATGCACCACTTCCTTCCTTTTTGACTAAATTATTTTGGTTAGTAATGCTTTGCTATTAGTCAGAATAAACATAAATAGTACAACAAAGTATAATTGTTGCTCATAATATGTTTGATTAGATTAGGTATTTTTGGCGTGCATCCCTCTTTGACACAAATTGATTACAAAAGCATACCCAGGAAATCGTGAACTGGCCTTGTCATGACGTATAGAATAAACTATTGAACTTTGAAATGCAGTGATACAAATTCCGTGTGTGTGTTTGTGTGTGTTATTTTCGATATTGATGGATGTCAAGGGAAGGTTAAGATACCAGACCAGATGGCTGGAGTAAAGTAGGAAAGAAGAGCAATTGGATACAGGAAGAACAAGTGGAGAAGTGAGAAGTACAGTAGAAGACTGAAAGTTCTCGGGCTCAACCTAGTTGCTTCATTGTAGGTTAAGGTAAGCCAACACTTACGTGTGATATAAAAACATACTGATATATTAGTGTTAAAGTTGAGGCATAACATCCAGCAGCATTTTCGCTCACCTGTTATGGATACATATTGTTTTAATGTATAAGAAAATTCCTAACAGTAACGTTGGTAGATAAAATCGGTAAGCTGTAGATTGCAATGGTCTGTGAATAAGGTAACCATATACAATACGTTTAAGTTGTACTTAGGCAAAATTATGCCGTTTCTGTCTCTCTTTTACTGTCTTACTCTTCCTTCTGGGGCCGGGAGGCTAAGAATTTGCCTCCTATTGTAAAATTCACCTACTAGACGAGACAGAAAAAAGGTCGAGAGAACGCAAAAGTGGTCCAGGACCCTAATAATTGGAACTTTAAATGTTGTTTCTGTTAGGTCTCTGTTTCGAGTCGGGCACCTCGGGCACCTCGGGCACCACCTGTGCCTGAGTATATACATACATACATACGTATACATACATATACTGTACAGTGCACATGTGGTCGACTACATCACAGCTACTTCATATTGGGTAGTCGTTTAACGTCAACTTTCCTTTGCACGTTTGTATGTTATAATTTTCTGCGTGGATGAGCTCGATCCTCCTCTCCTGTTTAATAGTGTTTACATAATGCTTTGATATGAAACCAGTTTGCATTAATTACCTTTGTTCTAGTATGCCACGCTCTCGCATGCCCCCTAATTTTAATGTCTTTACCCACGTATTATCTCGATACATGTATATATCAGCAAACGGTTCTCCTTTAATATCTGCTTGTTATTTAGTTTTGATTATAATTGTCTTACGCATGCTGCTCAGTTCTGGTCTCCAGCACTCATAGAAAAACATAAATATATATTATATATATATATATATATATATATATATATATATATATATATATATATATATATATATATATATATATATATAAAGATATAGAACAACTAGAAAGAGTCCAGGCTAGGGTTACACACTTCATTCTATTGATTATCAGACTGAGCTATGATGATCGATAGAGAGCTCTGGGTGAACTACGATGTCATGTAATTTAAGTCTTCAGAATATCTAATATTTTCGAGTGTCGATTTTACCAAATATTTAGTCTCATTATGAATACAATACGCAACCACGCCTGGAAGTAAGAAATTAAGGGGTTCAGCACTAGTATGTGTGGAAACGTATTCATATATAAGATCTGTTCTCCATGGAACAAACTTCCTTCTGCAGTTTCCAAATATTTCGTCAGTAGCGTAGTTCAAGTAGACAGCAGTATACAATGAGTGAAGTGCGTTATACAATATATATCTTCCCATTCACAGGATGTTCCCCAAATTTATCCCATGGTCTTTTAAACACTAACTGTTCCTTTTGACTCAGTGTTATCCTCTAACCCGTGTCAACCATATAATACTTTGGTCCTAGTATATTCTGTCCTATGTATTTATCTTTATATGCCTCTTAATACTGACCTACCTATCTATTTTGTTAACTCTATATTCAAAGATAATTATCTGTGTTCCTTTAACATAAACATTACGCTATTAAGTGTGCAGTTGGGTCTGAGTACATGCTTTGATTGATGTCCAGTATTCGATAGATGTATATTGATCGTAGTCATGTATTTAACCTTTAACTGTCTTGGTGGTGTAATGGTTAGAGTGTTTAAGACCTGTATGTGGTAACCCATGTTAAAATCCCGGGAGGATCACATGCTTTCATTGATTTTATTGGGAGGAGTTTGGTGTTGGGAGTAACATTAATCAATTATATTAGATTATTACCAAACACTTCAGTTCCCGAGTGGGCGTCCACGAGTAAAATGCTTCCAAGCGGGTCTGTCCTCTGCCAGAATTCAACCCTCTGTCTAGCCCAAGCTAATATTCCTTACATAACTCTTCACTCCAATACCTAAATAGGCCTCTGTTTCACCCTCTCTCTCTCCACTGTCACTATACTTTCGAATACTCTCTAAAAGGGGATGGGCGTATTATTATTATTTTTTTTTTTTAAGTTTCCTCCCTAGACGTCCATTAATTTTATAATAAAAGCACACGCAATATAAATTTGCGTGCTTCTAACTGCACTGTAAATATTGGCGACAATATTTTCTAAAATTCGACGAAAGCATTTACGTGTATATGGGACACTATCCTGGATAGTGTCCGGCCGTTCCATAGCTGCGGTTGTGGACGGCCATCGCTCACTTCCTCATCCTATCAACTCCGGTGTTCCTCAGGGTTCTGTCCGATCTCCTATTCTGTTTCAAATTTTCATAAATTATATTCTCAACTGTACATCCAGTCCCATCCATTCTTATGCAGACAACTCTACCTTACACCACTCAATTAGTTTTCCAGAACGCCCCTGCCAGCAGTCCCTCAACAGCAAACGTAATGAAGCCATAAAACACTTATCTTCTGATCTAGCTACTATTTCCAATTGGGGTAGAGAAAACCTTGTTGCATTTAATGCTTCCAAGACTCAATTTATCCATCTTACTACCCGTCAAGAACCTCCAGAGGACTATCCCTTATTCTTCAACAATACAAAAATCAACCCTTCACCTTCTCTCAATGTTCTCGGTGTCTCTTTTTCTTCTTCTCTCACTTGGAAGGACCATATTACCAGTCTTGCTAAGAAGCAGGGTGTGCTCAACCGCCTCAAGGGGTTCTTTACCAATGCGCAGTTTCTTGCTCTGTACAGGGGCACAGTGCGTCCTTGTATTGAGTATTGTTCACATGTGTGGGGAGGATCCTCTCACACTGCACTCCTAGACAAAGTAGAAAGGAGAGCCTTTCGTATCATTAACTCCCGTCCACTCACCAACTCTCTGCAATCTCTCTCTCTTTGCCGCAATCTTGCATCTCTCTCGCTATTCTATCGCTACTACAATAATCAGTGTTCCTCGGAGCTTTCCCAGTCTATACTACCTCCTCTACGTAGGGTACTTAGTACCTGCCTTGCAACACAATCCCACCCCTACTCTGTGCAACTCTCCAATCCAAGAGTGAAATGCTATTCTCAGACTTTCTTCTATTCAACTGCTGATCTCTGGAACTCTCTCCCAGAATCAATCTTTCCCTCTTCCTATGACTTAAATTGCTTCAAACTTCGTGTGTCCAGGCATTTTGGGTCGAATGTCCCTTGATTTTGGCCCTGTCACTCTTTGAACTCGGAGGGAGGCACTCGCTGCAGGTGGTTGCGCCTTTTGTCTCCCTCATTCACATAGAAAACAAAAATATTAGACACGATATCCGTCACTTCCTTTTACCTCTGTTAACCCTAACAATACAATCAATATCATCAGGTCCATCATGACCAGCATTATCATTCTTCTTTCAGACATGGCCAGTCATCAGTCAGAGCCTCTTATAACCCAATCATTACAGACCATATGTGCCACAACCTCACTGTTATCTTCATCGTGTGACCGTATTATCAGTCTCACCATCAAGGAACCGGGTATGGTTATTTTCCCCTCACGTGTCCAATACCGAGATATTTTGTTTTGTACCTTCAGAACCTATGGTCAGGTTTCACATGCAATATCTCTCTCTCTCTCTCTCTCTCTCTCTCTCTCTCTCTCTCTCTCTCTCTCTCTCTCACACTACATTTGTGTGTGATACCATGTGCTGGGTGTTGTTTTGATAGGCCTTGGTGTCTGTGGGTGTGCTGCCATGTAGTGTAGTGGATGGTATTGATTTGTGGAGGCTGCAGAAAGGAATTGAGTGCCTCTCATGTCCAGGTGGTCTTTGACTTTGAAGACTTTGGTTTCTCGATGTAGGTGATCTGTAGGTGTAGTAGCTGTGCAGCCTGTGATGATTTTTAGTGCTTTGTTTTGAATAGTCTGCTAGGTCTTGTGATGTGTTTCAGCTAGGTTAGAAACCCAGACAGGGCTTGTATATTCCATCAATTATATTATGTATTATTTGTATATTGAGGTGGTAGTTTCTGAGGGTGTTAAGTCTGGGTGTCAGTTTATTATTTATGTTTGTGATATGTTGTTTTAATGTCATTAGAGTATCATATGTTCCTGCTAGTATTTTGGGTGCGTGTGTGTGTGTTAAGGGGTGTTGTTTATGGTGAGGTGGGGGCTGTATTTGTGTTCGGCTGTCCAGTTTGTGAGTAGGGTTGCAGTGGATTTGGCTGGAGCTATTTTGAGTCTGTTTGTAGTGCACCAGTCATGTAGTGTGTTGAGATAGGGTTGAAAGAGTAGTGTTGCTCTGTCTGGATCTTGGTGTGTACATGTGAGTGTTATATCCTTTGCGTAAGAAGCTATATTTATTTGGGGTGCGTGGGGTATGGGTATATCATGCCTGTATAGATTGAAGAGTGTGGGTGACAGGACGGATCCTTGCGGGACTCCGTTTGTGAAGTTTCTGATGTTAGATGACTGACCGGCAAATGATACGTGTGCACATCTGCCTGCTAGGTAGTTGGCCAGCCACATTTTTGTATTGTTGTGCGTGTTTGTGTCATAGCTTTTGTTTGTTAGGTTGTGGTGGGAGATGGCATCGAAGGCTTTATTAATTCTGAGTGTGGCAAGCAGTGATCTGTGTGGTGGTCTAGCTGAGTTGTTGCCATAAAAAGCTCTTTGAATAAGGTCTGCAAGAAGAGTGTTTGTGGACTGCAGTGGCCTGAAGCCATGTTGTGTTGGAGCTAGGGGTAGAGCGTGAGTGGTCAGTTGTAGTACGAGGCATTCTAAGACTTTGGAGGGGGTACAAAGGAGTGTGATGGGGCGGTGTGAGGAGGGCAGCACGGGGTCTTTGTTGGTTTTGGAGAATGTAATGATGACACCAAGCTTCCAGATGTCTGGTATTGTGTTGTGTGAATAACTGTAGTATGATATGTTGGTGAATGCGTGTATGCTCTGTGGTCCTAGGTGTTTGAGGTGTATGTTGCTTATATTGTCTGGACCACAGGCTGGTGAGTGCTTGAGATTGTTGATGATTAGAGGAAATATGGGTGTGTGGAAAGCAAGTGCATTGTGCTTGTAAAGTGTACTGAAATGCATAGGAGGAGTCTGTGAGAGTTACCTGGATTACTTTCTGTGCAGGTTAGGCACAATATAAACAGTGGGGGAAGCAAGGCAAATTAAACAGAAGTAGTAATAGTAGTAGTAGTCATAGGCTGCCTGGCCGAACATGTAGCCGAGTGTTGTCCTTGAGTAATTGGATGGATCGATGGGTAATTTGAATATGGATATGTTTCTTGAGGCTGGCTTCGGGTGGGCAAGGGGGCAGTGAAGACAGTATGTTATGTGTGTATGATAACGAGTGCTAGGTGTTGTTTTGATGTTTCTTGGTGTGTGTAGATGTTCTGCCATGTAGAGTAGTGGGTGGTGTTGGTTTGTGGAGACTGCGGCGAGAAATTGTGTGCATCTCATATCAAGGTGATTCTTGATGTTGAGGACTTTGGTGAGGCAGAAGCTCCAACAACTCCTTATCATATGCTTATACGGTGTCCCCTGGGCACTGCCCAGCTCGACTGGTGCCTACAATCTCCCCGATTGACCATCAGCTTCCAATAATACAGGCCTCCCCAATGATCATTATGATTGTCAAGTTAAAACAGCACATACCTTTAACAATCTTCTCTATTAATTCTTGTAATTAGATAACAGTATGTCTTCAATCATTCTTTGACTATGCATATACCTAATCGATTACCATTTGTCTTGAAATACAATATATATATATATATATATATATATATATATATATATATATATATATATATATATACAGTATATAAAAACTGTATATGTATTGTTAGATTTACTGACAGTTTGGTGGTAGTACTGAGTAATTATTAGGTATAAGGATATAAATAATGCTACTCCTATTAAACGTGACGCTAGTTTGAAGCCCGAAGCAATACTCATGTGGGCAACAAATAATATAGATAGTGATAATAATGATAATACTTACTATAATATGATCATGATTACTAAATTAACTACATAAGGTATATCAACTATATTCTACAGCAATAACTTACGCTATTGTTTATTTAACATCATGAATTGGTTAATGCTTCGAATTTTCCAATGAAACATATATTAAAGTGTTTTATGCTTCGAGTATCACAATGAAACAAACACATTTATCAAATAAATTGAATCTCTCAAAATTGTAAGCAATATACTGTAGTCTTGACTGATTGAACCAGTTTTGAACTGAAAGATCAATTAAGAGGTTGAGTCGTAAGCATATAATACAGTTTCACTAGTTCGAATCTTTGAACTTTTAAAGCCAATTTCTGAAACATCTAACCTACACAAAAGCATGCAATGTTTCGTTTGCATTTGATATGAATTACAGTGGGTATGTCGCTATTTACGCGCTTAAGATATATTCGGAGTTCTCGAAAAGGGGCTCCAGTCCTGACGTTATTCTCGACTTACAGTATGCTGGCTTAATAATCGAAAAGGATTGATAGCCTCTTAAGTCCTATTTTAACTAACTGATTATAGAGAGCCAGGAGTTTACTAACAGTGCAAGGGACTGGAGTTCTCGAAAAGGGGCTCCAGTCCTGACGCTATTCTTGACTTACAATGTGCTGGCTTAATAATACAGAAGGGTTGACAGCCCCTGAAGTCCTATTTTAAGTAACTAATATCTGTATTCACCATCGAACCAGTCTCACGGTTCGCCAGTTGGGGAGATAATGGTGTAGGGATAAGTGAAAAGAGGTGGTCGGTACAAGACAAGTTGTACGTTACGCAGCTTAATATCTAAAACACCAACTAAATATAGTACATCTACTGTGTATATAACTTAGTTGCGCATATGTCAACCACTTATCAAATATATCGTGAAAATATTTACAATAATACTACGTTACTAATTATTGGTCTGTCAAATAACCGTTGTGGCTCAAAGTGGAAAGGAGTGAATCGTCGAGCGGTAACAGGTACAGTCCACTAAGATAAGTACACCAGACCAGCAACACATGTAGGTTAACTTTACTGTTCTTATAATACTTTTCTATTACATTACTTAGTCTAGACGTATGCTAGTGGTACTTCGTAATTATTACAGCCATGTTTGGCTGTTAATATCGTAATTATCGAAGGTGAGGGGTTCTCGTGGGTAGGATCGCTATAAAGAATTTTTCAATATATTATATACACATATATATATATACTCTTAAAATTGCTTTGGAACACTATTTTCTACTCTTACTATCAATTTCTGCAAAATGTGTTGCCTTTCCTCTAACCTCCAGTCTGTGAAACCACCTCTCATCTTCCAATTATGATCTTCTCTTTCACACCGAAACCCAGTTGTCTTGGACTACTGATAGCAAACCCTTCTCAGTATCATCATACCATCTCTATCCTCAGTTTTGTGCTAAAGGTGCACGTTAATTAATTATGCGCAACAATCTATCTTTCTTTAGTGTTCACAAATTTGATTCTTCTGAGTTTTTAACACACTGGCTAAACATTTATCTTCCCATAATTTACTTTCAAATCGCCAGTACGGTGCCCTTAAGGGCCGCTCTAATGGTGATCTTCTTGCTTATCTTACTAACTCTTGGTCATCCTCCTTTCAGGACTTCGGTGAGACTTTTTCTATTGCGCTAGACATATCGAAAGCCTTCGAAAGAGTCTGGCACAAATCTCTAATTTCCAAACTACCGTCGTTCGGTTTCTATCTCTCTATCTATGCCTTTGTCTCTAATTTCCTTTCAGACTGTTCCATAGCTGCAGTTGTGGACGGTCATCGTTCACTTCCTCAACCTATCAACTCTGGTGTTCCTCAGGGTTCTGTCCTGTCTCCAATTATCTTTCTAATAATTATCTGTTAATGATCTCCTCAACTGTACCTCTTGTCCTGTCTACTGATATGCTAATGACTCTGCCTTACAGTATTCAACTAGTTTTTTTTACATCAAACCAGCCAACAAACACTCCAAATCTCATGTGTCAGGGCCAAAGAGTGCCTATCTTCTGATCTATCAAATATTTTTGATTGGGGCAGAGAAAGTCTTGTTACTGTCAATGCCTCCAAAACCCAATTGCTCCTATCCCTCCATTGCAATCTTGCTGAAGACTATAATATTATTCTGTAAAAATACATAAATCAATCCTTCATCTTTTCTCAATATTCTAGGTGTATCTTTTTTATCTGACCTTTCTTGGAAAGATCATATTACCACTTGCAAAACCGGCTTCCCAAAAGTTGGGTGTGCTCAACCGTATCTGTGGGTTCTACACCCCTACACAGCTTCTTGCTCTGTATCGGGGAACAGTGCACCCCTGTATTGAATATTGTTTGCATGCGTGGGGAGGCTCCACCCATATCGCAGTTCTCGAAACGGTAGAGTCAAAAGCCTTTCACCTCATCAACTCACTTCCTCTCACTAGTTCCCTACAATCTCTTTCTACGTGCTGCAATGTTGCATCTCTTTCACTCTTCTGTCGTTATCACAACAATCAGTGTTTTTCAGAGCTCTCTCAGTGCATACCCCCTCCCTTGCGGCGAGTGCGAGGCACCTGCCTTGTAACACAGTCAACTCCTGTTCTGTTCATCTCTCTAACTCTAGAATGGGCAAATTTTCTCAGTCTTTCTTCTACTCAACAAGTGCACTCGGGAATTCTCTCCCTCAATCAATCTTTCCTTCATCCTATGACTTAAACTGCGTTAAACTTAGTGTGTCCAGGCATTTTCACCCCAATGTCCCATGAATTTGGCTCTGTCACTCTTTTGGCTTTGGGGGTGACAACATACCAAAGAAATAATTATAAAAATATATAAGTGCTAAGAGAGAGAGAGAGAGAGAAAAAAGAGTTGGGTGGACGACGTGGAGAACGAGATTAACCCATTGTGGTTTTAAGGTGATGGCAGGACAAGACTTCCCTGGAGTGGTCATACAGTTCTGTCTCCAGCTCTTTCTCTCATTCTATACCTTGGTCTTCCCTCCCTTCCATTCTCCTTCCCACCCTAACACCATACCTCCTTCCCTCCTTCCATACCTCCTTCCCTCACCCTTTACGTGATTCGTAAATGTCGTACAGAGCATGTCCATCATATGTGCATGTGGTTGAAACTGGACGAACACAACCGAACTCGGCCATATCTTATGAGTACCGGTATACCAATAGTAACTTGTAATGTACTTGTATGTAATACCCAAACCTTGTGCGCACGATTTATGTACGCTACACACGCACAAATATATCTTGGGTGGTTCGGCCAAAAAATAAGAGCCTCGTTATTTTTTCGACCAATTTCCCATAGGCTGCCGCACTCTGCTGTACTCCCTGGGCAACTCCCGAAAACATTGCTGATATATTCCCATATAGGACATTCAGGCAATATGGGAATAAATACGGTTAAATGTGATGCGGCTTTTAGGTAGTGCGGGTTTGCGGTTCAAATCCAGCTACCTGCAAGTAAGGTTTCTGACAAAACCTGGCTGTGGAGGTTTGGTATGGATTTGCCAATTTTGGGTTCCACCCTTGTGGCACTCAGAGTCAATCTGTGGAATACTTAGGATAGGTTATATATATATATATATATATATATATATATATATATATATATATATATATATGTATATATATATATATATATATATATATATATATATATACTGTATATATATATATATATATATGTATATATGGTTGCTGGGTGGAAATACACCGATTATGAATATTACATGAACACCGACAGCTTTCCTATATTATAACTAACCTCCAAAGTTACACGTTCGTAGAATACACTTACATAACACACGTTGCTATAAAGTTTTATGACTGAGATACTGGTATGAATCTCTAGCCATCAGGCAGGCATGGATATTTAGTCGATGTGAAATAAATGTGATGATTTGTCGATATAACCCCATTATATGTATGTGAAGTGCCTTGTGATATCTTGCAGCTACATTCGTCTGTATACAGAGCAGTAGTTTAGAACCTTGCCGAAGCAGCCATGTAGGACAGCTCATCTGGAGCAAATACTTGTTTAAAAGTGTTCCCAAGGAGAAACAACATACGCTTAACCCTTTAGCGGGCAATTGGCGATAGATAAGAACATAAGAACATAAGAAAATGGGAGTCTGCAGAAAGCCGATTGGCCTAAGCAAGGCAGATCCCTGTCCCACACAACCCCAATTACAAAGCCCAATTATAGGCTCAACACTCTAATACCCTGAGGATCATCTTACCAAACCGGTTAGAGATTAACGCAGGATTACGGGGGTCTGCAGAGCGCTGATTGGCCCAACCCGGCTGATCCCCCTTCACACCCAACCCTTCTCGTCCATATGCTTATCCAATTTTTTCTTAAAGCTCCCTATCGTTCTTGATCCCACTATATCACTTGGTAGCCTATTCCACCCATCTACAACTCTGTTACCAAACCAATATTTGCCTATATCTTTTCTGAAACGAAATTTATCTAATTTGAAACCATTGGTACGAGTTCTTTCGCTATCACTGAGCTTTAGTACATTTGTCATGTCCCCTTTGTTAATCCCACTAACCCACTTGAACACCTCTATCATATCCCCTCTAACTCTGCGTCTCTCTAACGAATGTAAACCTAATTTCTTCAACCTTTCTTCATACGGAAAATTTCTAATATTATGGATCATTTTTGTCATTCTACGCTGAATTCTCTCCAATGAATCTATGTCCATTCTGTAATAAGGACACCAAAATTGGACAGCATAATCCATATGGGGTCTCACTAATGACAAGTAAAGTTTTAAGATAACATCAGCAGTTCTGTTACTCACACTCCTAGAGATGAACCCGAGAATCCTGTTTGCCTTATTACGAACGCTTATACACTGTTTTCTAGGCTTCAAATCATTGCTAACAAACACACCTAGATCTTTCTCGCAGTCTGAATTTTCTAATTCTAAATTAGCTTATATTTAACATTTGTGTGCATCTTCCCTATCTTTAATACCTTGCATTTGTCAATGTTAAACTTCATCTGCCAATTTACTGACCATTCATGTAAGGTATCTAGATCCCTTTGGAGGCACTCTATATCGCTATCTGAATCAATTGATCTCCCCATTTTAGTATCGTCTGCGAATTTACTTATCCTACTAGTTATACCTAAATCTAGGTCATTTATGTATATAAGAAACAACAGGGGACCTAATACCGATCCCGATTGATGACAATCAAGGAATATTCATATTTAATAGTGGCCCCTTCATCATTGACAATATTGCCTATTAATATAATAGTCTCCCTTCAACACCCGCGGAAGCAGTCTTGAATCTCCCACGCGGAAGGGTCAGGGAGTACTCTCATAAGTGCACGCTTCATTCTCTTATGGAATCATCCTTATGATTGGGTACCCTACAGAAAAAACTTTGTAGATTTTTTTTTATCTGTTATATTATGGCTTTCCATGCATGGATTTCTTGTGCGCAGCACCCAGGCACAGGCTCCCTAGCGGCCATACTTCCTTCTCTCTTCCGCGTTCGTACAAGGTGGGCGGGTGTCCCCCAGTGCTCCAGCTTCATTTGTCGTTCCTGCGCTTCTCGTGAGTCCTTACTCAATTGTATACATCTGCCTTGTATTGAACAAGGTTTAGATTAGCTAGCACGGGCTGCCCCATTGGTACGACCGACCGGGGTTTTGGAGGGGGGCGATTTTTACACATAAATCCCCCCCTCTATGATTTTTGGTTGTTCTTTCTCCGGCGGCCCTCTGTACAGGGCCTCCGTTTTCTCGTCTCGCAGACGAGTAAGGGAGCAACCAAATGTCCCGGCGTGGTGTGCTGAACCACAATCCTTCCGGTGGAAAATGCAAATTCCTACAGGAGCAACCTCGGCCCGCCGAGGGGACTCGCCCTGACCGATTTATCATACGGCAAGACTTCCTTCGCCCGGCGTTCCAGTCTAGTGTGCAGGTGTTGTGATACGTCGTGCAAGCACGTTACCTACCTTTCTATTTCAATAGTCACGGATAGTTAAACACTTAAGGTCACTAGGGCCAGTGACACTTTGTCACAGGTAAGCAGTCCAATCAGCTTAAACGGAGAAACCCCAGTTTTTCCATGGTCGAGTCCAGCGGAAGGTTAGAGTAGCTATGGCTATAGTTAAATTTTCGGCGGACTTGAGGTAGGATGTCTTAACAGCTCGCAGGTTATCCTTACGAGCATTGATTCCTGGAAATGTTATTTTCCAGATAGACCCAGTGCCTCAGTGACAACAAACCTGGCGGCTGATGGGTGGCTGATTCCGGCGGGGGGTGGGACCCTTTTTTCCACCATGCCTCTGTTTGAGCTGTGCGCTACTCCTACTTGTTCATTATTGCCTGTATTTGCTCACAAACTTTGCATTAGATGCGTGAAATGCCTCGATCGTTCTCGAGGCTTGTGGGTGTCTAAGCGTTGTTCTGTCTGTTCTGAGTTAAAGGCGGCGCTTCTCACTAAGAAAGACCTGTCGTGCTTAGCGGCATTGAAAGAGATAAAGAACATTTTCAACTCCTATGCTAAAGATATTGCCCATAAGGCCCTTCATTGCGATGATGATACCCTGTGGGAACATTTAGTCATAAAGTCACCTCTGGTTAAGTCGGCTCCTATTAAATCTACTAAACCTAAAACCCTTTCAAAAGTGGTAGTGAGTAGCTCTAGTGGCAATGAGAGTGACATTACCGAGGGTACCCCCCCCCCCCCCCCCTCGACCGGGCCTAGCGGAGGCGGTCGCCTTCCCCACGGCAACGGTCAAGGTCATGGTCGAGATCTCCCAGAAAGCAGTCTAGGCACTCATCGGCGGAGTCGTCCAGATCAACCAAACGCCGTAGGGAGGACAAGGTGACACCGGCCAGTACGGGACATAGTAGTAGCCGGGAGGTTACCCTAAGGCAACCTCCACCCTCTACCCCTACCCTCGGCACGCCAACCGTCCAATCCGGCGACTCAGAGGTGGGGGTGGAGGACATAGAACCTAGTCCTCATCATGAACAGTCATTAAGTGTATCACAGGACTTTATTTTTGCTATTCCAAAGTTGACACAGGTACCGTGCAAAGCCCCTATGGCTGGACCAAGTAAGGTATTAGCAGATCAGTATAGAGGTTTACCATCAGGTTCTCATTCTTTTGACAGCTCTCAGTTGATTCAGGACTCACAGCCACCCGCGGCGAGCGAACGGGGGTGCTGGAGAGTTAGCCAGGGAACAGATAGGGAGAGTATTAACAGTGAAGTTTTACCCTAATCAGTCCCTGATTTGGTTTGGCCGCCGGAGGAACAACCTCCGGACGCAGAGCAGGACGTGCCAGAAGTGCTTGAGTTTAATGAAGAGCCGGAGGAAGTTAATGTACCCTCGGCTCAAAGTTTAATGTTTGACGGATCAGAAGCTAGTTCCCAATCTTCCAGGGGTTCCCATAGTAAGTGCGTGACCACGGAGGAGA
This sequence comes from Paralithodes platypus, assembly GCA_032716605.1. Taxonomy (NCBI): domain Eukaryota; kingdom Metazoa; phylum Arthropoda; class Malacostraca; order Decapoda; family Lithodidae; genus Paralithodes; species Paralithodes platypus. The sequence goes on along the minus strand of CM064502.1, from coordinate 40,715,485 downwards.
TAAGTGATATAATGCATAGGGTCATGCAGCGGTACCATGTCTCTCCCTCTCCTGATCCTCACTCTAGTTAACCGGTAGCTCCCCCAAGTAGCTCCACAATAAGACCGTTAGAGCCTTCAGATTTTCCCACCCCTAAGTCCTCTTTGCCTGCTTTGGTTTTACCCCCGACAAAGTCCACGGCGGCCGGCACTACAGTGCCAGCTACTGTGTTGAAATGGATAGAAAATTGGCTCAGCAACAGAAAGCAAAGGGTAGTCATAAACGGTAAGGCATCTAAATGGACCAATGTAAGTAGCGGGGTACCCCAGGGATCGGTACTAGGACCAATTCTCTTTCTAATTTACATCAACGACATAGATGAGGGTCTCACCTGTACAATCTCAAAATTTGCTGACGATACAAAAATTGCAAATAGCATACTCTCAAAAGAACAAGTTGATGATATGCAACACAATCTAGATAAATTGTCATGTTGGGCCCAAATTTGGCAAATGAGTTTCAATGCGGATAAATGTAAAGTACTACATGTCGGATACCTAAATGAGAAAGCAAACTATTCGATGAATGGCACTCAGCTTAAGAATGTAAACAGAGAAAACCGATCTGGGAGTAACAATATCGAGTAACCTAAAACCGAGTCAACAATGTTCAGAAGTTGTTAAGAAGGCAAACAAAATAATTGGCTTTATAGGCAGGTCATTTGAGCATAAATCCAAAGAAGTTATCCTAACCCTTTACAATTCCTTAGTCCGCCCTCTTCTGGAATACTGCGTTCAATCCTGGTGCCGTTATTACCAAAAAGATATAAACAAGCTAGAACGAGTTCAACGTAGAGTTACCAAAATTATACCTAGCCTAAAGAACAAACCATATGAAGAGCGTCTTAGAGAATTAAATCTATTTCCTTTAACCCAGCGCAGATTAAGAGGTGACTTAATTCAAGTGTTCAAAATCATCAAAGGCATTGACAATATGAACTGTAGTAAGTAGTTCACTATCGACCAATCTAATTACACGCGGGGAAACGGTTGCAAAATTATTGGTAAATCTTTTAACTCGCACGAATCTAAGAATTTCTTCTTCAATCGAGTTGTCAACTTGTGGAATGGGCTTCCCCGAAACGTTATAGACTGCATCACCGTTGATTCATTTAAACTCCGCCTAGACAAATATCTCTCATCAAACCCGCGACTGACTGCGTTTGTAAATGAATAACTTTCTTTTATCCCCCCCCCCTCCGTTACTAACCCATCTGTCCTCTACTAACTTCCTAGTCCTGCCACGGACATTAGTTCCAGGGCAGTAATTCCCTTTCCAATGTTCCCTTACCCACTCTAAACCATTGTTTGGACACTTGATCCTCAGTGTTTTGGAGGACAAGCAACCTAGAAGGGTCACTAGATCTGTTGTTGCTTGATTTCCTTTGTACTCCTTTGTACTTTGTACTCCTTTGTACCCTTTGTACTATGACTACCACTAGTGTGCAAGTAATTTCTGACATCACTCCTCCCCCCTTAGATAAGGCACCACAGAGGAAAGGCCCTATGCCTTTCCTCTACGGGCCGGATTGCTCTTGGATTCAGGTACACCCGTTGAAACCATTCCTAGCAAAACCCACTATTTCAGGAGATCTACCGTTTCCTGTACTAGTGAGTGGACTATTGAAATCAACAAGAATAGGAAACTCAAGAGCTAAGGATGAGGTAGGGAGATTACTGGACGTTTCTATTAGGGCCATACCTAGTACATATAATGCTGATTTCTTTGTGTTCTCAGGTGCCCCGGTAGTACCGCCGGCCTCAACTGCACGACTCTTTGCAGACTGGTCCAAAGCAGATGGCGTTAATGACATTAAAGCTTTGAATGCACTCATGCCGGAACTGGCTACAGTTCCAGTACTTGATCAGTCACATACACCAGACCAGATGGGGCGGGTAGGTTTGGGTCCTTGGGTAGACTGAGAAGCGGAGGCGCAGGTATTTGCTTCTACCATTACATCTAAAACCTGCCATCAGATCCCTCAGGAGTTGCATGCTTGGTTCTCATTACCTGTTCATAAGGCAGAGTGGGTGCCGCCAGCCTTGTTTGCTTTCTTGGCGGCCCCCAAACTGGCTCTTCACCAATTGGATGACCCTTTTTGTACCCCCCCCCCCCCAGCCCATCTGGATAGGGACTTTAAGTTAAGAAGCAAAGCCTTCAGATTGTTCTCACGATACGTTGTCACTCGCCAGGTTACAGTATCCCTAGCTAGGACTATTTCGGCCATTGCAGACCAAAATGTGAGAAAAGGCACAGACCTGTCACGTAGGATTTTATTACAGAATTCAATACAATCCCTGGGTGACATTAGGGTAGCAATCATGGAAGCGTTGAGGTCCCGCCAGGACCTCAGAGTGTTTTTAGTAAAGAAGTTACCGGAAGATATTGGTCGCCGGGTGACTCTTTCCCCAGTCATAACTGCCCCCTCCTCAGTTCAGAAATGTGGAGTGTGGTTTTCAATCTGGTAGATGGGTGGAAGCCTACTACCTCCCAGGCTAAGAGGGAACTGGTTAAGAAACCTTTCAATAAGCCCAAAAGCGGCGGTAAGTCACAACCCCGTAATGCTAAACAGTCCTTTCGGGATCCCAGGCCTCCTCCACAGCAGGGAGGTAGTCAGCACAAGCCCAAACAAGGAAAATACTCAGGTTATAGAGGTAAGTCACACCCCAAACCAAATCAGGGACAGACGTCAGCCAAAACTAGCCAACCATCTGATACTAACCCACCACCCCCTCCAAAAACTAGCCAACCAAACTCTCTGTCTCCCGGGGCCGTGCTTAGGCATGTCAGATTCGAGAGTTGCTCCACCAAACAGACCCAGTCTGCAGACGGGGTCATTCCAAGTATGCCACAGAGCCTGGCCCAAGCGAACCTGGGCCAGAACTGTAGTAACCAAAGGTATCACCTGGCGGTGGATCCGGCGACCTCGACTGCGTCAGGCGCTCGAACACAACCATGTTATAGACTGCATCACTGTTGATTCATTTAAACTCCGCCTAGACAAATATCTCGCATCAAACACGCGACTGACTGCGTTTGTAAATGAATAACTTTATTTTATTCCCCCCTCAGTTAATAACCCATCTGTTCCCTACTAACTTCCTAATCCTGCCACAGACATTAGTTCCAGGGCAGTAATTCCCTTTCCAATGTTCCCTTACCCACTCTAAACACTGTTTGGACACTTGATCCTCAGTGTTTTGGAGGACAAGCAACCTAGAAGGGTCACTAGATCTGTTGTTGCTTGATTTCCTTTGTACTCCTTTGTATGTTTCGCCGGGGGTGGAGGCCCTGGTCCAAGAAATGATGTCAAAGAAGGTCATTGTCCTAGTAGAACCAACTTGCCCAGTATTCACCTCTAGACTTTTCTTAGTGCCAAAGAGGAACAGTGTGCAGATGCGACCAGTAGTGGATCTCTCGCGTCTGAACACTTAAATCATAAATCCATCCTTCAGAATGCTTACAGTAAAACAAATCAGGCTGGTACTTCCGCCTTTGGGTTGGATGTGCTCCTTAGACCTCAAAGACTCCTATTGGCATGTCCCTATCAACAAACGGTTCCAAAAGTTCCTCGCCATGAGGGTCAGGCAAGAGACATGTCTTACAGAAACTGCCTTTCGGTTTGAACCTGGCACCGAGAATCTTCACAAAATTAGTCCGGCAAGCACTTCTGCCATTATTGGACCAGGGCATAATGGTGTTGTGGTATCTAGACGACTGGCTAGTGGTGGCGGAGTCAAGAGAGTTATGTCACAATCATGTCCAACAAGTAATCAATCATGTACAAACCCTAGGGTTCAAGGTGAACTTGGCAAAGTCTCTTCTTGTTCCTACACGGAAAATTCAGTGGATAGGGCTGGTCTGGGATACCGCCAATCTAACTCTTACTCAGAGTGTGGACAATCGCCACAGATTTCGCAGGAAACTGTTTCGTTTTCTCCACAGTCTGAATACGACAAGGAAGACGTGGGAGTCCCTGGTTGGCTCACTCAACTGGATCCAATTACCTGTGAAGTTGGGCCGGTTGAAAGTAAAGAGATTAATGATGGAAGGCAACACATTTTTCCCACTACTGCCGGCGGGAAAACTATGGCCGATTCCTCGATTAATTCACAACTTACTGTCGGTCTGAGCGAAGACCGAAACACTGTATTCTGTGACAACATGGGTTTCTCCTCCTCCTTCGGTAAGGGTAGACACAGACGCTTCTGGAACACTAGGGTGGGGGTATCAGTCCAATCTAGGCCATCAAGGGCAGGGTACTTGGGCCCAGAACGAGTTATGGCACATCAACAAACAAGAGCTTCTAGTTCCTCTATATTTTCTCCAAGCCAACGGCTCATCATTGCAAGGGAAATCATTAGCGTTTCGGATGGACAACTTAACCCTCTATTGGCGGCCCACAACATAAGTCGAGTTAAATAAATTTGGACTATGTGGCGGCTCACAACATAAGTCGTGTGGCAATTTCAGCACGTAATGTTGCTGAGAGAAAGAGACAAGTGGTGGCAGTAGAGTAGCGAGCGTATGACTGCTCCAGACCACCGCGGCGGGCCTACTAACACGAATCCCACCCTCCTCCACCCTCTCACACTCGCTACATACTGAAATGTATGGGGAAAGTACCGAATTACATGGTTTTTGCACTCGTGTTGCGCGGTTGTTGCACGAAAACTAGCGGTCATACAAGGATCGTTGTGGTGTCATTGGAAAGCTCTGTTTATGCCCTTTCAGGGATATATGCTTGTTTTACGCTCTGGGTCTTATTTAGGCATGAAAATGATCACGTAAACAGCCCTATTTTGGCTAAAAACACCCCGCTGGGCGGTACATATAAATAGAACCCCTAGCCCGCCAATAAGGTGTTAATTGCGGTCCATTGCATTCAGAAACAAGGTTCAGTGAGGTCTCGAGAGTTGCTAGTAGTGTCAGAACAGATTTTTGCTCTAGCCGAATCGCTGAGCATTCATCTGCATGCTTCATACCTCCCAGGCGTGTCAAACATCTGGGCGGATGCGCTGTCCCGGCGACGGAGCACTTTAGTAGAATGGGCTCTCAAACAAACCGTCTTCGACAAGCTGATTGCCAAGCCTTACCGTCCACAAGTGGATCTGTTCGCATCCGAGGAGACTCACAAGCTACCTCTCTTCCTGACCCGCCAAGGGGTAACTCCGGCGGGGGGACCAGATGCGTTATTGGAGGACTGGAACAAGTGGAACTCAATCTATCTATTTCCTCCACCAGATTCTGCTCTAATGTGCAGGGTAATTCACAAACTAAAGGGAAACCGGGGCTTAGTCTCGATGATCGCGCCGTTATGGCCGGCTCAGGTGTGGTACCACCAGTTGAATGAATGGTGCAAGGACCCGGTGTCACTCCCGGTTTACGCATTCCACTTGGAAATGATTGGCAACCTTTAGACCTCGCTCAATTTTGCCTTCTGGACATTTACAATGCCAAATGGCTAGCTCAGTATAGGGAAAGTGTCACTAGTAAACTTATGAACCAATATACTTTATATACCAGAAGGCAATATCAATCACATTGGAAAGCTTTTACGAACTGGATTGTAGAGTCAGGGCAAACCGATGCCTCAAGTGCCCTGGTCTTTAAGTACTTAGACTATTTATTTGAGCAGAAGCGTTTATCCGTTGTTACGTTATAAAGTATCTTATCTTCTATCAGAACCCCCTCCTTTGATCTCACTGGTCTCTTGATACCGCAGGCGGAGGAGAAAGGGTTTATGAGGGCGTGTTTCAGGCTCCGCCCACCACCACGTCAGCTCATGCCCACCTGGTCGCTTGATAAGGTCTTATCTTTGCTTCAATCGCGCAAATATAATAATGCACCAGATTTTTATTCATTACTTACCCTCCAGCCCCGGCTATGTATTATATATATATTCCTCGAAACCCGGGTGTTTTGGCCGAAAAACGTCTAGGCTAGGCTACCGTATATTCGTTAATCAGACTGCTTCCCGCATTCCCGCGCATCCCCAAGCGTAGCTGTGTTATTTACCTGTAGAATGGCATTAAGTAGAGCTCTCTAAGTCAACTGGTTGAGTTGTGATGATGATTTCATTGGAGATAACTTTATGGCCAAAACAGCCACTTTACAATACTTTTCGATACTTAACAACAACATACAGGCACACACGAACAAGCGACGCTCTCCTTCTTGTGGCCGGAGATGCGGGGCGTCGGTCCAGCCGGCTGTTGTTTACATGCGTCGGACCGACGCCTCGCACACGAAGCTCACAGGCTTTCAACCACTGGGCGTTCAAGAGCCCTTCCGGGTACCTGTTATATGCTTTTTTATGGGCGTTCAAGAGCCCTTCCGTGGTGAGAGGGTTAAAAAGGCTGTGTTCCTGATGGCTCTAGCTACCGGAAATAGGGTCTCTGAGCTTGCGGCGATGAGCAACAAACCTAATTGCCTTAGGTTTGGGAGACTGCACGACAAGGTCCAGATCGCACCGTCCCCCACATTTATGGCTAAGAATGAGCATTCTGATCATGTATTCTCAGAATTTTCTGTTCCGACGTTGAAACGCGGACACACTCATCATAATTTATGTCAGTGGAGGTCTTAGTTAAGTTTATGAGGTCAGCTCACCCTCGACAACCAGGCTTTCTGTGGGTGAACCAGGCAGGTAATCGTGTTACTAGGAGAAAATTGGCTTCTCTGTTAGTAGACGTTATTAAAGAAAGTAATCCCGGCGTAGTGGGCAGGGCCCACTACATCAGGAAGTGGGCCGTCTCTCTTAGATTTAAAAAAAACATTTCTATAGACGAAATTGCCAACACTTAATTGTGGGCATCAAACCATACTTTCCTAACACGATACCTGTCGGTCGCTCTGGACAAGCCAAAACGTACCTGTGTAGCTTTACGACAGAAGGTCTCGTAGGCTCTGTGCTATTATTATTAAGGTTAAGGCGTGAAAAGGGGGGAGGGGGGGACGTGCTGAATAGCGCAAAGCCCCACGGACTCCTTCCGTGGGAGATTGTGATAAATCACGAGGTGTGATCGAACTGATATGACGGTTCAAATTTTTAATTTTTTGTTTTAAGAAATCTATCATAGTTGCAACTATATAGGATTACTAGAATGTACAACCATATATACGCTGTTAAGGTTAGAACAATATTCCAAAGAGTTTCTAGTTCTAATTAGGGACACAAGGATGTTCCCAGTTTATCATGTATAGATCTTAAAGTAAAGATCTGGTCTTGAGCAAGCAAACTTTCTTTGAAGTCATGCCCTGCTTGCAATCTTTCATATTTTTATACTATTTATTGTCTGTATACAATAAAAAACTTAAACATTTTATACGGCTTATCTTTGTCCTGAGGTTAGGGTATTGTCACGAATGCCCCCCCTCCAGTCTTGGTACTCAGGTAATATCGTCAATGATGAAGGGGCCACTTTTAAATTATAGGTTTGATTCCCGGAGGGAAGTAATGAACACCTAATATTTAGTAGGGCCCCGTAATCATTGACGATGCATGGCCCTCCCATCCATCCCCTTCCCATTCGTTGATCTCTATTGTCTTGATATATCAGTGAAGGAAGTATGGCCGCTAGGGAGCCTGCGCCTGGGTGCTGCGCACAAGAAATCCACGCATGGAAAGCCATAATATAACAGATATTAAGTTAAATTCTTCTTTTATATTTTCTACGAAGTTTTTTCTGTAGGGTACCCAATCATAAGGACGATTCCAGAAGAGAATTAAGCGTGCACTTATGAGAGTACTCCCTGACCCTTCCGCGTGGGAGATTCAAAACTGCTGCCGCGGGTGTTGAAGGGAGACTATTTTATTAATAGGCAATATTGTCAATGATTACGGGGCCCTACTAAATATTAGGTTTTCATTACTTCCCTCCGGGAATCAAACCTATAATATTGCATTTCGTACACATATTAGACACTGTCAACACCAATATCTTGGACAGCGCCATGACGGCGGAAAAATTATCCAATCTGAAGGTACACTTAATCACAATAATGTTCCCGTGGACAGAATAGTATCACTAAACTAATTTGTTGAATATTTGCCGATGCACCACAGGATATGAGTGTGGGGATAAATGCATCATCATTGCTAGGTAAACGTTAAGGGAAACTTTTTGGGTACAAAATTAAAGTTTTTTCGAGTAAATGTACTGATTGAGCATAATCAACACAAATCCCCTTCTCTGTATATAGCCAAAAAAACTAGACACGAACATTAGTGAAATCATTAACCTTCCACGCCAACGGCTGCACGCAAAATCTGACTGATAGTGTGTGTGATTGTTCAATTATGTTGTTTTTAAGTTGAACGAGCAAATTTGACTGTAAACGGGTAAAAATTTACCTTTTTCACCAAATATAATCACTTTGGTGAAAGAGGTCTGAAAGTGATAAAACAGTGCTTTGGGACCCACAATGCTCATTATGTAATTCATCAAATATTTCGATTGTTTCCCTATGCTCTCCTTACACCCTTGTGTCTGATACATAAATATAATGCATATACAGTTTGCCGCACATATTCCATTTTTCAACCATCCGAGCAAATCGTAACTTAACAGCGCCCCCCCCCCCTTATTCCACCATCTATAGTGGAAGGGAAGGAGGTGGAGCAAGGGAGGGGGACTGGGGGAGACTTTTATTACTGTATCCTCCGGTACGCATATAGCCCAACTGTATTATGGTTCGGCACCACTGGTGAGAACGGTTCCGCGCGGCCTATTTAATGGCTAACTCAGCTAAACTCGCGCATATTTTACCGTACCGTATGGCGCGGCAAAGAGAAGACAGAATGAGACCACAGTTTTAAATCTTATATATTTTATTAGTTAGGTTAGGTTAGGTTAGGTTATATATATATATAATGATATGTATACTATTGTAAATATGTTATTTTTCACTAATAAAATATATAATATTTAAAACTGTGGTCTCATTCTGTCTTCTCTTTGCCGCGCCAAACGGTACGGTAAAATATGCGCGAGTTTAGCTGAGTTAGCCATTAAATAGGCCGCGCGGAACCGATCTCACCAGTGGTGCCGAACCATAATAAAGTTGGGCTATATGCCTCAGGTACAGTAGGGATTAAGCCATCCATCCATCCTGGCTACAAAATCAGGATCGATGTAGTAGGTGTTGGAATAATATCTCCGTGATAATCAGGTTAGTGTCTACTGCGATTGCCTAGGACTGTGAATTTGTTCTTAAATAGTATATTGGGGTGGTTTAACCCCTTATGTACCGGCGACGTCTACTCAATCTTATTCTAGCTACATTTAGACAATCTTATTAAGCTTAGGAAGCAAATATGGTAGTTAAAGGGATTAATCGAGTTAGTCTTTAGCCTTTTAATGGGTATACGTCCCTTTTCAGCTGAACAAAACTGTCTAATAGTTGCCAAAATAGAACAAAAAGGATGTCACCGGTACAGAAGGGGTTAACCTTCTAACATGATCCCGGATTGATGAGGAGGGGATGGTTACTTTATACCTGGCCTGTTCGATACATTTACTAAGGTGATTTTGTGATTCTGATACACCACCGCTGAAACATTGCGTATGCCTAACTATAGTCTATCCAACTCAACCTTGCCGCCGGCCTCTGCAGCAGATACGAGACCGCGCCTGTGATTGGCTATCTGGCCAATAGGAGAGGCAGAGCTGATAATGTATTCATTATCTTTATTATTCCTTACTTATTAATTAAACTAGATACGTTTAAGAAATATTAGTGATTATTTAATAAATTACAGTGCTATCCGATTCTAAAGCGCTATTTAATATAATATGAAACACAATAATAACTTATATATCGTAAAGTAAAAACAAGGAGATACAAAATTGATAAACAGGGGAAGTAAGCGAGAGGGAAGGCTGACTGGCTGGGCCCGTGCGTATTAGCGAATCACAGGCCGTGCTTGACTTCGCACACATTTAAAGTAGACAGTGACGGTAATTCTTACCTTGCTTGTGTTTACAGTATTATATCTTACGATTGTATGTGTTCCATGTGGTATTTATCACACCATTAGAATGACCTAAACCTATATAATATAATTAATATATAATTATGGAATATAAAAGAAAAGCTGATTTAATTCATACGATAATGTGATATCCTCATGTTCCGTTATAGGCTATATTTGATATGTTATTTTTTTCTTACCATACTCTGCGACCTTATGAACAATAGTACGAAGCCAACGAAAGGTAAACATGAATAGATAATGGTTATATCTGCACATACAAATATGTTACAGGGGGACAATGCCTAGTGAGTTCACTGCTCAATAGGTGGCGTTCTGAGAGTGAGGGTCTGAGCCTGGAGGGTGAGACGGTGAAGCACTTGAGCGAAGCAACCAGCCGCTTCAGAGATGGAGCTGCTTTGAGCCATGATGGATGCTTCACATGTCTCACTCCCCAGGCTGGAACAAGACCTCACGGGCTTCACCGTGTTGAGCGGTGGAATGTACAGGCTCTCAGCCTATGCCCGAGAGGGAGTAGTTGGAATATAGAAAAAAAAAAAAAAAAAAAAAAAAAAAAAAAAAAAAAATAAGATAATATTTGAGAGTTTAAAAGACGCCTCCGGGCCAGTGCAGTGTTGCCAGGAGGTGGTTTGTTTTATATTTATACACTGCATTTCCATCTTTTCGGCGGTTTCTGAATATTATGCTCAGTGTGTTGCATGCGAAATAACAAAGGGGTTTGTATGCTACTTTCTAGTATAATAACTTGGCTAAATTGTAGCCACAACGTCAAGGATAAGTGCATATAATACAAACTCTGGAAATTCTGGAACCTTTAATGTCTAGGGCGTGATGTCATTGCCAGCCAATCACAGGCGCGGTCTCGTATCTGCTGTAGAGGCCGGCGGCAAGGTTGAGTTGGATAGAGTATAGTGTCCAATATAGATTGTCAGGTTGAGTTGGATAGAGTATAGTGTCCAATATAGATTGTCAGGTTGAGTTGGATAGAGTATAGTGTCCAATATAGATTGTCAGGTTGAGTTGGATAGAGTATAGTGTCCAATATAGATTGTCAGGTTGAGTTGGATAGAGTATAGTGTCCAATATAGATTGTCAGGTAATTGGATTAGATAGTATAGGTCAATATAGAGTCCAATATGAGGTTGAGTTGGATAGAGTATAGTGTCAGATTGTCATTGAGTTGCATAGAGTATAGTGTCCAATATAGATTGCCAGGTTCAGTTGGATAGGGTATAGTGTCGAATATAGATTGACAGGTTGAGTTGGATAGTATAGAATATAGATTGTCAGGTTGAGTTGGATAGAGTATAGTGTCCAATATAGATTGTCAGGTAATTTTGATGTTATTATTACTGTAGGGTGAGGGCTATCCTGTCCAGAGTGAGGTTTGGCATCCTTTACCCAAACTTAGCTGTGTCGGCCTGTCTCTTTTCCTGTGCTACATTTCCTACTTTGGGGGCGAGAGCCTAGGAATCCTTCTCCCCTCCTACTCGACAAGACAAAGATAAAGGCAAGGGAACGCGAAAGTGCTCCCGGACCATAAGAATTGGAACTTTAAATGTTGTTTTTGTTTAGGCTTTGTCTCGAGTCGGCCACCCCGACCTATGGGGTATGTGCCTGAGTACATGCATTCATGCATACAAACATACCTAGAGATGGAACGAATTTCAATTTTCCATATTTGCGAATGCGAGTTTTTAGTTGTAAAATTCGCGAATGCGAATGCTAATTGCAAATATTGCAATCCTTATTCCATCCTTCAATATAATAGTCAATATCTGGTACTAAATACGAAATCAGTGAGGAAATATGATGGAATATGCTTTATTGACATACTATAATATTACAATGGATATGTCTGAAATGGCAATATTGTGACGGTTCAACTGTCCAGGTCCAGCACATACTTTGTTTACCGGGCAGTGATGCCATTTTAGCTCTTTTTCCTCTAAATCTAGCATACATTAACAACAATCTAGCGGATTTTGTTTTACAATTGTTATTCTATTAACCAGATTTAGTATCAACCACCAATCACATTTACAAATATGACATTTATTATACAACGTCAATAATAATTGTCCCTGTTGGGTTTTCAAATCCAAATTAATGTGATATATGGAATATATCCCAGTTTAAGGGTTTGGAGAGATCAGATAAATTAATTTAGCAGGAGTGTAAATTAAAACACTGTCGATTAATCATCTCAAACTCAATGCATCACACTCCATCGCGGTGACCATGCTCCTTCCTGGCTTCTTCAGCACGTTGGATTAATCATTAGCTAGACAAAATGGGTGATGAAGAGAAGGTGAACTCTTCAGAAAGTGGCAGTAGTGATGAAAGTAGCAGGGAGAGTGACATTACTCGAGAGATAGTATAACTGAAACACACTTGAACATTTTGAAACCTAGACCTTTAATATAAGGTAAGTTATGTATTCACTGTATTTGGTACGTTTTCGAATAATTTGTTACTTTTCACTGGTTCGATCTGGTACTATTAAATACTGTTAAGTGGCAACACTGCTCAGCACACAAAATGGAATGGAGTTCTCGAAAGGGGGCTTTAGTCCTGGTCGCGATTAAGGAAGACGTCTGGGGTTCCCGAGCAGGACACCCTCTGGGTTTATATTCCCAGTATACCTGGGGGTTTAAACTTGCGGGTCTCGGGGACTCTTCACGTTCTTCCTGACTTTAAGGTGGGCTTAATAATCCTCATGGATTGATAGCCTCTAAAGTCTTATTTTAACTAACACTGCTCAGTCCTCCTTTATTCCACTCCGCGGCCACAACGCACATCTACACTTTTAATTATTCGTTTATGTTAACTTTAAAATTTAATATTATATATATTGATTTTTATTTTCCATTGGTTTCGTGAAAATATTCGCATATTCACAGATAGCTATGAATGTAAATGCGGATGCTAATACGAATGCGAATATTGAATAACATAGCGAACATTCGCACATGCGAATGCGGAAGCGAATATTCGGTCCATCATTACGTGATACATACATACATACATACATTTCTTCCAAGTAATTTTTCCCCAGCCTCTAGCTATAAATAGGAAATAGTTAGCTAGGTTTTAACACGCCATAGTGGAGTGGATTAAATCATGGACTCACGTCTTACCTGTCCGTGGTTTGATTCTGGGTGAGGGTAGACACATCTATTCATGTAAATCACGTGTATTTGTGAGATACCTAATATAACATAATTATCTCAAAAAGAGTTACATAAAAGCGTGGGATGTCATTATAAACGACTGCGGTGCGGCCTAAACGCACGCACACACACACACACACACACATACACATACACACACACGCACAAACACACACACACACACACACACACACACACACACACATACAGTATATAATACATTCGAAAAGAATCCACGATAATTAGAACCACGTGTGCAAGGAAAGCATACACGTTATGATTGTTATCATAACTCTCCACCAACAGTCAAAGAAAGAAGAAACAGAAAATGAGGGATATGTTTTACTAGTGGGTACCTTTGGTACGGGCAGACTGTGTAGCAGTGTGTTTATATGAGAGGGAGTTAGGAAGAAAGTCCGTTCAGCCAACCCAACCCCTTAACCCATTCAGTACCGGTGACGTTCTTTTCACTATATGCTGGCTACAATTAGGCGATTTTATTCAATTTAAAATGAGCCTTCAGAAATTAACAGGCTTCAAACTATCTCCTTAACCCTTTTTACTATAGCAAATCTATCTTAAGTTGTACAAAATCGCCTAAATATATCAAAAATAAAATCAGAAAGACGTCGCCGGTACAGAAAGGGTTAACCTTGCCTGTGGTAGGTAGAAACGCTGCTATTAATCCTATTTCCAATTAAGTCACTCAGCAGGGTACCGTGGCACCAGCAATCATAACAGCACATGGATAGTACTCCAACGAGAACGGTCATCAAGGGGAGGTAAGGCTTTTCGGTCATTGCACTGGACTTGTAAATCTTCTGAATTTTCTTTTTCTCTCAATGAATTTCAAGGAGATAGCATCACAATATAGGTTATTCTGCATGTGATAAAAAGCCCAATGACATGACATGATAATAGTTCAGTTGGTGACCTGAAGAAGCTATCTGCGAAACGTTGTCAATAAAGTGCTCCTCCTCATATGGTGTTTATATTCATTCTGTCAACTTTTCAAAGTTATTTCAACATCCATGGGATACCTGTAGCGATTATTGGATTATTGATATGGTGGCCGGTCTCTACTTGGGAAAAGAGAGGTCTATGAAGTGTGGTCGACATGATGATATACAACGATTTGACAACTGTGGAATTTCTTTTCATTCAGTGTTCAGACTTTTACAGGGAGTTGGTGACACTTTTTAAAGTAAATATTATTTTGCCTTCTTTTTCACACCAGGCGCGAGCTAAGCTGAAGCTTGCCATCCATCCACCCTCTTAACACTTTCTCTGAGGGTATATTTCCGCCATATTAGGGCTCATTCAGGCACTCTTGATTGATTAGGCAAGTGTCTGAATGAAATTAAATGTATTCAGCTGAAAACTAGAAGAAAATAGCTTCAAAATGACGCCAGAACGAGCTTCGTAGTTTGCATGTTTTACCCGCAGTGCTACCATAGACATTCGCTCGATTTTACAAGCTTTTAGAGGCTTTAAAAGCCTGTAAATTTCTGTAAATTGCCATAGCGTTCGGGAACGTCTCCTGCAGGGCAAGGGTTAAAGGTCCTCCAAACAGCCCTAGGCTACCTATATACAAGATGGTAGTGTCATCTTTACAATGGACACCATATTGTTTCTAGCTCGCCCTTTACTGAAGTTACCCCATAGCATATCATTATGTTTACACTTAATTTGTTAGCCTATATTCTACTTATATCTCTGTTTATCTTGCTATCCATCTATCTACACATATCAGAGCACTTTAGGAGAGATTTTCGTTTAAGGGTGTTTTTTTCTGGATCCCCTTCTCCATCATGTTTAGCCTTATTAGTTTTTATATTTTAAGGCGTTTGCCCCATTAGTTTGGCTATTACCTTTGGGCCCATATCTGTCAATTTTGAGACCTTTAGACATTTAACCCTTTCACTTTTTAATGACGCAGAGGTTGCCAGATTAGCAATAATAAATAGAGTTCTCTCACTCTTATAATTACCTCTCCAAAATTAGTTTTCTGCCCACAGCTAACTCAAAGATAACTGCAAATATTGAAGTAACTAAATTAAAGGTTTCTAAACACCCCTGATGGTAACAAAGGCTTTAAAGTATCCCTAATATGCTCAAAATTGCGTCAAGAAAGTGAGAGGTTAAGACATTTAACTGTTGATATATTCCTGGCGAGCGATAGAGAGCCTGCAATTTAGGAAGAACCGGCCTTCGGCCAGGAAATTTTTCTGCCGAAAAATGTACAAATTTATATAGATGGAGGGGTCTTGGGTGGTATTTTAAAAAGTTTGATTGAGGTCTAGGGAACAAACTAAAAATATCCCAATAAGTCCCTGGGCGTCATACTGTTCCTGACTCGCCGAACCCCCTGTCACTACTCATATAATCAAAGTTTTAATAACTTAGACTATTTTCTACATAAACACACTAGGTACCACGATCTGGTTGCTAGATATTTTATTCTATGACCACCTCACTACCGAGTCACTTCACACTAGCCATCTCCCCACTGGATCTCTTCCCCACCAGTCATTTTCGCTGCTTCAATACCAAGAATATTCACTGCCAAAGTATCTCGCTAGTATACGTTGCCGCATTTCCAGCTTTAGAATCATCATCATCAGCCTGACTCGGTCCACTGCTGGGCAACAGCGTCTTTCAAACGTTTCCACTCTAACTAGTTAGATGTTAGCTTGGTTCATCCTACCCCAGAAAACTTTCGGATCTCATCCCTCCATCTGGTTATCTGTCTATCCCTTCATCTAGCTTCATCTCCAAGTTCCAATTATGTTGCTCTAGTTGTCCAACTCTTTAAATATACCTGGACAAAAACAACATCAAATCGTGCCCTTCTAGCTTGCACCGGATAAAAACCATCATACGTAGAACTAGGACAGACTATGTCACTAAACTTGGCAAAAATAAGCCAGCTAGGTTCGATACTAACACCTCCAGGTCTGAAGACTGGAACAATGCTAGGTAGGCTATACGAGACTGGGAAAACTAGGTTTGATACTAGGCACCAGGTCCAAAGACTGGTAGCACCAATTGTTCATGGTAAACCTGCTAAGTTCGAGACTAGCAACGCAAGTCTGAAGACTGAAAGTAAACAGTGCTCTGGTCAACCTGCTAAGTTCGACACCAGCAAGTCTGGTCTTTAAACGGACTCAGTTGCGTATGATACCAACACAAGTGCAAACTGGCATAATAGTTAGGCTAAATGCTCACCCTCTAGGTCATCGACTAGAGCAAAGGAAGCCTAAACTCACCTCTACCCTTTCACTTGCATGTGGTACGAAACCTTGCACAGCAAGTGGTCTGAAACATAGCCTTCAAGCAGAACAGGAGGAGACTGCAAGTTGCACCCCGAAGAAGTTCAGACCTAAAGCAGCAGTCACACTATGAAGACTTAAGGGAATTACCGCGGCGACTTAGAGGTCTTAAGGAGGTCTTCATCTAAGTCACCGCACATCGTGGGTGGTCCCCGCGCATCCCCACGGTACAGTACGGTACGATGGGTGGCCAGGATTGTCGTGGCTGGTTTCGATTTGCTTTGAACATGCAAGAGGCATGGAAAATTGGTCGCCGAGCTAGCCGCGGTCGTGAGGCAAGCGCCGTCACGCGCCCACCGGTATGCGCGTGAGGGGGACCGGTAGCCGACCGGTCAGCGCCGTGTGGCGCCATGCGTCGCCAAAGCGTTGGCCCCCGACACGCGCCACGTGGCTGGCGCGCGAGTAGGGGACCTGCGTAACACGAAGGCCGTCAAGTTGCCTTCCTTTTGCCGCCCTGTTGCCTCGTTGCGCTGTATGACGCCGGCGGTCTGCTATGCTAGGTCTCTGTGTAGCCCCATCCATGATGCCGTGATCAGTGATGCCGTCCAGCCTGCCTCAGGCAGACATTTACTCTTGGTCAAGTTACGGATGATCGGCAAAGACAATCGGCACTCCTGGAGTCGCCGCGGTAATTACCTTAAGTCTTCATAGTGTGACCGCACCTTAACCAGACGTCCAAGAAAGACAAAATGCCATAACAAGAGCCCAGTACGCCACATCAAAGACAAATAAGGGAGTCCCCCTCCGACGCCAGGGAAATCACTAAGTATGTATAATACTAATGGGTCTCTAATTGTTAGAGTCCCTTTTTGCTATCCAATGCTCTCGCCTTTCAAGGAGAATATAATACACATTACTATCCTTGTGTTTCACTATATAACTTTCTTATTATTACGATCGTTCATTCCCGCATATTATTATTATTATTATTATATGAGATGCCGAAGTCTCCAACCAGGGTGCAGAAACACCATCAAATTGAATCCACACAAAACACCCGGAGGCACTGGAGAGAGACTACGGCAACTTAGGAAAAAATAAAAACATATACTGTATACTGTACATATACACATATTAAACACAGATAGGCTAACATATTATGCAGTGGAGGATATCAAGTATAAATATAATACAATCAAATAGAATAAAATAAGTTAAACTATTAGAATTAATGCTGCAAAAAAGCATTAACTCTAGACTTAAAAATGGAGATATGAGCTGGATTGACTAGCTCATTTGACAACTTATTCCACAAGTCAACCATGGCTGGCACAAAACACCGTGAAAACTATGTAGTAGAAAAATTAACACGGCTCATGGCAAGATCATTAAGATTGCTTGTGAATCTAGTTGCACGAGCCCAGACATAGTGCCCAGGCAGAACCCCATGTAAGGGATGCTGAGGGTTGTTAAAAACTGTAAATAAAAGACTAGGGGCACCAACTTTACGTCGATGACATAGATCAAGAGACAAATGAGGTAGAATAAAACTGATGGAATTTAGCGACCTGTCAAGCAACTTGAGATGGCAGTCAGCTGCTAACAACCAGACAGGTGAGCAGTACTCGAAATGTGGCAAAATAAAAGCATAAAAAGACTTGATAACTGTGGCGTCACAAGCAAATATTTTATAAACCTTGCGAAGCAGACCAATTTTTTGGGAAATGGAAGAGGAGAAAGAACGAATATGCTTTTCAAAAGTAAGTTTGGGATCAAGAGTAACTCCTAACAAATGCAGAGTATCCACATTCTCAATTTGCTCGCCAGAAACTTGTAGATAAGGATGGGGAGGATCCAAGGTACGAGATCTGCTGATGATAATGGAGTGTATTTTACTAGCATTAAGTTTCATGCCCCAAAGTTCACACCATGATGTAATTTTGGCTAAATCCCTATTCAGAGCAGTAGCAATTACGTGTCGATCTATTGGTGATGGAATTGACGCATTTAAATTTGTATCATCAGCATAGATTAGTTTATTTTCAAGCTCGGAACACAGGTCAGCAGTAAAAATAATAAAAAGCAGAGGCCCAAGGACACTGCCTTGAGGAACACCAGAAACAACAGTAACAGAAGGGGAATGACACCCATCAATGACCACAGACTGAGATCTTTTCGTCAAAAAATCTTCAAAGATCCTGACAAAATTGCCACCAATACCGATGAGCTGTAACTTATACAGAAGTGCTTTATGGTTGACTAAATCAAAAGCAGAACTAAAGTCAATAGCCACGACACTAGACTCATATCCCTGGTCCAATGAAGATTGCAAGTCAGGGGTGAGTGTCAGAAGCGCATCACATGTACCCAGTCCCTTACGAAAGCCAAACTGTGAGTTTGGTATCAAATTATGACTATTACAATAAGAGAAAGGCGTCTGGACAAAAGCCTCTCATAGAGCTTGGATAGGTGTAATGGAGATAGGGCGATAGTCATTAGGAGACGATGAGGCAGTATTTCCCTTTGGAATAGGAGTGATAATAGCCTTACGCCAGCAAAGAGGAAAACTACCTGATTTCAAAAGCAACCTACTTAACTTCAACGTATTTTAAACATTAAGTAGTAGATATTTATTTGCGAAAACACCCAACACCCAATCACGCACACCTATAATTTAGTGATTCCCATATAGTAAATGTCCAGTTTATAATTAACTTGATCTAGAAACTATAGTCACAAATATATAGAGAAAACATGAACTCGTGATACAAGTATAGACTAACTTCGTGATTGTGCAATCTGTTGCCCAATTGGTAATAAGCTCATTAAGTGCAAATAATTATGTAGTCGACCGAGACAGTGATAAATCCGAGTCTGGTATTAGTGCTTCCCGAGCTTATCTATTCATTTTCTTAGTCACAGTGTTGACAGTATTGTTGTATATAGATGTCTGTGTGTTCAGCGCTACATTACCTATAGGCACCCCAGTTTTAACCACCTTGAGAACAAAAGAACATTTCATTAAGTGACATCAGAGCTCCTTGTTTCATCAGGCTCCCAATGAATGGCGTGCAAAGAAACCATTTATTATCGTTCACACTCTCAATAATCACGTCTAATGTAATAAGCTATACCTGACAAGAAATAGCAAAGCCCATAAAACCAAATGAATGAACGAAGCTGTGAAAACAGTTGACAATTCATACGGAAATTTGTTCCATAATAACAAATGTCATCGTTTGTTGAATGCTGAGCAAAAACATTATATATTTATATGAAAGCAAAAACATTATCCGCCCGCTTTCCTACGGAATCATCAGAGTTTGTTTTTCTTCAAAACAATAATGTTTTTTATATAAATAATATCGTAACACTATAATCACAAAATACAATATGGGGCTGCGACAAAATAATAAAATTCTTGAATTCTTGTCTACTGCAATTAATTATATCTCAAGAGATAGAAAAAAGGCTAATCTAGTATATTGTCGTAAGAAAACCTACAAAACACCCAATAACCATACATAAAATTATATATAATCATACATACATTTTTGGATTCCCCCACAATTCATCCTAATTTGCATCTCCACAATTCAAAATTTTGAGAATAGGTGTTTGCATATGAAATGAAAATATTATTCACACACTTTTCAAATATTCAATCAGTTTGTCTTTATAAATATTCAATAACAATTATTGTTCAGTATTTATTTTTATTCTACAGTATATATGGCATTATACACGCACCCTGTGAATTATACACCCATGTATTATAAATAAACATATAGGGCAATGCACGATACAAAGAATATAATAATAACCAATTTCATATGCCTAATACAATTATTGTTATATACGCATATGGTTAACGGCTAATTTCGGGTATCAACTTACCTTTGAACTTGACAATTGAATACAGTTCGATCACCAGTATATGTATACGAAATTTATTCACTTGTATTGAACTAATATTTGATTATATATAGTTTAATATTATTATATAACTCGCGAACACTTTGCAGGGATTTAGTTTAAATGCCGGGAGACCGTACTTCACCGCTTGACTCACCGAGACATACTGAGTACTGAAACTCTCCCAAGCTACTGGGGGACGAAATATTGACCTTATGCAGCATTACAAACATTTTAGTTTACTCTACCACTAGCAAATATTATTGTAGCCCAATTTTCATGATGATAGCGTTGCTTGTTTTTGTGACCAAATTTCCGAAAGTTAAGCCAATCCTAGTCACGCGATTTGCGTGGTTATCCACTTTTGACAAAACCTCCAAACAACTTGATTCACAGTCCTGATCCTCAGGGGGATAATATCAATACAGGTACATGGTCAGTGCTCACGATAGCGACAGAACATTCGAGTTGATTTAATATATGCTTACGTATCTAGTGCCGAATTAGTTAACATACACCTTTCTAACGTCGGTACTTATATCCGCATGTGTTCATTGTTCAGCATCGCTGTATGATCACTTAGTCTATTTAACTTACGACGAAAAGCCCACCTTAGGTAATCAGTGTGTCAGTAAGTATAGAACGTGATCTTAACCCTTGTTTAGCGGGGCCCGACTTAAGTCGGCCTAGAGAAGAAAGGACTATGTGGCGGGGACCGACTTAAGGCGTTGTGCAATTCTGAGCAATATATGGCTCTGAGAGAGAGACGAGCGGTGGGAGGAGCGTAGCTCTGCTCTGACCGTTCGGCACGGCTCCCGCGCCAGCACTGGGCCCTACTCCACACACACCCACACTCACTGCCTCGCTACACAGGGAATTATGTAAGGAAATTACCGTATTTTAGCGATTTTGCCCTTCGGTTGCACGATCGTTGCAAGAGAACCTGTGATCGTAGAAGGATGGTTCTGGTGTCATTGGAAAGCTCAATTATCGCCCTTTCACGGATACATACTTGTATTACGCTCTGGCTCTTGTTTATGCATGAAAAAGAGCACAGAGATAAGCTCGTTTGAGGTAAAACCACCCGCTTGGCAGGTAGTAGAAGTTACCGACCAAGCCGCTCGTGGAGTGTTAAAACTCCATCGAACTTCAGTGGTCATGTTCATTGGGGAGGCCAGTACCTAGTTAGTGTGTCGTAATCAGCCGTAGTTGAGTACCTCAAAGCTGTGCTTGAAGTACCTATAAATAGGTAGGAGTTGTGAATGTACGATTATATATATTACAATTATGTATGTATTATCATTTGTTTATGTAGCGAAGCATCTAGGAAGCAAAGTCTCAGTGATTGTCCACATGTAATTAAGATCAAATCAGTTTAAACCATATTTTTGCCTTATATTCTATCTAAATTCGTCCACACTACTGATGTACATACAGTATAATGCTCAGAAGAAAAATATGTGCGTTCATTCTATGAAAATTATACTGTAGTGTAAATAATCAGTTACTGGGCAACTTTTCGGCATACAGATAGGTTCTTACCGACCAAGAGAAAAACTCTGTAATGCTCGGCGTTGAGGACCTCATTTGAAAGTATAATTAGGCCCACTTAGGAAGAAAAAGTTGGCTTGCAAGGCTCCAGAAAGGTCCTTAAAGTTTTCTGTACCAGCGACGTCTTTTATATTATATTCTAGCCACACTTAGACGATTTCATCATGCTTAATTATTATGTTCTCTCCACTAACCAACTTTACTCCTAAACTCGATTAATGAAATTAACAAACACATGTGGCAGTCCGGGGATTCGAACCCAGGACGCTCACACCAAAAATCAACACACTTATGCATTGCACCACGAAGAAAGATATATGGTAGCTAAAGGGATTGAGATAGTCTGTACCCTGTCTGAGACCCTGTTGAGATTTTAAGACGTTCGTTCCATTAGTTTGGTTATTATAGACCTTTCACCCCATTTCTTTTTCAATATAAAGAACCTTAGTGTCATTTAGGTGTCGATTTTGTTTCCTGTCGAGCGATAGCGAGCCGAAAAATTTACACATTTATCTTGAAGGGGGATCTAGCGGGTGTTTGTTATGCATGATGGAGCTCTAGCAAGGATACTATAGAATAAACAAATAAATATATATAAAACTAGACCGAATACTAACCACTACCCCCTTAACTAGCTTTGACACGGTCACCATAGCACCTCGGAATGTTGGTGGACGCAGGAATACGAGCCATGTTCTGTAGACTATTATTGTTGTACACTAGTTGTCCTAGGTGGCATCAATTTAAGGGAGATTATTATATTTTCTATTTGTATTCTCTTATTATATATATTTTCTTCTAGTCTGCTCCCTAGACCTCTATCAAGCTTTAAATAAACAATTAAAACAATTATAAATACATTCAAAATAAATGTGTACATTTTTCGGTAGAAAAATGTACAGGCCGAAGTCCGGTTCCTATCATTTGCAGGCTCGCTATCGCTCGCCAGGAAAAATAATAGAAACCTATTTCTATTTTTCTACCGAAAAATTTGCAAATATATCTTGGACGGAAATCCTGGGGTTGTTTTTTTAAGTTTGATGGAGCTTTAGGGAGGAAACTAGGCATATTACGACCAAAAAGTGGAGGCAGACAGTTTGTTTGGTCTATTAATTCATTTATTCATATATATTATTTAGTTTGCTCCCTAAACCTCCATCAAGCTTAGAAAAACACCCCATACACCCCCCTTCAAGATAAATGTGTACATTTTTCGATAGAAAAATTTCCCGGCCAAAGGCCGGTTCCTCTTAAAATTGACAACGAAATCGGGCGAAAGGTGTTAAAATCGCCAAACTAATGGGCCGAACTTCTTATAATCTCAAAACTAGTGGGGCTAAACATTAGGGATAAGGGGGTCCAGAAAAACGGTCTGCCTACCCTTAAGACCTAAGTGTAAATTGCGGAGTCTTAGCTGAGATACAGATCCCAAGACTGATCCTGGAGTGATAGTCGGTTTGACACATTCAGTACCAGTCACGTCCTTTTCATTATATTCTGCTAACTATTAGACGATTTCATTCAACTTAGGAAGGACGTCTACAACATTAAAGAGCTACAGACTATCTCAGCTAATCCTTTTAGCTACCATATATCCTTCCTAAGCTTTATAATGTAGCTAAACTATACTATAAAAAACGTCGCCGGTATAGAAGGAGTTAAAATCTCCTATCATTATAGAGCTGATATACTGTATATTACGGCAAAATATTTCTCACTCTGACATTTTATTATTTACTTAGCCACAATGCAAAGCTCATCCAATTCCATTTATGTTTAAGGGGGATGAGCGTATTTATTGGCTTATATATTTATCTTATTATTATTATTTTAGCTTCCTCCCTAGATCTCCATCAATATTACATATTCACCCCAAAGACTCCCCTTCATGATAAATTTGTAAATTTTTCGGTAGAACAATTTCCCGGTTTTTTCTACTAAAATGACATGCTCGCTGTCGCTCGCCAGAAAAAAATCGACACCTAAATGGCACGAAAGGACTCAATAGTGACAAAGAAATGGGGTGAATGGTCTTAAAATCCCCAAACTAGTGGAACTAACGTCTAAAAATCTGAAACTAATGGGGGCTAAACATGAGGGAGAGGGGAGGGACCAGAAAAAGGAACTATCTCCCCTTAACCTAAGAAGTGCGCATGGGGGGTATGAGACACCACACTCCTGTGCTGACGTATTTGAGCTGTTCCCATCACTAACATCGTTATTTTACCATAAATAGCATTAATACTTATCCATATGCACCTATTATAGGTTGATTATAAAGGTATTAACCTGTTACAACAATAAAACAAATGGAAACAGTGTTTGGATGGTCAAAATCGGCGATACAGGCCGGGAGTTACATAATGTATGGCTGAGGCAACCTCCCTGCCCTCCACCCCTCCCCTTGTCTGGAGAGACACTGTTCTGCAATAGTCTCTCTCTCGCTCTTTCCGACGCTTGGTAACAGTGATGACAACGCTGCTACCAACTCGCTAATGTTAGCATTAAAATAAACCACAGAATAAGGGAATAACAGGGAAAATAGGTGATAACTGAAGGAGGGGAGGAAGGAGGGGAGGTGGAGGAGTGATATTTGGCATGGCCCAGGGGCAAAAAAAAAAAAAAAAAAAAAAAATTGGGGTGTTTTAAATGGATTTTGTTTTCCCTTACTCAGTTCCCGGGTTAACCGATTCAGTACCGGTGCCGTCCTTTTCACTTTATTCTGGCTACTATTAGATTATTTTATTTAGTTTAAAATGGGCCTCTAGCAATTAATAGGTTTCGAACTATCTCACCTATCCCCCTTTTTCCTACCACAGCTCCTTCTTAAGCTGCGCATAATCGTCTACATTGAGCTAGAACAAAACTAAAAAGACGTCGCCGGTACATAATGCACATAATATTTTCGGGCAAAAACTAATTTGTCCTATTTCGTTACCCGCTGAATTATAATTGTCGATTCTCCTACAAAATTTTGCTGCCTCGCTGCTTGTACTTTTCGTTATATTTGTACCTCCTCCAATAAAGTTGGACGGGGGTCATTTGTTTGCCTCGTGTCTATCTGTGAATAAGATATCTCAAAAAGGTGACGATGATGATTCTTGATTTAAGGGCTGTGAGGGCAAGCCCTATTAACCCTGACACGGTGTTGGTCGAAGCAACAGCGGTCTCTCGGAAAGTCTGAATGCAGCCCTGGCACCGACAGGGAGGTGGGGCCCACGAAGGAACCCCGAAGAAAGGATTGTGCCGGTACCAAAATCGACCACCGTAGGTGCCGCGTCCCTCCAGCAGACAAGTCACGTGTCACAGGTCCAGGGAGGTGCCGGCCTCCACCAACTAGAAAGGAACAAAGATGGCACAAAGTGGAGAAGCCGGCACAGCCTGATGATCAAAGCATGACGAAGGCAGAGCAGAGCAGCATGGAGGAAGGGGATGAAGCCAGGGGGAAAGGCTGCAGAACAACCAATGCAGCAGACAATCTCCGGGGACCGACTAAAGTTCTCCCTAATAAAGCCGCAGATTGCGCCGGGCACCGGGATGTCTGCACGAGATCGCGAACCAGCAGCTTCTCCTCTCAAAAAGGTTATATATGGATGTTCACGGAATTTGGAGGGCTGATAGGATATGCGCCACATAAAAAGCGATTCAATTTTGTCAGCGTATGCAGCTGACAAAGTTATAAACCGATCTCCAGGAAATTTGATGTCCAAATAGGATATATGCCAAGAAAGAAGTGATTCCATTTTGGAGGCGATCGGTAGAGCGCATACCTCTGCCAGTACAGGTGGAGGTACGCGCTCTCCCATGTACAGTCGCGCTAATAAGTGATGTATCGGCACCAATTATGTTTTGATTAATAATTGGTATCAGCAATATCTAAGCTTCATTTCTTCATATCAAGTGATATATACAAACATGTTCCTACACTTACCCACCCTATTCAACATCTGACAGACATTAATACAGCACAGACCGAGCCAAACGCAATGACAGCTGGGATATGACTTATTAGCGCCACCGTACCTCTCTAGTTCCAGTCTGTTTTCTCACTATTATCTTAAGCCAGTGTCACACGAGCACTTTTCCGACAATTATACATGACTTATGGTAGATTATGTTCGGTGGCCGAGTTTTGATATCGCTTGAGTTTTGAAGCTGCCAGACTACAATTGTTCGTAAAAATTAACAGCAAATCGCTCGTGTGACACCGGTTTTATGTATGTTATAGTATGTATCTTACATTACGTTTTGTTTGTGTCGGTCATTATTCCATTGAAGTTAAGGGGAGATTTCCACTTAAAGGATTTTTTTCTGGACCGGTTTCTCCCTCATGTTTAGCCCCCTTTTTTAGATTCCCATTAGTTTGGCGATTTTACGAGCTTTCGCCCCATTTCTGTTAATTTTAAGACCTTACATGCCATTTAGGGGTCGATTTTTTCCTGGCGAACGATAACGAGCTTGAAATTTAAGAGGACCCGGACTTCCAACGGTACATTTTTCTACCGAAAAAAGGGGTTCTAGGGGCTGTAATTATAAGCTTGATGGAGGTCTAGTGAAGAAACTAAAAACCTCCCCTTAACCACTTCTGTACCGGCGACGTCTTTATAATGTTATTCTTGCTATATTTAGATGATTTTGTGCAGCTTAAGAAGGATAAGAATAAAGAAGGATAAAGGATAAGGTAGTAAAAGGGTTCAGTGAAATAGTTCGAAGCATGTTACAAGCTGGATACTCTTTTTGAACTGAATACATCCGTCTACCAGTAGCTAGAATAATGTTAAAAGGATGTTGCCGGTACAGAAGGGGTTAATTTATGTGTTCATATTTCTCCTGTGTCCCATTTGTTCTTGTTACTCCTCCATCCAGTCGTCCCACAACCAATATGTCTTTTTCTGTCTCCCTGTATCACTCTGTCTTCCTAACGCCATCTACATTTTTTTTTCAGTTTAATTGCCGAGGAAACCTATTTCTTCGTTCGCTTTTAGAAATCTCTCGCTCTCTCTCTCTCCGATGCTTGTTTTGTTATTATTTTTATTGTTGGCATAGATCAATATCCTATGTTTTCCTTTAACATTCAACATTTTATTGTCCATTCTGTGTTTTACTCTGTCTTTTATTATCCCTTATCAGCCCTTCTACACTTGATCGCAACCGCTTGGCAGATTGAATTTAGCTGTCTGTCACTCTTTTGGTTCTGCGGGAGACACTCGTTACAGGCAACCTGCCTTTTGGCTCATGCATACACATAAAAACAAGAACAAATAGAAAACAAAAATCTGAGGGGCATGCCTCAAACGTGAACGAATACTAAGATTGGCATTCCTTGACTTCTCGATGTTAATGTGTTGTCTTAGCCTATTCCAGTTTCTTGCCATTCCATAAGTTCAGCTTACGTGATTTATGCACATAGTGTCCGCTGGGATCAGTATCCCAATGAACCGTTGCCGAGACATCTCCAAATTAGTAAAAACCGCTCCATAATAGGTCATTATTCTTGAAATGTTCCCAACTTGTATCGGAGACAATGGCATCGGTGGCTTCGTTGCAAATCCCACCACGCTGGAGGACACATGGCAAGGTGAACATTGTCTTGACAGCTATCTTCACAATACTATGCTTCTCAGTGCTAACGTATATGCTCGTACATCTCCTGGAGAGACAGAAATAAGTATACGAATCCTGTGTGTGATATGAAATTACAGACACTCAAAAATACTAATAACGCTGATAAATAATACTAAATACTCAACAATTCAGTTAAGGAGGACCTCAAATCCATGACCATTATATATTTAGTAGAAATAATGTATTCACTTATGAACCTAGGTACTCCCATTAAGAAAGTACGCTTTCGCTCTAGCAGATGGCAGCCATCTTGAATTTCGGGGTGAACATTATGTTGTAGCATAACAGTAATGTCAGATTCGGAATCCTCGTGGCCAACTTACCCAAAACAGTATCTTTGGACATGATTCTAGGTCCTCTGGTTCGAAAGTTCATGTTTCATGCTTCCATATTTTGTCTTATGTTTTCAGCAATCAACAACGCCGTTTTCACTTCATTCTGGCTAACATTAGCCAATGTTATTCAATTGGAGAGGTACTTTAGAGATCATAGGGTGTGAAGTTAATCTCAATTAACCTTACAACATCTAGATGTCCTTCCCAAACTAAATACAATCATCTATTCATAGCGAAAGCACCGCCGTCCATATTGGATTCGGGCCTCTGGCAAAAAATGCCTGGATTTTGGGGAGGGACATGATGGCTAAATTATTCTAAGGGTGGATGAGCGCATTTATTTGCTTACTTATTCATCTTTATATTATAATTATTAGTGGCCTCCCTAGACCTCCATCAAGCTTAACAAAATATCCTCACCCTTCCAGATAAATTTGTACATTTTTCGGCAGAAAAATTTCCCGTTCCTCCTAAATTACAGGCTTCCTATCACTCGCCTGGAAATAATCAACACCTAAATGGCACGAAAGATCTTAACACTCAAAGAGCGGGTGGTGGAGTATATTTGACTGTGCCGCCCAGCGGGGGGTTTTACCATAAATGAGCTTGTTTCCGTGCTCGTTTTCATGCATAAACAAGAGCCAGAGCGTAATACAAGTAAGTATCCCTGAAAGGGCATTAAATGAGCTTTCCAATGACGTTTGAACCATCCTTCTACGATCACTGGTTGTCTTGCAACGATCGTGCAACCAAAGGGCAAAATCGATAAAATACGGTCATTTCCTTACATTATTACGTGTGAAACGAGTGAGGGAGGGTGGAGTAGGGTGGAGTACATCTCATTAGCTCCACGGCCACCGTGGCGAGCGGTCATGAGGTAACCTACGCTCCTCCCACAGCTCCGCTCTCTCTCAGAGCACATTACATGCTCAAAATTGCATGCGACTATAGCCGGGCCCCGCCACATAGTCCTAGGTTCTCTCGCCCGCCGGGCACCGCCAAAGAAGGGTTAATATTGATAAATAAATGAGGTGAAAGTTTTTGTAAACTAATGGGCCGAACGTCTTAAAATCTGAAAACTCGTGGGACTAAACACAAGGGAGAAAGGGGTTCAGACAATGCAACCATCCCCCATATAAATGTCATTGGAAGTTACAACAATCGTCAAACCTTACTAGTCAGAGAATGGTCACGAAATTCAGGTTCTTGACCCTACTATGTTCACCTTCATTCTGCCCTGACGCACTTGCACCATACAAGCTCTTTACCGCCAGAGCGTCACATTTTTCTCTTGCCTCTAAACTTTCCCTTCATAAATGTTAAGGGGCACTTCGGGGTCCTGGGCGTGTCCGCAGTCCAGTAAAAATATGAAAATTTTCCCCAAACCCCAAACAAATTGCAAGAGTTTGTTTTATGGTTGGAAGTTGTTGTATGGGTATCAAGGAACATCCCACCCAAAATCCCCCAAAATCCAACGACGGGAAATTACGTAATCAGCATAAATCCAAAATGGCTGCCTAATTATTTTTAAATGCTCCGATTCTCCTAAACACTTGGTTTTAGGGCCTATAAATGTATTACAGAGGTATATCAATGTGATACCGACAAATTTAATTAGCCAATCAAAATGCTGAGGGATGTAGTTATAACGTCATGATGTGACATGACATACATTTAATGATATTCAGGTGATTCCCTTGCATAACACAGCAGCATGGCAACTAATACTTTTGTTTGCTTTCAGGTTAGTCATGTCTGACAATTCGGCTGCACCCAACCAAGATGATCGACAAGGAAACAAATGGCTTTGCGCAATTTGCAAGGGATGCTTATCTGATGAAATGGAAACCGTCTGTCTCAAAGAGAAAGGAGCAGCAGGGATTAATGCAGCCAGTGATGAGAGGGGCACCCCGTCTATCATTGTCTCAGCTGGACAAATTGTGCATGTTGAGTGCCGAAAGACTCATATAAGGAAACGGGACATAGAGCGTTCAAAGTCCTCGAAAAGGAAACATGAGGATGACCCAAGACCTATTCTCCGCTCTCAGGTTCCGGAGTTCTCTTTCAAGGATTGTTGCTTTCTCTGTGGAACTCGTATAGTGCATGATGATCGGCACCATGGTGAGGAAGTGTTTAGTGCAAGAACGTGGGACTTCCAGAAATCGATAGTGTCAGCTTGTAAGGGCAGGGGCCATGATGATGAGTGGGGAGGGACAGTGTCTAGACGTATCACAGTTGCAAGAGACCTTCCTGCAGTTGATGCTGTTTATCATAAGGTGTGTAGTGTCAACTTTCTCACTGGAAAGAAAGTTCCCAGTAAGTATGTGAAACAAGACGAGAGTAAATTTGAGCAACGTGGACCTATTCATGTGAAAAAGAAACAACATCTTGGTCGAAATGTTGATGCATCACAGGAGGAAGCATTTTTATGTGTGATAGATGAGTTTATTGAAGATTACAATGAGCAAACAACAGTGAATGATTTGGTGGAGAGAATGTCGCAAATATGTCCTGAACCTTATAGCTCTGTTTACATGCGTCAGAAAATCGAGAAGCAGCTTGGCCAAGATGTAATAATCACTAATGTAAATGGCAGGGACAATGTTATCACCATTCGACCAAGTGCTGCAAAGATCTTGCAGGAATTCTATGACTCTCCAAAGGCAGATGACGAGGAGGCAGAAAAAAGGAAAATTGTTAGAGCAGCAGCAGCATTGATTAGGTCAGACATCAAGAATGTGAAGGATAACTTGGATTTCTATCCAAAAGCAGAGGATTTAAAATCTTTAAAAGGAAATGTTTCATACTTACCACAGACTCTTAGAATATTGCTGAGTGAAATTTTCAAAAGTGACACCAGGGATCTTGAAATGGGATCAATAGGTCAGAGTATTTTGCAGCAAACAAGACCAAGGACTTTACTTGCACCACTGGTTTGGCAGTGCAAATGTACCATCAGTTTGGGTCTCGCTTTCTAATTGACAGTTTAAATAGCCATGGATACTGTCTATCATATTCAGAAATGCTTCGTTTTTCAAAAGCTGGTGCATCAAAATCCTATGTCACCAACATGGTCACGTCAGGACACTTTACCCACTTCATTGCCGATAACGTGGATCATAATATTCAAACTCTCGATGGCCATGGTACGTTTCATGGAATGGGGATCATGTCTACTTCAACCCCAGGATTGGTTTCACATGAGAGCATCCCAAGGATGTCCACCGCAGACTGCAGCCTTCATGATGCAAAGATCAACATCCGGTACTACAAATGTTTGACTGGCAGTTGTGAGAAAATACTTTATCAGAAGCTGCCAGATATATGTGCAAGTGATGAATGCTGGCAGATAGATGTCCTATGGAAGTCGGCGTGGAGTTTCAGACCCCAGCGCCCTGCATGGTCAGGGCTGCTGCAGGCAGTAACAAATGGTCCTCATCCAGGAAAAGCATCCTTCCATCTCCTTCCCATGATTGACATGAATCCAAATGACCTCACCTGCATCTACTCGACTCTCCACTTCATCGCCAAGGAGTGTAAGCAAAATGGAGCCACCCCAATCATCACATTTGATCAGCCACTTTGGTGGAAGTCCAAGACCACTATCATCAGGGAAAAGGCTGACAGTGATCTGAGGAAGATAGTCCTTAACCTCGGAGGATTTCACACAATCATGAGCTACCTTGGAAGCATCGGTCATGTGATGACGGCAACAGGGCTTAAGGATGTGTTGGAACTTGTCTATGCTGAAAATGCTGTTCATCACATGCTCTCTGGAAAAGCATATGCTAGAGCAATACGAGGTCACTTCTAGTAGATACAGTTCTGAATGCCCTAGTCATCCAAAGAGCTTATGATCTGCCAACCATCCCCATTGAGGAAGAAGAGAATAATATGCAGTGAACTCAAAGATCTCATCGACACCTTTGACCGTCTTCTGGAGTCTCAAGATGAAAGAACCATCAACGATAATGAAACCATCACCAAGGTCTCCAACCATATTGAGATAGAGAAGGAGAAACTGAGGGGCACTCCTACAGGAAAGTTATGGATACTCTACATGAAGATGGTGGACCTACTCCGAATGGTCCTGAAAGCACAGCGCGCTGGTAACTTTATGTTATACTTGAAGACACTGCAACAGATGCTACCCTTCTTCGCTGCCACTGGTCACAATCACTACACCAAGTCAGTTCACATATACCTTCAGGATATGCTTGCCCTCAAGGAGACTAACCCAGAAGTATTCAACAGCTACTTGGCAGTCCTATTTGTAGTCCGCAGGACAGATCGATTCTGGGCTGGACTGCCAACTGATTTAGTTATTGAACAAGTGCTGATGCGGGCATTGAAGACTTCAGGAGGACTTACACATGGTAGAGGCATGGATGAGGAAAAGTGGACGCGTTGGCTACTGGCGATGCCTGCCTGTGTGGAAGTAAGCCAAACGATGCAGGAACTGACCGAAACATACCACTCCACTGGAGAGCAAAACACACATAAGGACCTGTCAGAAGCTAGGAAGAAAAGAGATAGAAAGGACACTGGCACAATACTTGAATTCTTTGAACATCACAGTCCATTTGGAGACCTAGAAGACCTCTATGATATTGCGACTGGAGTGGGCAGCACAGAGACAGCTAATCCACTTGATGCTGAAGACGTGGGGAAAGATATCATAGCAAGGATGGAAGGCCAGGATGCATTAAAGTACAGTTTCCGAAGACGAGATCAGATAGAGACACTTGGGCAGAAAGTCTCTATTTCGGCATGTGAAAAAGTATCTGTAGACCCACAGCTGCTCTTTCAGAGACTGGTTATTATTGCCAACAACTCAGACACAAACCTTGCTGATGTATTTAAATATGAACTATCTCCCAATCCCCCTGCCCTCTTCGACAAATCAGGCATGTTACATGAGCCCAATAAACCTCAGCTGACTGAAGCATTGGCCAAGATGATAACCAAAGAAGAACTTTCACGTCCTCCACAAGATGCTATATTCTCCATTGTTGATGGGGGCTCACTTCTGCAGAGGCTGTCATGGAGCAGGGGGGAGAGTTTCCAAGAAATAGTTGGGAAGTATGTCTCTCACTTGAAATGGTTAACCAATCCAGTTGTAGTGTTTGATGGATATGCCAATCCTTCAACCAAAGATTTTACTCATTTGCGTAGATCAAAAAGAATAACTGGCCCAAGGGTACACTTCAACCCTAAGACCCGTCTTCATTCAAAGAAGGACATATTCCTTTCGAACACTAAGAACAAGCAGGATTTCATTACCTTGTTAAGCAGTAGGTTAACATCGAGTGGTGTGATAACCATCCATGCGGAGGGAGATGCTGATTACTTGATTGCAAAAACAGGAGTTGAATATTCAATGAAAGGAATGACCCATGTTATTGGAGAAGATACTGACCTACTCATTCTCCTGTGCCACCATTCAAAGCCAGACACCAAGGGCCTTTACCTCATATTTGAGAAAGTGACCTCTAGGTTCCCTGTGTTGAATATTTGCCTCCTTAAAGACAAACTTGGACCACATATTTGCCAGGCCCTTCCTTTCATTCATGCAATGTCTGGGTGTGACACAACTTCTCGGCTCTTTGGTATCGGGAAAGGTGTAGCCCTAAAAATGGCACAGAATGACAAGGATTTTCTGAATCTTGCACAGGTGTTCTCGTCAGTGGCAAAGGCTGGGGAAGTTGAAGATGCAGGGAAAAAGGTACTCGTCTCCCTTTATGGTGGTGGGAAGGGAGATACACTTGATTTGTTGCGAAAGAAGCAGTTCACAAGCAAAGTGGCCAGTAGGATAACTAGTGTTGATGTTCGTAACCTACCCCCAACATCTGACTCTGCAAAATACCATTCATTCCGTGTTTACCACCAAGTTCAAACATGGATGGGACGAGGAAATTATTTTCAAGCAGAGGAATGGGGATGGACAGTGAAGAAGGGCATGTTTCATCCTAAGACAATGGACTTGTCACCTGCACCAGAAACACTCATGAAGGTAATACGGTGTCAATGCAAGGGACAGTGAGACAACAACCGATGTAGCTGCCGAAAATAACGACTTGAATGTACTAGTGCTTGTGGGGATTGTCAAGAAGGCACGTGCAGTAACATTGAAGTTGACATGATGGACACAGAGGATTTGGACTCATTGTAAACAGTAGTAGGTTATCAGTGCTCTTCGTTCTAGTTTTATTATACAAATAGTGTTCAAACAGACAAACCCATGGTGAATTTGGGTGTACTTCATAGCAATGACGTCATATTTGTATGATATAACACTATGATATCATTACTATGACATAGCTACGTCACTTACTGCTTTTGTTGTGCTTAATAAATTCTTTGGTACCACATTGATATACATCTGTAATATATTTATAGACCCTAAAACCAACTGTTTAGGAGAATCGGAGCATTTAAAAATAATTAGGCGGCCATTTTGGATTTATGCTGCTCGGTCAGACAGCCTGCAGAGCAGGAACAACAATAACAACTATCCATAGACTATTGTTGTCTATTTTGTAATTGTTTGTTCACTATGTAAATAAAGGCAGCATACAACTTCTTCCGTTCTGAAGATACTTCTCCACAACACATACTAATGAGATCTCATCTACACATCCTCATCCCCTTCTAAACCTACCCTGCACCTCGCCTACCAATTACTGTTATATTTCTTACTCTCTCGATTACTATCTTACGGTGCATCTACCCTTCTATACTAAGGGAACGCATTACCTCGGTTACCCTTTCCTCTTATATAGGGAGATTTTTCTATCTGATTTCCAGTGTTCTTACTCTATTCCATTCTCCTCTGCTAGTGCATTTGATAATATTTAACTATTTTCGTTGCATATTTATTATAGTGTGTTATTATATATATATATATATACAATATAAAATTATATATATATATATATATATATATATATATATATATATATATATATATATATATTATATACTCAATTAGTTTCAAAGGACGCCCCAGCCACCAATCTCTCAACGACAAACGTAATGAAGCCATAGAACACTAAAATTCTGATCTAACTACTATTTCCAATTGGGGCAGAGAAAACCTTGTTACCTATAATGCTTCCAAAACCAAATTTATCCATGTATCTACCCGTCCGGAACTCCCAGCGGACTATCCCCCTCAACAATACAAAAATCAATCCTTCATCTTCTCTCAATATTCTTGGTGTCTCTTTTTCTTCTGCTCTCATTTGGAAGGACCATATTACGAGTCTTGCTAAGGCAGCCACCCAGAAGCTGGGTGTGCTCATCCGCCTCAAGGGGTTATTTACCCTGCACAGCTTCTTGCTCTGTACAAGGGCATAGTGCGTCCTTGTATCGAGTATTGTTCACATGGGTGTGGAGGTTCCTCTCACACCGCTCTTCTAGACAAAGTTGAAAGGAAGGCCTTTCGTATCATTAACTCCCGTCCACTCACCAACTCTCTGCAATCTCTCTCTCTCCACAGTAATGTTGCATATCTCTCGCTATTCTATCGCTACTATAATAATCAGTGTTCCTCGGAGCTGTCCCACCTTTACGTAGGGCACGTGGTACCCGTCTTGCAACACAATCCCACCCCTACTCTGTGCAACTCTCCAACCCAAGAGTGAAACGTTACTCTCAAACTTTCTTCTATTCAACAGCTGAGCTCTGGAACTCTCTCCCAGAATCAGTCTTTCCCTCTTCCTATGACAAAAACAAAAATATATATATATATATATATATGCTTACTACTTGGTCAAACACTATTAGGTTATAATAACAGGTTAGATTGTTTGACCGAGTAGCAGGGGTTAATGCAACATAAGATAAGTACGTATAGTGTATAATTTGATGATAGTTAATATAATTAAATTAGTTGTTACCTTTGTTCTCTAAGATTATAGATATAAAACATTGGACATGAAACAGTACTCAGGTGTCTCAATTCGCCAGGTTGAGAGACATTTGCTTACACTTGTTGGGTCAGTGATCAGGAGGAAGTGGCATGTAGTTCAACTAGTTTTAATGTTACAATGGCCTGCGCATGAACAAAACAGATAAATAAATACAAAAGAGAGAGAGAGAGAGAGAGAGAGCCTACTGATATGGACAATATAATAATGCTTCGTACTTTATATGCATCATCTTAATATGTGCAGAGGGCACAGTTTATAAACTATATTCACTGGGATCAGTGACAGCATTCTATAAGTAAACTAGTCAATATACTAATAAGAGAAAGAACAACTATATAACAAAAAACATACAATATGTCAGCAGCGTGACAATTGTGGTGTTTCCTCTCTTACTTCTACTCTTCGTTGTTTACACCTTCCACGTCTAGCACATATTTCTCAGTGGCTATAAATGTTCCTTGCTGAGCGGCTGGTTAACTCACAGGCAACAAGTTAGACCTCTCGCGTGTCTATTGCCCGGAAAATTGGACACTAGAAACAAGTGAGTAACATGAAGTGCGTAATTGTAAATATAAAACATTGAATAGAAGAAAATAACATTTATAATGATTTGAGGTGAACTTATTTATTACATATCTAATGCATACCCAGGAGATAAAGGACACATATGTACAGTAGCCCAACTAAGTTTTGCGACAAAATTAGGTACGTGCCACCTGTCTAGTTTGCACTCCCGTCCCAAGCCCGTGTGGTCCTGTCTAGTAGAGACCCGTGGTGTCTAGGCAGCCCCCACCACCTACACAGCCAGGGCACACAGTAGGCTACTCGCACACGTTGGGCGCTACATATGACAACATTGCTATCATTATTTGTTTGTATCATATTAGAAGCCTCTCTCTCTCTCTCTGAGGTTAATATCAATCGATTTTCACGCTACACTATTTGTAGATTAACACACACACACACAGAAACGGAAGGCAAAGTTCAGTGTTATAAACCCACATTCTACGCTGAATTCCCTGATAAAACAATGAGGTGTAAATAATTGTGTTCTTTTATCTAATTAACACTCTTTAAATAATACCTGTATGTTATAATCTGCATCATCTTACAGTGCTGGGTTATACGAGTAGTTCTATTTGCAACATATGCATCAGGTATTATTATTAATGATAAGAACGTGTATAGGTGTATTAATATACAGCTAAAGTTCTTACTGTTTCTATGAGACATTATTAGAATATAGACAATTATCGTTACCGTATCATGATTTTAGAATCTAACTTCGATGAAATTCTGTTTACTATGGAAATATATGGGAGTATAACTAAGCATTATTTAGTTTATCGGGTATATAATTTAAGTTCTAATTTACAGAATCACAGACACACGCACACACACACACACACACACATAGTGGTCCGTAGCATATTGGTTAGCACACTTGGTTCACGGCCAAAAGGACAAGGGTTCCATTCACAGGCAGGAAAGAAACATTAGGGCAATTCTTCTTACACAATGCGCCTCTCTTGACCTAGCAGTATAAATAGGCCTCTGGAATAAGATGCCACTTACGACGTCTTTTTTAGTGTTGGTGGTCTATTACTAGCTGGACGGGTACCGTACAGGTCAACCAAACACTTAACATTCAGATATCGGCAATTGACTGATTACAGATTACATGCATATCTACAACCACGCATTAACACTTCACGCAATATATTCCCAGGTCAAACTTTTTTTCGGTAAAAATAAATAAATACATAAATAAATGAAAAAACGTGAAGCTGTAATTATTGGAAACTGAGGTATTCAGAAAATCCTCAATACTCTCCTACCCACATCACACCTAGTCATCCATTCAGCAAGGTTGCTGAATGCGGTAGTATGGTTGGGATGAGCAAGAGTGGGGTGTCGGAACGTTTACCGGTGGTAAAAAAGGTGGGAAGAAGGACAAATGACAGACCAACATAGAAGTGGAGCTAAGCGGAAAACCACGTCATAACAGGACCAATAAATTAAACAGGAGGCTATATGGATAACCATCCATTCTCCAACGCCGAGGTAGCTAAGCAACATTTGCAATTTTAAACTTCTACAGAAACTATACGCAAGAGATTAAAGGAGATGGGATATAAACATAGATCACCAGCTGTCAACCAAAGCTAACTAAGAGGCACAAACAAACCATGCTTGATTTCGCTCGACTATTTGTTGACCAGGGCATTGACTATTGGGCACGAGTTGTTTTGATACTGTCAGAGAGGCTCCATAATAGTACCAGGACGATTAACCCTTAATTAGCGGCTCACCACATAAGTCGTATTTAATAAAGCTGGACTATGTGGCGGCGCTCGACATAGGTCGAGTGGCAATTTCAGCACGTAATGTTGCTGAGAGAGAGAGACAAGTGGTGGCAGGAGACTAGCGAGCGTATGACTGCTCCAGACCACCGCGGCGAACCTACTGACACGAATCTCAGCTCCCTCCTCCCTCTCTCACTCGCTACATACTGAATTATATCGGGAAAGTACCGAATTACATGCTTTTTGCACTCGCGTTGCACGGTTATTGCAAGAAAACTAGCCATCATAAAAGGATCGTTATGGTGTCATTCGAAAGCTCTGTTTATGCCCTTTCAGGGATAGGTACTTGTTTTACGTTCTGGGTCTTATTTAGGCATGAAAATGATCACGTAAACAGCCCTATTTTGGCTAAAAACACCCCGCTGGGCGGTACATATAAATAAACCGCATAGGCCGCTCGTAAGGTGTTAAAATTGTATCACTTAGCCGAGCTGGCGGGGGTTCTTCAAATAAGAATAAAGGTTGCTTCCTTTATATCCGCTCATGGCCGAGTGGTTACGGTGCCTAACTCTCCCAAACATACCTGGAGTGAGTGGGTTCGAATCCTGGTCAGCATTCCTCTCTCCTAACCAAGAGTTATTTCTATCAGACAAGAAAACTTTCAGCTCAACCACGCATGGGTCGAAGACTGCGCTGCTGTTGGAGGCCTAGGAACACACGGCATGCGAATTAGTCCTAGTTGATATTGTGCATACAATATATAGAATAGTCATCATACAGAGTAATACTTTCCATCATATCACTCTTCGCTGATTTCATATTAACCAAGCATTTTAAAACATCTTAATTTCTTTACTCATCCAATAATACCCCTAACTTACTAATTAACTCCTTACTTATATTGTCCAATTACTTTTAAGCTAGCATGACTTGATATAATATGCACATTAACCACTCCTGTCTATACCATCGGTTGTTTACCTAAAAAACAACCACGTTCGGTTTAGTAACTCATCCTAGCCACTTCGCCCACCACTATCTGTGCAATATAGGATAGGCCTAGATCTTCCCCTATTACTTCCCTCCCCCTTTAGTGAATGCATATAACTTGTTTGCGAATATAATACATAATACCTTACCTAAACTATCATTGGTAAATAGAGAGACCAGTTTATCATGAGGATCAATAAATATATAATCATTAATCCCATTAGGATTGACTAATTTTGTCAGTTTAATCGGGCTTTTCATTAGAGGGTTTATACAACTTAAGGAGGTTCTGTAGGAATTATAGGGACACATACTATGTCATATTTACCCTCTGACTTTCATATTCCCTTTCTACTTTGAATAAAATAGTCTCCTTTTCTACTCTGAATATAATAATATAATGCTAGCCTGAAAAAACTGCCAAATACGCGTCCTGATTCCACTAGGCCTACATAAACAAAAATCATAAAAAGAGGGATTTTTTCAGAGGGCTGACTCAATGGGCTGACTGACACATGGTATAAAGACTAATATTAGTCTTTATACCATGGACTGGCCCATTCACGGCGGATCCCATTGACAATCAGCACATCACAGCCATGTGCCTATCTAATTATGTTTCAAAGCTTTCTGTCGTTATTGATCCTACTGTAGCAACCGGTAGCCTATTTTACATATTTACCAAACTGTTGTATGCTTATCACGGAGCAGCAGTCCGTTTTCCACATCGTCTTTGTGGATCCCACTTACAACTTAACCCTTAACCAACGGCGCACCACATATGTCGAGTTGAATAAATATGGACTATGTGGCGGTGCACCACATATGTCGAGTGCCATTTTCAGCACGTAATGTTGCTCTGAGAGAGAGCTGAGCGGTGGGACGAGCGTAGTAACCTTATGACCACTCCCCACCACCGCGGTGGGTGTACTGAGCTGTTTTCTACCCTCCTCCTCCCTCTCTCACTCGCTACACAGGGAATTATGTATGGAAATTACCTTATTTTAGGTTTTTTACACTCGTGTTGCACGATCGTTGCAAGAGAACCAGTGGTCGTACAAGGATGATTCGGGTGTCATTGGAAAGCTCTGTTTACGCCCTTTCAGTGATAGATACTTGTTTTACGCTCTGGGTCTTGTTTATGCACGAAAATGAGCACGGAAACAACCCTATTTAGGGTAAAAAAAAAACGCTAGGCGGCACAGTGTAAAATACCCTACCAACCGCTCTTTGCGTGTTAAGCATCTGTATCATGTCCTCTCTTACTCTACACTTCTAATTTATGTAAGCCTAATGTTTTCCCGAGTCCCCTTTCTTTTGTACTGACCATATCATGTATTTCATGATATTCACTACCTCAATAATCGTTTACTTTTGTTAAATGTTCTAACCCATTCTGGCTATAATTCCGTGTCATATTATTGATGTTCTGTTCTATTATTCTGGATTGTTTTACCATTCTTCTTTGTAACGTAACTTCCAACCAATCTATGAATACTGGACAGCAAAATTAAAAACATAATCCATGTGAAGCCTTACTAAAGACGGGTGAAATTTTCAAATTACATTTGTTGTTATTCACGCTTCTACTGTAGATATCTATTAATAACTCTGATTTCAAACAATGTTGCATTGCTTTTTTGGTTTCATATCATGACTGACGATGACTTCCAAATCTTTTGTAATAATTGAGTTACTTAATTCCATGTTATTTAGCAATCTAGATACCACTGATATTGCGTCTTGCCCCTGTCACCACTCAGATCGGTGAACAAATTATATATTTGTTTTCTTCTGAGATATAGCTGGTGGTTACTGGCTACCCTGGCCTTGAGTAAGGAGATGGGTAATGGAATCAGACATCACAAGAATGCATTGAGCTATTGAATCTCCTCATACGGGAGATATGTGGTGCGTAATTATTGACGAAACAAATATTGTTAAATTTATATCCTGAAATTTCTGTCGATTTCCCAATGTTCACTAAACTGCATGTATTTATCTACATTAAATATCAACTGACAAGGTATTGCACCATTCGGGTAGTGTATCAAATTACTTTTGGAGAGCATGAATCGTTATCAGGATCACTAATTCAACCTATATTTAGTGTCATTTGAAAAATTAGCAATATTTTTAGTTTGGCCTAAATCAAGGTCGTTAATGTAAAGAATTAACAATTGAGGAACTAAAACTGACCATCGTGTAAGACCCCAACCTTCACTACACTCCAATCTGATTGTATAGGCTACTGTCAATGTTAATTAGTGGTTTCCTACTAATTAGCCATGGTCTAATTCACGTAATATAGTTCGCCCTATTCCATGAGCTGCTCGATCTTTAATCAACAATCTTTCATGTGGATATGTATCGAAAACTTTACTGACATGTCAATATCTTTGATGGTATTTTTTGTCTGTTTATCGATTCGTATGCTTGGGAAAAGAAAGGTTAATATATAGCGAGATACTCGCAGCCAACACCGTTAAATTCCATTAAAAGATTGATGATTAAGCATTTAACAAATGTGACAGCAGCATACTACTCTTAATTTGACGTTTTTAATTTAGTCAGTAGCCAGCCCTTATTCCCATAAGGGGTAGGGAGTATCAACAAGAAACGCATGAAAGGAGGCAAAACAAGAGGCGGCAGGGGAAGAATCCATACAACAGTTCGCACACAAACATTCGGATATATTGAGAGAGAGAGAGAGAGAGAGAGAGAGAGAGAGAGAGAGAGAGAGAGAGAGACTTCTAATATGATACAGAGAGAGAGAGAGAGAGATTTCTAATATGATACAAACAAATAATGATAGCAATATTGTCATATGTAGCGCCCAACGTGTGCGAGTACTGTATATCTTGGCTGTGGTAGTGTAGGTGGTGGGGGCTGCCTAGACACCACGGGTCTCTGCTAGACAGGACCACACGGTCTTGGGACGGGAGTGCAAACTAGACAGGTGCCACATACCTAATATTTTATCGCAAAACTTAGTTGGGCTACTGTATATATATACACTATATAAAATATATTTATTATATATATATATATATATATGTATATATATATATATATATATATATATATATATATATATATATATATATATATATATATATATATATATATATATATATATATATATATATATATATATATATATATATATATATATATATATATATATATATATATATATATATATATATACAGTATATATATATATATAGATATAATCGCGGAAGGGAGTCCCGCATTGCAAGGAATCAGTTTCAACCATAGACTCCTTTAAAGGAGTCTATGGTTTCAACACATAAATTATGCATTATCTATCGACTCTATCTATTGCATAGTGAATATACCAAACTGCAAGGGTAAACGTACATAAAAAATAAACTTATTCCACAGCAGAGCGCCACTTTTCCATTTACAAGAGCCAACCTCCACTTTTTCCTCTAGTAGGCTACACAGGAGCTGTGAATATTTTTTGGGCCTGCTGAATAATAGTGAAGCGGTTCCATGTTTAGGCATTTTACAGCTACAACATTTTGCTGCAAATTTCTCGAAATTACCGTCCCATGTAATTTGAATCATATTAATAATTAATTGATTCATAAACCTTATGATGTTTTTTGTCTCTGTATGTTTATCTAATACGGGAAAATGGGCTAGCCCGAGAATTACGGAGTCCACCACACACACACACACACATATATACATACTCACAGACACACGGTCACTGTAGCCAAGCGCTCTTATTCACTGCGCTGGAGGTGCAGGCTCTCTTGTCGGGAGTTCGATCCCACGCACCGGCAGGGAAAGTTTCTCTCAAAAACTTTATCTGGCCATGAAGGCTAGGTCTGGACGGGGTCTCGGGGGACCCACAAAGTCTCCTGCCCACGTCCTACTCCCTCGGGGGTATGTAGGCGATGTGTTAGCAGCCAGGATCAGTCTTTTGATCCTTAGGATAAGAACTAGGTTAAGTCTGTAATTTCAGCCTTATTGGCTTCCAGCTCGAAATATAACGCTTATCATTAACTATTATGATTATTTCATGGGTAGATGAGACTCGTTAGCCTTGGTCGGCAACCATTCTAGGGGAGATAACCTTATAAAAAATCCGGGTGGATGGGACTCGTTAGCCTTGGTCGGCAACCTGTCTAGAGGAGTAAACCTTATACAAATCCGTACTGCTTACTTAAGGGTGAAGCAGGTTAGTGGATGAACTAGCCACACACCACTGTAGAAAAATAGTGCTACAAAGATACATAGAAGGCCTCGGAGTCAAACGGACCCTAAATTGAGTGTTAAATACTGTAAGTCCTTCAGTAAACTGGCATGGGTTGTCCCTCTTACAGGGGATAGGTCCACTTGGGGGCATTTTGTGTATGGCCACCCTCATTAAGGGGAGTAAGGCGTCCGGAACTTTATAGATAGATAAATTAGTACACACGCACACACACACACACACACATACTAAAAACTTAAGGGGTTAATGCAGTTGAAAACTATACAACAAATTTGTGATAGATATGTGGGTGAGTATAATCAATCTAAACACATAGTGTAATAATATGGCAAGTCTGTAGCGAGATAAAAAACTAGTTTGTGACCACACACCTGGATAACACCTGAAATATTACTCTGTTGCCTAACTTGCTTATTATGTTCTATGTGTTCACTCTTGCTTTAGAGATTTGGGCAGAATAGAGGTAGGAATGTGTTGAAAAGCGAGTGCTCCCTCTTCTCCATAAGAGAGGAGGTATACACTGTGAAAGCTGTGAAGAACATAACTTATTATAATACCAGTACAAGAGAGAGAGAG
The DNA here is from genome assembly GCA_032716605.1 of Paralithodes platypus. Lineage (NCBI taxonomy): Eukaryota > Metazoa > Arthropoda > Malacostraca > Decapoda > Lithodidae > Paralithodes > Paralithodes platypus. The sequence goes on along the minus strand of CM064502.1, from coordinate 40,671,523 downwards.
TAAAATGCAACATTGCGGTGTGTACAGAGACATTGTAGGGCATTAGTAAAAGAAGATAAATTGATGAAAGGTAATGCTTTTGATTCTACGCTTTCGAGAAATGAGTTATGAACTCCCTACAGCTTATGACGTCATAATGACGTCATAAGCTGTATATCACTCAACTGCGTATGTATCGTAAGTGGCAATAGAGTGAATGAATGAATACTGTGAAATATTCCTATTGTATAATACATTCACTATATGCGTTTGTACAGTTAACTCCCAACCCACGGGGGTGGGGGGGGGGGGGGGTGTATCCTAGTAGTGCCTGGCGGGCATATTTACCGAAAATGAGCATCATTCCATGCTCTCTTTCATGCATAAGCAAGAGCCAGAGCGTAATACAATTATATATCCGTGAAAGGGTGAGAAACGAGCTTTCCAATGACATCTGAATCATCCTTGTACGGCACAAGGTTCTCGGACAACACTCGTTCAACTGGAAGTGAAAATACCCTAAAATGAGGTATTTTTCCCGGATTTATCCTTATTTTGAGAGATACGGAGGTTGAGGATCGATACAGTAGGTCTCGGTGCGAACCCCGCTGCTGTCGCGAGTGGACCGAGCCCGCCTGTTGTCCTTGCAATGCTCGCTCTCTGTCTCATCGCTCATAATTGCCCTAAAAATGCACGAGTCATATGACGGGCACCGCAGGGGTGGCCAATATTCTCTCTCCCGTCATATGACGGTCACCGCCGGTTGAGGGTTAAAATCAGACATTATCTGCATTTTTTTTGTCTATGTGAGTGAGGGAGACAAAAGACATAACTGCCTGTAGCTAGTGCCTCCCCCATAGTTGAAAGAGTGACAGGGCCAAAATCAAGGGACGTTCGAGCCAAAATGCCTGGACACACAGAGTTTGAAGCAACTTAAGTCATAGGAGGGAAACACTGATTCTGGGAGAGAGTTCCAGAGCTCAGCTAATGAATAGAAGAAAGACAGAGAGTAATGTTTCACTCTTGGGTTGGAGAGTTGCACAGAGTAGGGGTGGGATTGTTTTGCAAGACTGGTACCATGTACCCTACATAGAGGAGGTGGTATACATTGGGAGGGCTCTGACGAGCACCGATTATTGTAGTAGTGATAGAATAGTGAGAAAGATGCAACATTGCGACGAAGAGAGAGAGTTTGCAGAAAATTGGTGAGTGGGCGGGAATTAATGATACGAAAGGTCTTCGTTACTACTTTGTCTAGAAGTGCGGTGTGAGAGGATCCTCCCCATACATGTGAACAATACTCAATACAAGGAGGCAAGAAGCTGTGCAGGGGTAAAGAACCCCTTGAGGCGGTTGAGCACACCCAGCTTCTGGGAAGCTGCCTTAGCAAGACTGGTAATATTTTCCTTCCAAGTGAGAGCAGAAGAAACGGAGACACCAAGAATATTGACAGAAGATGAAGGATTGGTTTTTGTATTGTTGAAGAATAAGGGATGGTCCTCTGGGAGTTGCTGACGGGTATTTAGATTGAGAAATTGGGTTTTGGAAGCATTAAAGGTAACAAGGTTTTCTTTGCCCCAATTGGAAATAATAGTTAGACCAGAAGGTAAAACGTGTTCTATGGCTTCATTATGTTTGTTTTTGAGGGATTGCTGGCTGAGGTGTTCTGGAAAACTAATCAAGTAATGTAAGATAGAGTTGGCGATCTGAGAGCAGATTATGAAAAGATAAATGCTTAAGAAATTTGGAAGCAAGAATAGTTTCAATAAGTTTAGAGATACATTAGATGAGAGCAATTAGACGATAGTTGGATGGTTGAGAGCAGTCGCCCTTCTTTGGGACAGGTTGAACGAGAACAAACTATGAGCATGAAGGGAAGACGTTAGAGGAGAGACAGAGACGAAAGAGTTTGCCTAGGCAAGGAGTCAGCATGGAAGCACAATTTTTTAGTAGAACAGGAGGAAAACCGTCCAGGCCGTACTCCTTCTCAGTATTAAGCCAAGAGAGAGTAGAAAGTACATCTTTAGAAGAGATTAGGATATTAGGCATAAGTAGGAGAGAGGGAGGAATAGCACCGGAATCATCCAACGTGGAGTTTCTACCAAAAGTTTGAGCGAAGAGTTAAGCTTTGTCAGAGAAAGAAGTGATGGTTGTGCCATAAGAGCGGAAAAGCGAAGTGAAAAACGAGAAAGGAAAATTGCTAGAGAGGTTTTTTAGCTAGATGCCAAAAAGCTTGGGAAGAGCTAGAGTTGGATAGTTCAGTGCATTTATTATTGATGAAAGAGTGCTTGGCAAGTCGAAGAACAGATTTGGCTTGATTCCAGGCAGAAACATAGGAAGAATGAGATTCTAGAGTTTTAACCCTCTCCGAAATATGACGCAATTTTGAGCTTATTGGGAATACTTTAAAGCTTTTGTTACCATCAGGGGTATTTAGAAACCTTTAGTTTAGTTACTTCAACCTCTGCAGTTGTCTTTGAGTTAGCTGTGGGCAGAAAACTAATTTTGGAGAGGTAATTATAAGAGTGAGAGAACTCTATTTCATATTGCTAATCTGGTAACTTCTGCGTCATAAATGCGTGTAAGGGTTAAGGCGTCGGTACCGTTTGAATGGAGAGGGAGGAATAGCACCGGAATTATCCAAGTAGGAGGTTCTAGCAAAAGTTTGAGTGAAGAGTTCAGCTTTGTCAGAGGAAGCAATGATGGTTGTGCCATCAGAGTGGAAAAGGGGAGGGAAAGACGAGAAAGAAAAATTGTTGGAGAGGATTTTGGCTAGATTCCAGAAATCTTGGGAAGAGCTAGAGTTGGATAGTTCAGTGCATTTATTATTGATGAAAGAGTGCCTAGCAGGTCGAAGAACAGTTTGGCTTGATTCTGGGCAGAAACATAGGAAGAATGAGATTCTAGAGTATTAAGGCGTCGGTACCATTTGAATGCTTCCTCCTTGTTGCGGACAACAGTAGAACAAGCGTGAGTATACCAAGATTTGTTTGCATTAGACTGAGAGATAGAAAATGGGATGTACGCTTCCATGCCCGAGAGGATTACCTCGATAATGCGTTCAGCATCCTCCGAAGGTCCTCGGCCACGTAAGCAGAAGTCATTCCATGGGAAATCAAAGAAGTATTGCCAAAGAGCCTCCCAGTCGGCAGCAACAAAGTACCACAAGCGCTGCCGGCTGGGTAATCGGGTGGCCGTACTGGAGAGATAGGGCAGGTAAAGGAGATACGTTTATGGTTGGAGGAGCCCAAAGGAGAGAAAAGATTGACAGTATAAGAAGAAGGGTTAGAAGTCAGAAATAAGTCAAGAATGTTGGGCTGATCTCCAAAGCGATCCGGGATACGGGTGGGTTACTGGACCAGCTGTTCTAGGTTATTTAGGATAGAAAAGACGAAGGCTTGTTCACCAGGTTGGTCAGTAGTAAGAGAGGAGAGCCATTGGCGGTGGTGAAAGTTGAAACTTCCTAAGAGGGAGATTTCTGAAAAGGGAGAGATGGATAGAATGTGTTCCATCTTAGAGTTTAGATAGTCAAAGATTTTTGGGAAAGTCGGTAGAGTTAGGCGAAAGATAGACAGCACAGAAATATTTAGTATGAGAATGACAGTATAGTTTGATTCATAAAGTTGAGATTTCAGAGGAGTCGAAATCGGGAACACGAGAGCAAGTGAGTTTGTTGTGCACGTATGCACAACATCCGCCTATGGCTTTGAATTTAGGATAGAGAAAGTAGGAGGTTACAGAGAAGGGGCTGCTGGCAGTTGCCTCAGATACCTGGGTTTCAGTGAGGAAAAGAAGATCAGGATTGGAGGAGAGATGGTGTTCAACAGAGTGAAAATTAGAGGAAAGGCCTCGAATATTGCAAAAGTTGATAGTAAGAGTGACAGTCCGTGGTCCAGAGCATTTACAGGGGTCGTCAGGGGAAGGTCGGGCGGGTGTGGGGGTCATTTATGCCCCCCTCCCCTAGGGACTCCGAGGCTTAGTGAGTGTTTATCATTTTTTTTTTTTTTTTTTTTTGTGGGAGGAGGAAGTGTGGTGTGCATGTTAAGTGTATTGAAGTATATAGGAGGAGGAGGTGTTTGTGAGAGCTGGCTGGACTACTCTCAATGTAAGTGAGGCACAAAGGGAATCAGTAGGAGAGGCCAAGTAAATGAAACAGGAGTTCCAGCGACTCCTTATCATATGCCTACAGCCGCTCCTGGGTATAGCCATGTTCGTTTTGTGCCAACAAACTACCCCTATTCCCCCTATTAGTCGCCTTGTACGACACACAGTAGGATGCGTGGGGCATATTCTTGTTTTTCTCCACCATAAGATGAAGGCCCCCTTGCCCCCAGGGGGGTAAGCTACAAACAATAACATTACTTGATTTTCGTTGCGCAATATGTAATCAAATCGGTTCACCAAAATGTGTTTACTGAATGTATACTTATTTATTAATTGTTTGTATTTATTTATTTATTTATTATATATATATATATATATATATGTATATATATATATATATATATATATATATACAGTATATACTGTATATATATATTGTTACGAGGGGAGGGGTAACCAGATGCTCTAATAGCCTAGCCCACAGCACCGTACTACCCTGCAACAGACACGCTCTTAACATCTGACTCTAACACCAAGACACGCAGGTTCTCTAGGAAAAATGGTTATCTTCCTCTTTGCTCTATTAAAACAGTAACAAGGAGACTCAAAAATATCTATTGTCCCCGAGTCTAGTCCACAGTGCGTGTAGTATGCAAGAGAACTTCTAAGGTTATTCTAAACTGCCCAAATATTACCTCACCATACGACTACTAGACTCCCAGAACAATGTATCATGTCCAATCGCTTAGGAATTGAGAACAATACAGACCAAAAAAACATGGAAAGTCCAGTGCATAAACCTCTGTGTCAAGCCTATTATCCCTAGCCTATGTCCTAATAATACACCGAGTGGCTCTCTCCAGCACAGCTCGGCGGTGGTGTTGTAAGGGGTAAACAACTTTAATGACTTAACCCTTACAACATCATCTGGGGTTAGCTCAATACAACCGAGTGCAATGGGGACAACCTCTACTAGTAACAGGCTCCACCCCTAGTCCCTGACTGCACCGAATGTATTGCTGCTAAAACTAAACAAGGCACAAGGGTTGGTATCTTAGTAGGTTGAAGATTGGCTGCGACCCCCTAAAGGGTTAACTAAGGCCCGAGTTAGAGGATGCTGTGTGGAAGGGATAAAGACAGTAGCCTATTATGGAACTGCAGGCCTACACACACACCCAACAACCTCGTTCCTCAAAGGCCTACCAAAACTAAGTAAACAGGCCAATCCTCAAACCACTGGAGACACCAACCAGGAATAATATTCACACATAAATATAATAAACACTGAAGCAGAATAATGCAAAGGACATGGAAGAATAAAAGGAGACGCTTATACTCTAGATTGCCAGGAAAAAGAAATGCAGTATCTCTAAAAAATGCAGAGAACTCCTGTATGCAAAAAATAAAGTTATATTAATAAAAGTTAGTTTAAATGACTCCCAGACTTGCCCTGCTACTATTCAATAAAAAACAAGATGGTAAATGCGGTAAACAAAGGGAACTATAAGGCAAGCCTGTGACAGCCCACGCAGCACATGTGCTTGGTATCGTGTCTGTCTCACAGGTGACGATCATGTGAACAGTGAACACGAGAGTCCCAGGAGGGGAGAAGGGCTCCAGAAATTGCTAAACTCGACAATTATTTTAAGCTCCTAGGCTCTCATTAACCATACAAAAGTAATCAAATAAATATAAGGTATCATTGTGCAAACTTGTGATAACGAAAACAATCCCCCAAGGGCTGAACAACAAAAATAATTATACTCGTGGCAAACATAGGAGGGACGTATAGCAACCTAGCCTCTCACAGGGCTCTCCTACAAGAGGCCTCGTGATTGTAACTCACTCACAAATGACATAGGTTACAAAACTCATTTGGGAGTGACAATATATATATATATATATATATATATACAGTATATATATAATTTTTTTGTTTTGCATTATTACACTATCTACATCTAATTATAATCGACATCTTATCTCCTTTATACACATTCACTTCCGATTAACATTAAATGAATTCATCCGGTATAAGGAAAGAGGTCTCATATTTGTAATCAAGGGTTTATTACAATTTCAAGTAAATTCAGTCCAAAGTTACCTTGCATATTTGCTAACATTAATCGACTATACTAACCTCGGCAAAGTTCTTTCAAAGTCAAGAGATAAATGAGATCTATGATTTAATTAGCGAAAATATAAAACATTAGGGGCGGTTAGAAATGGGATATAACGAAATTACGAATGTTATGTCATATTTACACAAAATTTTGAAAGGGATCTGCCTTGTTTAGCCCAATCGGCTTTCTGCAGACTCCCAGTTACCTTATATTCTTATGTATAGATTTGTTCCTCTTGTATTACAGCACATATCGTTGTATCATTACTATTATATATTTGTATTATTTCACTTTGTATGTACGTATCATGTTATATTGTCATATACTGTAGGCTATTCTGTACACGTTGATACTAAATATTATGCTTTGTATTGTAATTATTTTCCTAAGTTCATTGATTTGTATCAAAGTTTACATATGATTAGATTATATTGTATTGTTCGGCATATTTCAATGTCTAGGCATAGTTGTATAAGTATATATAATATGTAAGACATTAATTTTGTATGTAAAAGAAGTATATGCTCCTAAAAGTATCATAAAAGGCAGTAGCATGGCAACACTTTTTTGTTTTTATGCTAGTAAGCAACTCACAGATGATTTCGAACAAGTATTAAAGCCTCACTCTATTCCTGCTTTTCTTGTATTACCCTGAAGATGTCTTGAGGGAATAGACAAAAACTTGGTGTTCCATTGTTTCAATTTTCCTAGCGAGTTTGACTACATAATTTGGTCACACGTATTTGTGATTTAACGTCCATTTATATATATATATATATATATATATATATACCGGTATGTATATATATATATATATATATATATATATATATATATATATATTATTATATATATATATATATATATATATATATATATATATATACAGTATATATATAATGATAATATATTTCTGGTCTCTGTGGGTACCTCTCAATGGTGGGAAGTACAGTTAAGGACGTAGTATATAACCACAAGGGAACACAAGGAGATCAAGTTATACAACGGGTACAAGATAGTATATTTTTCACAATGAGTTATAGCCTAGGGGATCGCATACAACATTTAACATATATGTAAAATTAAGCAACAGTACATTAACAATATTATAAGGGAAGTACACGTGGAGTCCTCCCGTGGACGGACGAGAGTTAAACGTGCGTGGGCGGAAAGTTACAAGAATACACCATGCACTGTAGAGAACTGTGGGGGCGCTCGGTTATGGCCTTGGCCTTGCTCGGGGCCTTGGGGCTGTTCGGCCAGGCAGCTTGGGGAACAACAACAACAACAACAACAATAGGTATCTACGTTAGTTATGATTGACTCAATATTGGCTTATATCGATCGTATGACAACAAAAATGGTAAAAGGTGTGTCATATAGATTAACTTCTAATATTCGGACTCGCAGTGTTTAGCAATCTATTTATCGGTTTTAAAATAGTATCTCATGAAAAAAAAAAAAAAAAAACTTTTCGTCTACCTTCACTTTCTTCTACTGTATGTTTATAACTAGTCTCTTTTCTCAAATATAGTCTCGTAGGTTTAGTGCACAGGAATAGTTTATCGTGAATTAGTACAAATTATAGGTTTCTCGGGTGATGGAATGGTGAAGATAATTTAATATATGCTCAACATCGTCGGCGTGGGAAATCGAGCGTGTACGTCCAGAATATAATATACTTAAACAAGGATAGAGTGTGTATTTTGTTACCAAAAGGTTATGACTTTCACTAACAAAAATAGGGACTCTACAATTTACACTTGATCAATTACGATAGATGTGCTTGGTGTTGGGGAGGAGAGATGAAACTTCTGGCGTCTAGTCGAGGTGGGTGGTGTCTCGGAGGGGTTTCTCTAGTCTGTCATCTTGCTGCAGGAACTCGAAGGGGAGAGAATAATATGTCAGACTGCAATCCAAAGAGGTATTGGACCACTCGTATGTGCAGGAAGTGTAGAGGTGTAGTTCAGGGATGACAGGCTGGTCTGGGCTATCACACAGGCTGCACTCTTAGCTTCGAGCATAGAGTATTCCCTAGTATTGTACCTAGATGGGCGTCCAGTTGGGTGACCTGATGGGCTAGCGTTGGGCCTAGCACGGGAGAAAAAAAAAAAGAGTTCTCTCACTTTTCCTTCTATTGTCTTAGCTTATCCCAGTATATTGGGATATTCCCTTCCTATGGTAATAAGGGCATGAACAGCTTCCTTCTCTCTCTTATGTCCTCAATGAGAGCACCTTGGTGTGAATGGGGAAACTCGTCGCCATCTACCTGGCTGAGAGCTCCCCATGTATGGCTCGGGAGTGGTTGATATGTCCTTTTTCACTCTCGCTTTTCTTGTTATTATTGTTGGTGAGGACTGAAGTCTTAATTGTTTTGCTAAATTTTTTGGAATTGTTTCTACTCCATATTATATATATATATATATAGTATTATATATAATATATATATATATATATATATATTTATATATTGTCAGAAAATCCTGACATTATTATTTATATATATAGGCTGTATCCCTATTAAATAAAATGCTACTCCTTTAATATTCATAAGGAGAGGATCAACCCGTCTTTTAATTGCTGGAGACGGTAAGGGAAAATATTATTAAATTAGTATTGTAAAAGACTTTGCAGAGGCCTAGTGTCTCAAATACAAAGAACAAATTGACAAATCATGGCAGAAACCTAAAGATCAGATACCAATAACATTAACTAAAATCGGTAATCAAGCTTCATCCAAGCTTTACAAGAATATCTACTTGAGGTTCGTTGCCGCTACGGAATTAAATACGAATTCTCAAATTTTGTATGCAGCCTCACAAGCCCATGTTAAAGGTTTCAACATAGAATTGCTCGATACTGCCGGTTCGTTTCCGGTGCGGAATTCAACACGAATCCTCAAACATTTATGAAGCCTTACAAACCCATGTTAAAGGTTTCAACATAATTCGCTAGAAAGTCGAAGCAATATAAAAACAACAAATTATGTTTCGAGATAATTATGATTCTTTTGTTAACTGACAAGCTGTGCGTTGGTCAGGAAATAAGACAGTATCAGATTGACCTCCACAGTGATACCAGCGCTTCTATTAGTGTACTATTATTGTGGACATAATTCAGCTTCATCTGTCGTGTTGTTGGTAAAATACCGTCAACACGATCGATAACGTCCGGTTTAGCTCTATTGGCCAATGGGTTAAGTTAGACAAAATAGCTGCTACTATCGGGTTCACATAGCTACAATATTCTGTTCTCGTTATGTAGTATAATTTCCACAAAACAAAGGTAAATTGTATTATCTATATAAGTGCGATAAACCATTCATATACTGTATATTAAAATCGAATTATGGAATATAATAATACACGATTGTGAGTGATATATATTATAATTTTCAGTTATGAAATATTCAGTATATTTTCTTTCTTTATTAGAGTGAATCTTTGAGTCTAGAACATCGCAGACCTACGGATACAGCCCTGTATCCTTAGCGGTAATAACCCACCCGTTGACAAGTAAAATAAATTATTATTATAATAATGGTCTCCTAGTTTATTTTTTGTCTCCTACAGTAAGCTCAGATATAATTGGAGAACCGCATAGTGTTACCGAACGCTTACAAATAAATTAGACCTGTGACGCTTCTGCATAGTAGCCACGTGCGGGCATGTGCGCGCGTCGGCTGCCCAGCCGTTTAGAAACCGGCTGGTGGCAGCCGGCCGGCAGGCTTTTCCTTAGTATATATCCTACGACAATGTAACTAATGTCTGGGATATTCTTATGTTGTTTCACAGCTTGTAGCTGCCCTTATTCTTAACCAACGCATCTTTGTATATTTTATTCTCGATAGTTGATTGTTTCATTATAATATATAAGATGTAAGTTTAGTGAGAGTGGGAGGAGACGAGCGGGAGAGCGAGAGACCGGCTGGGAGACGTTGCTTCACGCGGAGAGTCTAGCTTGGGACGAGCCTGATGTGCCACATGCATTTGTTGGCAACGTTAGGCTTAGTTTCGACTCACGCACGGGGTAGACGATTTTGACCCGGCAACTGTGTTGAGTGTTGCCAAGCCTGGGATGTATTCTGCATGCCTAGGGCGGGGTCCAGACAGATTCAAGACTTAGAGCTCACCTCACTGTCGTACCCTTCGGACCCCCTTGATATCTATCCCTCTCAACCCCACTTAGAAATTTCTCTCTTACTTTGTATACCTTCTTTCTACTACTTCACCAATCTATTTAATTATCCCATCCCCTTGATAGACCTTATATCTATTATTGTATTAACGACGAGCTCTCAGATAACTAGATAGGATTTTGGGCCTTATGCAGAGACGTAATTGTTAATGAGACCTAGGAAGCTTTTTTGTTGTCTCATATTTGGTGGTTTTATGCTTGCTAGTGTGTTCTTGTGTCAGGTTAGCAGGGGCTAGACCGGAGGGGGGGCTTTTTGCGATCCTTTAAGTAAAGTCTGCTGGTGCGAGTCCTGTGGACCTACACGATTTTACTAGGATACCCGTGGGAGTCTGGGGGCATTTTCTTGTCTGTTTCCCTGTGTGTCTAGTGTTGTGTTGTGTGAGGGCCCTTGCCTAGTCCACTCAGCACTGCGCTAGCACGTCTTGCTTTTGTTTTGGGGTCGCCAGGAGAGAGTCAGATTACTTGCGATCTGAGTCTCTCAAGAGAGCACCCTTTCAATTAGAGTAATTTGGCGCACAAACCTGGGAACGTCCCTAGGCTAGAGCAGGGGGCTCAGCCCGGGTATCCGAAGCCTATATCCTTCCGGCTAGACCTCTGCCACCTGGCAGATTAACAGCTAGGGGTTTATGATCTCTGTATGCTTGTTATTGTGCCACCGTTTACCGTTTTTGTGAGCATTGTGAGTCAGGGTGTGGCTTAGAGACTCTGTCCGAGCAGGCTTGCCTGACTAAGAGTGAGAAGCACACCTGTATGTGGTTATGTTGGGGGTGCCTGCCTTTATTTAATTAAACCTATGCCATTATACACTGTAGGTCCTATCACTAGTATTTATTCCTGCTTATGAGTTGAGAGTTCTCTAAATCCGTAACGTACTTTCTTTGCTAAGCATCAGATCCTACAGTAGCCACATGCAGTTTAGAACCCCGCATCTTGTCTACCGGTACGATGTTTTGAGGACTGTTTGCTTTCACCTTCTTTCACGCAGGGGTGATTAGTTGTATTAATTAACGTAACGTTAAAATGTACTTTCTTCTAGTTTGTTATTAAATTGTTTCTGCAATTTAATTCCGTTATCTATCTTTTCCTTGAAGCTTTAAGTCAACTTAATGAGTGATCTTTTATATAGCCTGCTTGACTATCAGCAGTCTATAGTGCGTGCACCCTGTAACTGAGTCATAGGATACCTTGTTGTCCAGGCAGGACTCTTGACGGTTTAGGGTGGTTTGTTGCCTGGGTTTTATAGATAAGGGTTGGATCTAGCGTTTTCCGTTGTTGCTTGTTGCCGCATACCTAGTCCAATAGAGAGAGCCCCAGTGTTTATATATCCCAGGACGTAACAAATGGCGACCTTGCATAGGATTTACTTAACCAGAGGAATATAGTGGTCATTTGTTTGAGATTCCTTATCATTAGAGGAATACAGTGGACATAGAGTTTGTGTTTTTGGAGCAACCAATATAACACATTAAAGACTTTAAATAACATTAGTATATACATACTTGCATAGGAGATAGGCACATTCTATAACCGTGATAATTACTGCAGTACACAAACATGTCTAATACTCAGAACACAGTGATGGGTCAGGTCACGATACGGGCTCGGAGGGAGAAAGACCTGTGGAGTGGCAAGTCGATAGCGAGGGGGTGCTAGAAGATTTTTAGAGGTGCCCATTACCGCTGCCAGGGTGTTGAAGCTGAATAAGTATGGCTTAAAGTGTGTGGCAGGTCTTCAGGGTCACCAGGGTTTAAGTGGCATGAGGAAAGGATCAGCTGAGGACTTTGATATTGGGTTTAGAAGGGAGAGACCTGGGTGGAGAGGCGATTGGGGGCCCCGGTCCCCAGCCACCCCTCCACTCTACCCCCATATCAAACGTCAGGGTGCCTGAATTTAGTACATACCCCCAAGTTGATGGTCAATGGCAGCGTGGAATTCAATCACATGGACCCTCCCCATTAAATGCACCTTCCCCTCCTCAAGGGTTGACTCCAGATTTGTTGTTTCGGCTTGAGATGGCCAAGGTTGAGGCCGCTAGAGCTCAGGTTGAGGCAGCCGAAAGACAGGTTAGTGTGCAGGCTGAGGTTGCTAGAGTTCAGGCTGAGGTTGCTAGAGCTCAGGTTGAGGCTACCGAAAGACAGGCTAGTGTGCAGGCTGAGGCTGCTAGAGCTCAGGCTGAGGCTGCAGAGAGAACAGCTATACGAGAGGCTGAACTGCAGGCAGAGTCTACTAGGTGCTGACAGGTAGCTGGAGATCTCTCGAGTGGAGGTAACAGGGCGAAATATTGGGGGAGGTAACAGACATCGGGACCAATCATTGTCGCACCTGCTTAAACTAGTTCCTGTGTTCGATGAATTATGTGTGACTGATTTTTTTTATGCGATTTGAGAAGAAGTGTCCGGAACACCAGTGGCCTCAGGAAAAGTGGGCAGCATTAGTGTCATCAAGACTTTAGGAAAGGGGCTAAAAGCGTATGATGCACTACCTTTAGAGTCCTGTGTAGTTTATGATGAGCTAAAGAAGGCTGTGCTACGGGCCTATGAGTTACAACCAGAAACTTACCGCTTGAAGTTTCGGGGTGTTACTAAGGGCAAGGTACCTTCCTAGAACACGCCCGGGACTTGTCTGATGCACTACGCCATTGGCTGCGTTCTGATAGGGCAGCTACTTGTGAGGAGTTGAGTGAGCTGGTTCTCTTGGAGCAGTTCTTTAAGTGCACAGGCGGGGACTTAACATTAAATATAAAGGAAAAAAATCC